>CM042239.1:18688382-19288382 GCA_023566225.1 Romanogobio albipinnatus | reverse complement strand
AAGGGTGGAGAGACACAGGATGAGAGACCAAGAGATACGCTCTGCAAGAAGGCCTGAATCCGTCCTCAAGGAGAAATAGAATCAAAGGAAATGGAGTGATGGAGGACACAGAAGCAAGAGGAGGAGGAGGAGGAGAGGCACTGGGATGTACCACTCCATCTGTGAAAACAGGGGGGCGTAATGCAGCTAGGGTGTGTGTGCTTTCGTTCAGCTTGAATTGGTGTTATGGTTCTTGCATTGAAGTTTTATTTTATTTTATTAACATCTTAGGTGCTATACAGTCTAAATAAACAGACCGTTATTATCCTGGGGTAATCATTCAATTAACAAAACAGATGATGCATTTCTGGGGAGTGCCAGAACAGGTTTCTGCAAACCTTCAGCTCAATTGCATTGCAATGTCATAATTCTTGCACTACGACAAATTCCGGTCAGTCCAGATGCATTATGCAAATTCCTGTCAGTCCAGATGCATTACGTCGTCCAGATGCATTACGTCAAATTCCTGTCAGTCCAGATGCATTACGTCAAATTCTTGTCAGTCCAGATGCATTACGTCAAATTCCTGTCAGTCCAGATGCATTAGGTCAAATTCCCACACACCTCAAAGACTGTTTGAGACTAATTGAAGAGCCAGATCATGACATTAAATCTATCTATATCTATATTGTGCATTGCCTATATATCTATCATATGCAATGAAATCTTTTATAAATGTATTTATTGATTAGTTATCTTCCATTGGCACTCCCTGCTGGTTACAAAGGCTTAAGATATTCAGGAAATGACGTGCTTCCAGTCCACGCCCAGCAAACTATTTCGGAGTCCCCTCTCTGTATTCACTAAGCCCGTCCCAGCAGTGTGCCAGTGGTTCCTAAGCAGCGGAAAATTGCAGCGTCGTACGTCAGTAGCGCAGCGCCTCTTACGACAACCAATGGATGACGTGAGGTACGCCAGGAGCGCAAGCGCGAAACGGGATGCGGCGTCAACCGGCGCAACAGGGACTGAGAATCGCAACGACGTTGCTTATATGGAAAAAAGATCGTAGGGAAGATATACAGCAATCAATCTGACTGGGACCTGCTGCGGACAGAGCGGGATCTGGAATTACCGCACGATTTTACTACGCCGAGAGGGAATGTCACGACCAAGCCTGGGGAATAAATGTTAGATTCGTGTGTACTTGAATAATTAGCGGAATATGGAGCGGCTTCTAACGCGACGCGACGCGCGCTTGGAAAGGCGTGAAAAATATCAGTGACGTTCCGGCGGAGTGTCAATGAAACCGAGGCGATCGATAACAAATAAAAAATCCGTTCCTGGACCGCCGGAACACCCCGAATTACACACGTCTTCACTCCTTAATGTGCATGTGAATGCAAACGGGACGCCGCATTGACCGAACTGTTGCTGTCCTGAGACCTGTGGCTGGTTCAGAACCGTGATCTGGGTCGGTTGGTTCTGCGGTTCTGTGTGCGTGTATTTGCGGAGGATGGGAGATTTAAGAGAGTCCATGCAGGTCTCGGGAAGACGTGTACACACTACAGGTGAGTCTCTGAACGGGCGACCTATATGAAAATTTACCATGGTAACCGCAGTTTCCGCCAGAAAACCATAGTTACTTAGTGCGCTAACGAAAAAAACCGTTTTTTGTGGTTATGGTAAGTTACATTAATGTTTTATGGTATTGCCATCAGTCTGATGGGGTTTTTTTTTTTTTTTTTGGTAAAATAATACATTTAGAATACCATTAGACTACTGTTATAGCACGCAAGAAAAAGTATCATGTTTTGCGCATATGGTAGCACTATGGTATTCTTTTAAGTACTGCAAATATGGTAATCATTCTGTATCACGATTTTTCACTTCCAAAAAGTCCTATGGTGTATCATTTGATGGCATATTACTTTTGAGTCATGTCAGAGTATCATGGTATTACCATTTTTATACATGTACCGCGGTACTACCATTGTATTCTGGGTACATTGACGCCTTAAATAGTGCATGAATATGGTAACCATTGATTAAACTTTTAACAGTTTTTCCACCATATATCATTTCCATTGCAGTTGTTACACAAAATGTACCATAGTATCCCCAAGGTTATTTGAACATGGTACTGTAGCTGCTCCAAGGTTTTCTTTGAATACTGATGAATTCTTGTTGATGTTTGTAGCTATGGCATTTTGGTATGACCTATGGTAACCATTGTACATTTTTTAAGGTCATACTTTTTACAACCTGTACCAGTGCGTATGAAGGGAGAGTTTTGCATTACTGCAGGCACGTGAGCACACCCATCATTTCTGGTACATTCCCAAGTGCCTACAGTATGCTAGAGGATGTTACTTTATTTTATTTCCGGTATATATCATTATGGCACTTGTTAAGGATATCTGAGCTTCTTTTGTATATGACAGCAGTAATGCAGATCTTTTTGTCTACAGCACACACGCACGCGTAGTGTGAAAGGACAGTGAAGTTCAGAACTAGAGGCTTTTAATTCTTAATGGAGAGGTTGTGGTTGTATCTTCAATCTTCAAGCCCATCAGTGGTTTGAAGGGGCCAGCAAATGCAAGAGGAAATTGCTGTTAATTATGAAGTGCAGCTTTTAGTATATGGACAAAGAGCATGTTTTAGGATCATTTTATTCTTTTAGCTGATTTAAAGGTGCCCTAGAATGATTTGAAACAACATTTTAAATTGTTCTCTGGTATCTACATAGAGGGTATATGCCTTATTTAAGGTCAATAATTGTCCAGATACGGTTTTACAGGTCCATTTACAACTCTAGAAATCTCCCCCAGGATGAAATGGTCTGTTTTGGCCTTATTTGGAAGGGTCATGAATATTAATTCGGAGTTCTGCTCTGATTGGCTGTTTCATATACTGACCGTCATGACGATGGAGAGATTAGGCATTCAACCTTATATGTTTGAGCCTGTTTCTGACGAAAATGCAGATTTTGAGGAACAACAACATGTTTTGAGATTGGAAATGAACGCTTCTGAATGGTAAGTTAAGTCTTTATTTTAATTAGGAATCTGCAAAATCATTACGTCCATCCCAGAACTTCAGCATAAACGATAACTAGCATATAGCATTAAATATACACATCAGCAGTCACAACTTTAGCATTGTAAAAATATTTTAATTATTGTAATGTGTCCCTGTATGATTTTACAATGATAGCTTCTTCACTTTGAATCACAAACTGAACTGCGTAGCGCTTAAATATGTTGTTTGTACAGTAACGTTTGAGTTTGACAGTAGAGTACTGATTTAAAAGTCGATTTATTTAGCCAATTAGTTGTGTAAAATACCTGGATTATACTATTGTTACTGTACTAGCATTTTGCGTCAGATCTACAACGGGGATATTATCGTTAATGTTGTCTCTCTAAGAAACTTTCGATGTAATCAGAAATGGTTTAGACAGTCAAGAAGTGGATAAAATCACTTACTGCTTGCAGGAATATGGTTGGAATTGCCCCTTTCTTCAGTGTCGGACGCTGAGCAAAGCCTGCTTGATATTGTCCCAGGTTTGAAAAACTGTCAAACTAACAACTTTGAAATATATTGTTGCGGTATCCGATTATAAATAAACATCAGCCATGCCTGTTGACATGTTTTATCTGTGGGAAGAGTATGAAACGTCTTCACATCCCCTGCACAGCCTGGAACACAACATTTGTTTCCATGCTCGCCATGCTCACTATCCTCGCGTGACGCTTGTTTACCTGCAGAGATGATGCGGCTGCGCAGTTCCGCCTGACCGAGAACATGTGCTGGTATATGCAAATGTTGGGGGCGTACATATTAATGATCCCATCAATTGCATCACTGCTGGTGTTATGTTGAGATTTGCCTATTTTTCCGTGGTGTTTTTCACAAACGAGATTTACATATGAAGGAGGAGGCAATGGTGTTTGAGACTCACTGTATGTGATTTACATGTACTGAACTCTTGTTATTTAACTATGGCAAGGTTCATTAAATTTTTCATTCTAGGGCACCTTTAACCCTTGAGCTGTTGAACAGATTATCGACCGGTGTCATTATTGTGCACGGTGGCTTATGATCGATAATGAGAAGTGAGAAATAAGTTACAAATAAGAACTTAAAAATATTTGAAAAAAGACAATGAACACTATCCATTGATTATTAAGACAACTATGCAGACTGATTAATGGACTTATGTTATTGACCGATGCATATATGGCCAAATATCAGATGATTAATCTGCCGGGCCGATATGGTTCTATCACTAATGTATGCTAATGTGCATTTAAAGTCAACAGGTAATCAAATTTGACCTTACATTTTTAATACACATTCCTGGTCTTATTGTGCACGATTCTCAATACACCTGTGCATAATTCCAAAAAGTTTTTTCTTTTCAAAAGCACTTTCAGGTCTCCATTCTGATATGAAACACCCACTTTTTAGCCTGACAAGCCAGACCCACATCAAGATGTTGGGTCTGGAAACTCACCATTGACAGGGCTCAATCTGAGGGGTGGGATAAACGGTTGTCTTTCAAATTCCCTCTGCACGCAATTGGATAGCGCCATGAGCGCCACAAGGTGAAGCCGAGCTAACGTTGATAGACTTTCGCCGTATCGGGTAGGCAAAACTTTGAACATATCTTCTTTTCTTAAGAATGACTTCAGTGCCATTCTTTGTTCTTTTCTCAAAGAAAAGCTTAACTTCCAGAGTCGCAGCCAAAGCCGATTCAAAAGACCGCTGTTCGCCAGCTTCTTTGTTTATGAGTAGCACGCGGAACCGCCGCAACTCTGCCGTGACGTGCTGTCATTATGTTAAGCCCGCCCACCGACTCTACACACGCTGTGATTGGCCTGACCAGAGTTTGTTTTTTTCAGCTCTCAGGTCTACCGAGAGTTGCTAGACTACACTCACGGCAAAATACATTTTCTGCCGCTAGGGTGCGTCTAGATTTCTAGGCTACCCACTTTTAATACCCAATGGATAAAATCATATATGACCATATTGTTTTCTGTTGTTTTTTCACCCAGACATAAATCACATTATGCAAGAAAATGGGTTTTGAACATTGTTTCGTGTACTATAACCCAAGGCTTCATTTTACCTGCAAGTCTGCTAGACTAAGATTGTTCAAACATGTTTGTTTTTAATCAAATAATCTCCGCTTGGGCTGCATGATTAATTGTATTTTAATCGTGATTGCAGTCTCTGTTGGTCTCAATTAATTAATCGGTAATCATCTGCGATTTCGCTGATTTATCCTGGTTAAGGTTTTTTTTTTTTTCCATTTGACATTTGCGTTATCATGCATTGGTAACAAACCTCACAAGTTTTCTTGCTTGGGGTTGCCAGATGTTAAGAGTTAAAATCCCCCAATCAGAACTTTTCTCTCAAATGGATATATTTTCTGCCCATTAAAAGGATAGTTTTCCCAAAAATGAAAAGTTTGCCCAAAAACTGCTAATTTACTCCCCTTCAGGCCATCCAAGATGTAGGTGACTTTTTTATTTCTTCTTCAGTTGAACAGTAAAGAAGATTTTATCTGAAACTGTGGTCCTTGGTGATTTTAATAATGCAAGTCAATAGCTAAAAAAACATATACAGACAAAACTAAATTAATACCCGTGGCTACTGATGATACATTAAGGTCTTATGAAGAGAAACGATCAGTCTGTGCAAGAAACCAAACATTTTTTTACAACATATTACCTGTAATCCACAGCCTCGACAAACGGTCCTGAGCGCATTCACAAGCTTCCTGTCGCCTAATGAAGTATGTGCAGGAAGCTCAAATGGTGGGAATCTGTGAAAAGTCAATCTTCCCGAATTTATCACAAGAACATTTGCGATGATTAATAATTGGAAATTCGCAATTATAATTTTAGAGCAAATAATCATGACTAACAGTTTAACCATTATTGTGAAAAATCCTATTTTCCGCCATCCTCCTTGACTTACAAACAAAACAACACTATTCTCCAGTCAGATGCTGAACATCTTGTGTGGTATTTTGAGGTGTAGTCAGGGTCTTGAAATGGCCTGAAGGCTTCACTTGACCTTTTAAAGCAGGCTTACCTCTAATGTAATCCCCAACATTGGGCGTGTGACCGTCTACTCAGGCCTCTCACAGCATAAGCATTCATCCAAATCAAAGGATGTCCTATGTGGGATAATACGGTTCATGTTGAGTCTTTCCAGTCTTTGCTCACAGTGATGCAACAGACAGACTTGAGAAATGATTGCAAGATTGCAGTGCCCTTCCTCTGGTGCGTCCTGTACAGTTATTTGCAGAAATAGCGATTAAAGCCGGGTGCACACTGTGCGATTTATAATGGTCCTTTAAGATTGTTCCGTGAGTGTGAGCTGCATTTTACACGGGATTGAAATGGTGGCTACAAAGAAATCTCTAGCGCTCATTTTGGTCATAGTTTGTCTTGAAAAACGAAGATAATTTGACGGTCTTGGTCCTAGGAGAAGTCACACTGCAGGACTGTGCGCCAAATCTTCTGACACTACCAGAATTTTGTCTGAGGTAAAATTTGATCGCAACGGTCATTAATCGGCTGTCGGTCAACATGTCAAACTAACAATAAAATACTTCAGATTGTAGCCTAGGATCAGAGGAATCTTTTAGGATTTGCAAAATTTGTCTCAGACGGCCAAATCGTGGCCAAAATTGCACAGCGAGTGTGCACCCGGCACATTTTACTGGTCCTTACTAGTTAAAAAGGCTTATAAATTAGCCAAATCATGTTTCGCAGTAATTGTAATTATTGCCATTGGTCCTCATTAATGAAAGTCAAGAAGAATACATTTCTGCATAATTGTTTTTTAAAACAATAGATTGAGTGCAACCATTTACATGAGTGGTTTATGAACAATTCATACATAAATTCGTTTTGGCTGAAGTTTCATGAATGAGATCCAATGTCAGATTGGATTTCGCCCTGCAGCTCAGGCTGGAAATTTCTGTTACAAATTTGCGGGGACCAATCACAAATCGGCTTAGCTGACTGGTGCGCTATTGCCGGGTTTAACACAATGATGGATAGGGTAGAAAATACAGTAGAAAATTAAGAGCAGAGTCCCCAGACTAATGTTCAAGCTTTAAAAGACTGAGCTTGGTCTGGTGATAGCCAGACAACCAATGTCAGGGTTTGATCTTAATTTGAACTGTTTACAACCTTTTCCACATTTGCGGTAATGTATTTTTGCTTTTACACTCACTTTGCTGTCAAAAAGATGTATTTTCTTGATAGCACAGAATATGTTGTGTGTAAATGATATCCAGTCTCTGCTATAGAAATCCAGGCGAATGTTCTCCAAAATACAGCTCTCTGCGAGAACAACAGGGACATTGTCCCCGCAACATCTGCAATCTGTCACAAAAAAAAGAAAGAACATCAAGAGATTGTATGTGGCCTAGAGTAATATAGCGGCTGTTTTGTTTAAAATTGTATTAGTTTCTGTAATACATAATTGAGCAATGCATAGATCTTCAGGGTGCTTCAGGGCGCTTGTCATAAAGCTCAGATAACTTTAATCACAGATCTTCCTTTTCTTCGTTCATGGCACTGTGAAAAATTTGCCTTTTTACAGAACCAGGCAAAGTTGTCTGGTAAAGATCTAAAAACAACTAGGTTTATTAAAATAATTGATTGCATCCTATATTCCTTCCAGTGGTTGACTGACCGATATGGGTCTTTTAAGTGGGTCATTGTCATCTGTTCAACAGGTTGAATATTCAGTCTGTTTCAGCACACGATTCCTGTTCAGGCAAATCTGAACTAATTCACTCTGGGTGTTAATCATAACCTCACATTGATTATAATGGGCTCAAATTATTTCGGATTCCCATCGGTGCTTTCTCTTCCATCTCTGGTCAGGCTTTTCAGTCAATGTCTTGAGTTATGAAGTGATTCATGTATGAATCAGTCCATTGATTGACGTTTTCTTTGGTGCTATCGTCGTCATGCATGTGTGAGTGCGTTCATGATCAATACAGCTTCTAATAATATTTGCAAAAACTATTATTGTGCAATGAGTAGAATAAGAGACATTTTTACATTCTGTCTGCACCATTTTTTTTTATTTTTTACAATTTTTTGTTTACGTGTCAGAGAGACATCACCAGTTGTGTTGTCACGTGTTATCTTGCTGTTTTTCTTATCTAGGCCTCTCCAATTCAAAATTTTCTAGTGAGCGATCACATCTAAATTTTTCAATTGGCCAAATTGAATTTCTGTGAATTAAATTTTATCCATTGTGGCAACAGTCTGTTAACATGGGCTCAATTAGAAAAATATAATTTACCAACACTGTAAAAAATGTCAGGCCTCTCCAATTTAAAATGTTCTAGTGACCGATCACATCGACATTTTTCAGTTGGCCAAATTGAATTTCTGTCAATTGATCAAATTTAATTCACAGAAATTCAATTTGGCCAACTAAAAAATTTAGATGTGATCAATCACTAGGAAATTGGGGATTGCAATCTCTTTGAATTGAATTGAAATTTGAATTGGAGAAATGTTTTACAGTGAAACTGTAAGGGTTGACAACAGGGTTGACATTTTATCACATTACTTTATTAACAAGTAAATTCCAACACAGGATATTTAGTGAAAATACCTTATTTTCAATAAGGAAAAACTCAAGAAGTCTCTGCATAACAGGATGTCTTAATGTGGTGAAGAAAACAAGGCACTGCATGCTAAAAACCTGCAAATAACATTAATGACAAAGTTCCCCTGCATCACATCTGGCAAATGACAGTTTAGTTACTACAGAAGTTACTTCATTATATAATGAGGATGAGACGAATGAATGGATGAATAAGAAAATCATGAGCTTGACGTTTGATATTAAAAGGCAATAACTCAAGCCCTGAAAGAGGCCGACTCCAAATGCAATCTAAAGGCACCGGGTCGCATGGCACACATATCACACAAATTACTTAATTTACTTATTACCTATTGTTTTAGACATATAAGACATGAGGAAAATAAAACTATTGGCTACCATTAGAGTAAACGAGGTAAAAGAGAACACACGCATGAAACCAATGAATGCATGAACTCGTGATTCTACAAAATGTCTTTTAAACTTCACACCGGGTCATAAAGCAAAACTCTGGAGAATAATTTCAGTGCTCAATACTCACCAACGTCTTTGTGAGATGAATATCTCTATTCTCTTGGGAATGTCTGTTTCGGTCTTCAGCACCTGCTGGTTTGGCTCTGCATCTGAAATCTCCACATGAACGGTTACCCTCCAGCGCATTTTGCGCATGCGTATACCGTTTTTCAGACGTAGGACTTGTTCAGCCAACATGGATTTTTCACTTCGACTTCATAGATTGACTGAGCACAATTAAATATGTTCGGTGAATATACAATTTTAATTTTGAGTGAAGACCTTAAGCTATGATTAATACAATGCATCTTTTTGCATGGGGATAATTATTTGAAAGTCATTTATTGGGCCAATATGTAATGATCAATTTTCACAATTTTTCCCCAAATTTCTTTTTACAGTGTGTGTGTGTATATATATATATATATATATATATATTAACTGAAGTGGCAATTGCTATATATACACTGATCAGGCATAACATTATGAGGTGAAGTGAATAACACTGATAATCTCCTCATCACAGCATCTGTTAGTGGGTGGGATATATTAGACAACAAATGAACATTTTGTCCTCAAAGTTGATCTGTTAGAAGCAGGAAAAATGGGCAAGCGTAAGGATTAGATCGAGTTTGACAAGGGCCAAATTGTGATGGCTAGACGACTGGGCCAGAGCTTCTCCATAACTGATGCTCTTTTGGAGTGTTCCCGGTCTGCATCTGGTGGTCCAAGGAAAGAACAGTGGTGAACCGGCGACAGGGTCATGGGCTCATTGATGCTCATGGGGAGTGAAGGCTGGCCCGTGTGGTCCGATCAAACAGACAAGCTACTGAAGCTCAAATTGCTCAAGAAGTTAATGCTGGTTCTGATGGAAAGGTGTCAGAATACACAGTGCATTGCAGTTTGTTGCATATGGGGCTGCATGGCTGCAGACCAGTCAGGGTGCCCATGCTGACACCTGTCCACAACTGAAAGTGCCAACAGTGGGCACGTGAGCAACAGAACTGGACCACCGAGCAATAGAAGTAGGTGGCCTGGTCTGATGAATTTTACAGCATGTGGATAGCCAAGATGCACTATGGGAAGAAGGCAAAACGTCGGAGGCAGTGTGATGCTTTGGGCAATGTTCTGCTGGGAAAACCTTGGGTCCTGCCATCCATGTGGATGTTACTTTGACACGTACCAACTACCTAAGCATTGTTGCAGACCATGTACACTCATTCATGGAAACGGTATTCCCTGGTGGCTGTGGCCTCTTTCAGCAGGATATTGCGCCCTGCCACAAAGCAAAAATTGTTCAGGACTGGTTTGAGGAGCACAACAACAACGAGTTTGAGGTGTTGGCTTGGCCTCCAAATTTCCCAGATCTCAATCCAATCGAGCATCTGTGGGATGTGCAGAACAAACAAGTCCAATCCATGGCAATTTACAGGACTTGAAGGATCTGCTGCTAACATCTTGGTGCCAGATACCACAGCACACCTTCAGGGGTCTAGTGGAATCCATGCCTCGACGGGTCAGGGCTGTTTTGGCAGCAAAAGAGGGAGCAACACGATATTAGGCATAATATTATTAGTCATAGTGTAATGCTTGATCGGCTATAATATAATATAATATAATCTATATAATCATCTCCTTCTTAACTGCTAGCAGAGTAAAGAAAAGTAAAATATTTTCTCTTCAGTTCAGGCTGCTTTCATTTATGACTCATTGGGATGAGGTGTTATGGATGTGCAATCTCATAATACAAGCATTAGCATATCATTCATATTAATAAGGCCACTGAATGAGGCTGCATCTACTTCTACAAGCATTTTGCAAGCTATTATTTTGCTATGCAACGCAGTGACATTCAGATGTTTTCAAGTGTGGCTCAAGTACTTTTCAGGGCCTCTGTAAGTGGGCATCATGATATCCCACCAATACCTAACTAAAGCTTTATCAGAACTGACATTGAAGTCATCTGAAACATCATCTTACAACAGGATGTTGTGTGAAATATGTGTCATCTGGCTAAACAAGCTAGTCATGAGATGACGTTCTAATCATAAGTGAAGTTAAACCACAGTAGATGATTGATGATGGCACATACTTTGCATGGTCATGAGACAAATATTTTTGAGGTGTAGCAGTTTGAAGGTAACTGACAGGCCGCAAGACTTGTTCTTTTCTTACAAAGTTACACACTGGTGGCATTTACACACTAGAGCACAGCGGTGGCCTCCCACTTTGTTGCTTTGCTTCTAGAATTATATTTAACCCAACCAGCTAGCTCGGAGATAAATAAAAAATTTAACAACCTTTCATTTGAAGCACAAGTATTCAAGCTTGATCATGTTTGAAAATCAGACAAAAGACAAAGGTACATTCGTAAGGTATGTGCACTTAAATGAGGTAATTATCCCTTAAAGCGTTGAATGACGTAATTGAAACTTGAACGGCACTACACTATACCAAAGTCCCTTTAAGACAAGTCATTTCACTCGGCGACCATCTTTGAAACTCCTCTCGGGCATGCAAGCACAGCTCCTATCTCTTTTAATGGGGAAACGTCAAATTCTCCAAAACTGTTTGCCAAGCTTATGATTAAATTCATATTTGAAATCACCAATTTAACCTGACAACAACTGTTGCATAAATGTTTCGAAACTCTCAAATCATGACAATAAACTGCATTTTTCAGGCTTGACAAAGCTAATGCGCATGCACAGTCCTAAGCGTGCTTCTCAGAACACTGCCAGTTTCTATAGCAACTTGAGTTTCTTAGCTGAAGTGACACGATGACTTTACTAATCAACGATTGGCACTTTCATTTAGTAGGCGGGGCTTATTCGCCATATTTGGCGTTGCATTTTCTCCCCTTCATAAGTAATCTTCCTATATATAAAAAGTCTTTATACTAAACTGTACTATTCTTTTACTTAAAACCATTGATAAGCACAATATATTTTATGTTGTTAAATATTGAAAAAAAATCTGTTAAGTCACTTATATTAAATAAAAACATTTTATACATATATGTATGTGTATGTATATAAATATAAATTACTAAATTTTTTAATAAATCATTATATATTAAGAATTTATTAATGTTTAATTATAGAAAATACGTTTTTTTTACATTTTAAATGGTTAAATGAATAAGATCCTTTTTTATTTTATTAATCGTGTCATTTTGTCATCTTGTTTGGTGTATATACAAGCCTATATATAAATATAAAACTTTTTTTATTATTAATTTGTTATTTTATAGAAAGAATACATACTGTATTTCATTGCTTACAAGCCACAACGAAGATCATATTAGGTGTCTCTTGAAAGATTTATACGTTATTGTTAAAAGCAGTTGCTCTATGCATAATGCAGATGTTTGGAGATGTTTATCACGGCCCATTTGCTGCCCCCCCAAATTGAAATGATGCTCTGGTTGTCCCAAGTTTGTTATTTTTAAATTGATGTGACGTGCTTATGTCGGGAGACATTGAAAAAACTGCCAAAGACCTTTGCAAAATAGCTCAGACAGAACGTGTCCCGTGTGAATGTCTCATGCACAAAGGCAAATGTTCAGTCCTACAGCAAGTAGTGTTGATACAAGTAACAGCATGAGAGCAACTGACTATATCCTGCTCGGTGCTATCTTTCTGTTCTCCCTGCAACACGCTCAACACTTTTTTTTCCCCCTGTCATGCCCTATTTATTTTTCAACACGCTGCGTTCCACCCCTACTCATTCCTAGGCATGCCAATACATAATCCCTCTTTTCCATTATGAAGTCAACACTTAAATTGATGCATTTCAGGGCCAAACGCCGAATGTGTTTCCACTTTATAACCACCTTCCCTTACTGTTATCTGTTTTTTTGCCCAGTGTATGAATTATTGACCAGATTCAACCATATGTCCATTTTTTTTCCTCACCTGCCTCTTAGTTCTAATAGTGTTTTGCATGCAGTCTTTCCCCTTAAAAATCACATTGACCTCATTTAGAGTTAATCACAAACAAAGATTTTTTTCTTCATAACTTTTTGCTTCAAAGATAAACTTCTGATGGCACATTTTCCAGAGTCAGAACAGATGCTTTACCAGTTTTTTTTAGTTGTTGATCCCACTTACATCATTCTTACAATTTGATTTATGACAGCCACTGTTTAAATGTTTATATTTCTACAGTGAATTTGAGTAAAATTTCCAGCCATGAACTGTTTTCAAAAACAGGCAGTTATGACTGTTTTAGATACCAGTCAAAATGTTCAGGTGCAGAAATTTAAGAAAGTAATCAAATGTAAAATAACACTGCATAGTCTTCATTGTATAAATTAAACCTATTAATCCTGATTAAGGTTACAAAAGTTATTCAGTCAAGAGCAGAAAGTGATTTTTCTTTGTCTTTTGTTGTTTGATTAACAGTAAGGACACAGATGGTAGCAGTTTGCTGGTGTCACTATAACTGTGCGTTCACACCGCCGCCGGCGAGAGCGTCAAACTTCGCTCTGGCCGCCCTGCCATCGCCGCTGTAGAAAGATCTATGGACGCGCTGCCGCTCTGACGTAGATCGAATGCTTGGTCTTTTTTAAAACTGCATTTAAAGGGGCTGCAAAGCAAACAATCATGTTCGCATTTTTAAATCGGCATTTGTGCAGACTGACCACAGTAGGGTATACCCGTATAAGATAACATCATGAAATAATTTAAATGTGAAAGTTAACTTAATTATAGTTGCATGTTTGCTAATGAAATAAACCATTTAAAAGCCATTTGTGTGGTGTGGCTTTTGTGTTCTTGGAAGTGCTAGTCTAATTTCAACAAGTTTATAGGTGCTAGCCTTGGCCTTTAACATTAACATTAATTTGTGTGCAACCTACTTTACAATAACTGTCCTGGTTTAAGTGCAGCATTCATGCAATTGGTCAAATCGGTGTTGTTTTGAGCAAATTAATTGCATTCCCGCTGAAAAAAAGGCTTTCTAGCGCGAAAATGTTGCATATAAAAGGTGTTGCGCGGAATATATATATATATATATGGAAACCCGCTACGGCAATGATCAACCTCTCCTCTATTTTGCTGGGGAACTAATGTGGTCGGAACCAAAGTTTACAGCACTGCGTTCTCTGGAATCCTCTCAAGCGGAGCACTACTACATTCCCATTGGTTGCCGCCGGTTGCCGCCGAACCGCGTCATAGCTCATTACCATAAAGTTGACCTGATTCCAACTCTCCTCGACGCCCAAATCGTCCAAGACGCGCCGCGCCGCTCTCGCCAGAGCTTGCGTAGTGTGAACGCACCATTAAAGAGCTGCACCGATCCAATATACTGTTGCACATGTGTTTTCTTTTTCAACTGTTTACATTCAATTAAGACATAACTGACTACAGTATGTTTATGTGGATTCTCGCCAATATGGGCATTTTCAAGATGATGTGAAAGAGTACAATTCAGTATTCGCACACTTCTTGAGCTTGAATATTTAAATTTGCACAACTTAAACTTTCCTGGCGATGCAGCACTGGCCCATCAACTGTCCCGAACTATCCCTGTCCCGAGTTCATGTTTGTTCACATTCATGTTCTCACAGCATTGAATTGCTAGAATTCATAAAAATATTACCGGCTGTTGATTGACACCGTTTCACATACTCGCCAACACTGATTTTTACTCGCATTTGTCGCTTGGCACACGTTAATTTTAGGCCCTGATTATATCATTGCATGTCCTTTTTTATTATTATATCTAAAAAATAATTAGATATAGAATTTAATAGTTTTAATAATATATTTGTTAATTTGACCATTTTAATATTATATTAATGTACCTAGTGAGAAGGTTCTCCTTTTAGTTTACAGCATTAGTTTGCTTTTTTTCCCCTTAAGAAATAATAATATTTCTGTAATATTTCTAAATGAACTGATATCAAGTCAAAAGCTTCTGAATCAGAATGTGTCAATACCCAGCCTTATAAAATTTGAGATCAGAGCTTTAACGTGAAGGCGGAAAGGTTACCATCTGATTTATAATATCGACCAGATTTAAATATCAACAGGGTTCATCCCTACTTGACTCATTTTCCTTCCCTTTCATTTCTCTAGTGAAATGTCCTTGCTGTTTTTACCATCTCTATAGCTCAGTTCTCTTCCTCTGTCTTTTCTTCTTTTCATCTCGCTCATCCATACTCCGAGTTTAGCTTCTACCGCTCTTATCCTTTTTTTAGATTGAGGACCATGTGCTACACACACCCACTCTCCCCTGCCTCTCCTCTCATCTCTTGCTCCAGATTCTTCCTTCCCTCCTTCTCTCTCTCTCTCTCTCTCTCTCTCTCTCTCTCTCTCTCTCTCTCTCTCTCTCTCTCTCTTCCTCCTTCACTCACCCTTGCTCTCTCTTGCCTTCTGTCTTTTTTTCCTCCTAATTTTCATGCTAGTCCTTTTCCCTGCATCCTCATCATGTTTCACTTTCACTGCCTCCCACTCAGTCCTTTCAACATCTTCCAGCTCCACCTGCAGTGTGTGTGTGTCTTTGTGGATTTATGTCTGCTTCGAATGAGTGTGTTATGAGTAAGTGTGAACACGCTGTTTTTTTTCTTTCTGAAATGTACTATATAACATAACTTTTTCATGATTTCTACACTGATTTTGGGGTGAAATCTTCAAAATGGATGTAAAATTGTAAAATGTGTTACCCTTTATGCTTTGGAAAATAAAGTTTCTGCAAGTCTGCAAAGTCTTTTAGAATTTAATGGGCACTATAACAACCGCATAGTCTTTGTGGTTTAAGAGGTTTCTTTTTATTGCCTTTGTCTATTAGGTGATGTCTCAGTTTACATAAATTAATGATAAGAGCCATTCTCTTTAGAGGACCCATCCAAATGGAATGATGAACAGATTGTATTGTATTTTCAATTGAAGCAAGAAATAGTGGCAGGACTTACCAAAGCAAAGGTCCCCATTTTTCAATAGCCTTTATTTTATGTCACAGTCTGACAAAACTAAGGGGTGCGTCTAAATCAGCTCCCTAGTTCAGTAGTTAGGGCACTACACTCTAAAAAAAAAAAGGTTCTATATGGCACCAAAAATGGTTCTTGGCTCGTAATCATAGGGGAACCTTTTTAAGTGCTAAATTTTGGTGCTTCAGTGGTTCTTCAGTGGTTCTTCAGAGGTTCTTCACCAGTTCTTTGACTAAGGTGCTATATAGCACCGCTAACTATGGTGCTATATAGCACCGCTATCATATACAGAACATGTCAAGATATGGTGCTATATAGCACCAAAAGTGGTTTCTCTATGATTACGACGAAGAACCATTTTTGATGCCATATAGAACTTTTTTTTTTAGAGTGTAGTCAGGGAGTCGGCCACATTCATGTACACGATATACTGATTCACGACCTAGGAAACTCGGGAGCTGATTGAGATGCGCCCTAAGTTTAGCTACTTGGATTTGTTAGGCTCTGGCTGGTGGTATTAGGGGGAGGCTTCTAGAGAGCATGTGATTGGACCAAAATAATTTGATGATGTAATCAGTAGTGTATTTTGGCTAATTTTCCTGCAATAGAAAGACTGTACATTTTAAACGCATTTACACAGGTTACCAAGGCTCCATTTATTTAATCAAGAATATAATAAAAACAGCAATATTCTGAAATATTGAAATGTAACATTATATATTTTAAAATGTAGTTTATTGATGGAAAAGCTGAATTTTCAGCATCATTATTCCAGTCTTCAGTGTTACATGATCACTCAAAAAGCATTCTAATATGTTGATTTGGTGTTAAAGAAACATTTCTTATTATTAATGTTAAAAATATCAGTATTTATTTGAAATAGAAATCTATTTCCTGTCATTTCCTGTTGCTGTTTGTCAATTTAATCAATCTATACTTAATAAAAGTATTATTTTCTTTTTAAATAAATGACTGAGCCCAAGTTTAACAGTAGAAGAACACTACTAGTATGTAGATTAATTCATTTAAATATATAAGAAATACAATTCATTGTAATAAATGAACACATAGTTGGAAATAAAAGTTGGAAAATAAAGTGCCTGCAGTAGCTGTGACAAATTGGAATGGGGCACCAAATGCTTTGTTGACTATAATGGGAGTGTCTTAAGGCCCATTCACACCAAAGACGATAACTATAACGATAAAGATACAGTTCTAGAAATCGGTCTAAATATAAAAGAATAGCCACACCACAACTATAACGATAACAACACATAGAAACAATATCGTTGAAATCACTTTCAGAAAGTTCTTCTTTTTTTAGCTGATGAACGATAAAAAACATTGACAGCCAATAAGAATCCAACCTGCTTTAAAGAGCTCGAGCATTTAAAGCAGCAGACGATGTAACTGCAGCATGTGCTCAGACTTTCGTAGCAGAATATGATCTCTGTTGCCCCATGGGTTTATTCTCACCTTCCTGAGGATGTGAGCAGGATGTTTATATGATGAGAATGAATGTCGTCTTGTATTTACTTAAAGTTAACAAGTGTTTTAGCTGTCTGTATTGTCCTCCAGACTGGCTTAATATTTGTGTTTGGTTTTAGGGATGTGTCTCCATGGATAGATGGATGGTAGGAAAGAGAGAAACAGAGAGAAGAAGGTGTGAAGAGAAATAGGAAGATTGAGAACTGATGAACATCTAACAGTGATAGACTGCTTCTGTTCTTGTGCAGCTGCTGTGAAACCATTTGAAATCTGTCGCTTTATCAGGCAGGTCTGTTGGGAAGGAGAATGATTAACTAGTATCTTAAAGCCACAATATGTAATTTTTTGCCACTAGAGGTCGCTTCTTCAAAACAAAGGCGTCTTGATTTTGTGGAACTTTTTTTATGCCGTAGACGACCACTTCCGCTTCTTCCACTTATTCCTGCGAAAAGAGGAGGGACGTGGCTGGAGCTGAGGTGATGTGATGACCAGTGATGCCAGTAACGCTAAGGCCTGTTCACACCGGGACGATTTTCGTGCGCGTTCATCGCCGACGTTTAATGCCTCGTGACTAAACAAAGTGTGAGTGTGCACACCGCCTGGCGCAAAACGCCTGGCGCAAAACGCCTGGCGTAAAAGCGTCATTTAAAAAAAAAAACGCCTCGGGTTTGTTTTTTTATTTTGACGCGGCGCCTTAAAAACTGGCCGACCAATGAGATCAGCGTTTTTGTTCATGTGCCTGAAGCTGCTGAAGTGACAGTAAAACACGACATGGTGGCGCTCAAGCACAAAACGGTCTTGCCGAGCACACATTGATACGACGAAGATGTCAATGTAGACAAAGAAGAAGATGAGCTACTAATGCTGCTTGCCAGTTAGCAAAAAGTGTGTGAATGGTTTTGGCCAAAGACATAATATATCTGTGGTTTTGGCAAGCACGTAAATGCTGTCTCTCTTCTTCTGTGTGACAAGCGAGTGTCAGAAGCGTAAAGTGCCGCAGCACCACCTTGTGTCCCGGGAGCGCTATCTACTGAATGTGCACGTTCACTCGGCGCATCGCCAGTGAATATCGCTTGGGTGTGAAAACCAGTAATCAGATTAAAGTAATTTATTAGTTACTATTTTTGTCATTTTCCTTAGTAAAAATATATATTTTTGCTTTTTTTCTTGCGTCTCGGGGAGAGTATTTATGTTAAGTGAAGATTTATACATTTATACCAAAACCACATTTTGTACCAAGATGTAAACATGTTTTTTTTTTCTGCTGTAAAGTTGGGCATTTTAACATGGGGCTCCTTGAGATTCTGCTCCCGTTTGGAGTCTGTCTCTAGCGGCCAGTCGATGAATTGCAGTTTAAGTCACTTCTGTGTTGGCTTCAAGAGAAACTGGTGGAGGTTGCCGCTTGGGGGTAGGGTAACACAGCGCTGTTTTATCATATTAGATACATTTGAGTGTGTTGAAAGTTGTTATAATGCTACTCTGTGCGTTCACTCTGTGGCTACTATGAGACACTTGTTGCACACTGCAGTGAGCTAGATCAATATTAGGCATTGTAAAACATGGTACTCGCGGTAAATCAGGAAAACAAGATTGAAACAATAAGACTAACTGTGTTGAGCTATATAACAATCATTAGCCTCGTTTTCTGTCGACGAATGCATCCAAACAGTTGCTCACCTTTCTAATAAAACACATACTATGTTAAAGCTTCTTTGGTGTTTCCATGGTTTCTACAAAATAAAGCCCGAAAACGAGGGCAACGCGGGTATGATGTCATTGATAGGCGATGCACGGACACGGTCCGTTTCCTAGTTAAAATTGCGTATTTCTCTGGATTTAAACATTCTTGGAAACATTTGGTATAATGTAAGTGCACAAGTCAACAAAATATATAACATTGTTCTAGTGGTTGTTGGATATTTTAATCCAAAAATCTTACATATTGTACCTTTTGACACACTTTATATTAGGTGGCCTTAACTACTATGTACTAACATTTTAATTAATAATTTGATACAATGCACTTATTGTGTATATACACGTTTTTACATTGTACTTACATTTTAAAAAATACCTGCATGTAATTACATCTGTAATTAATTTCTGTAGTTACATTTGTAATTACACTGCTGACTCTTCCCTTACACCTAACCCTACCCTTAAACTTACCCGCACCACACCCGTCCCTAACTCTACCCGTATCCCACCTCAATATCAGCAAAGGTGTTTATCAATACAATTTGAACACAGTAAGTACATTGTACTTATTTTTTGATGTAAGTACATAGTAGTTATGGCCACCTAATATAAAGTTGGGCCGTACCTTTTAAGAATACTGGTTTAAAGCTAGTGTCTTTTTTTATTTCAAAAAGTCTGCCATGTTGATTTTCCAAAAGAGAGCTTTATTGCTGTATTTGTTTAAGAGGTTTGCCATGTCAACTTCTGGAGTTTGGGGTGGTAATATTTGTTAAACAAATGATGACAAAAGTCATTGGTAAACCTGTTCCTTTCAGTGGTCAAAGCATCACTGTTACTATTGTGCATACTTAGGGTTTTTACGATTTTAACCAACTCGTATGATGAAACCAATGAACCCATATGGAAGTCAATGTAGATTTCATGTTGACTTTAATCTCTACTCCAAAAAGCACAAATGTTTTGGGGAAGTGCTTTGCCAGGGCGTATTCCTTTACCCCGATCCATAAAAAGATCAACAAAACACATGGCCGTCACATCCTGTATTATTGTCATACATCATACTAGTTTTGTCTCCAATCTCCACAACACCAGTCAAACAAGGACGTCATCTGTATACTCTGAAAGTACCGGCTGATCGATTAAATGTTTTGAGTGAGATTTGCGTTGAAAATAGAGCAATTTTGCCACACAATGAAAGTTTGCAGTGTCTGGACTGGAAGTGGTATCCATGGAAACCATCAGTAGCCCTCACTCTGTTTGTTATCGTCTTGTAGTTAATGGTGATTGCTGAGGCAAACATTACTACAATTGCTCACACAAGGTTTGAGATATTAAGAAATCCTTTAAGGTGGGTAGGCAATTTGTTTTAGGAACACGTTTTTGTAATACTGGTTGAATCTCTCTCTTCACATCCTGATAGCAATCAATAATAGAAGAGGTCTAAATATGTACATACTGTATGTAGCTTATATTTATTTTATTTATTCATCCAATTAAGCAAATAATAAAGGAAATAATCAAAAGATTAATTGTCGAAATATTTGTTATTTGCAACCCTATACTTAAGCACTAAGCAACCACACCCTAGAAACTGCATAGCAATACCCTGGAAACCTCCCAGAACGCCCTAGCAACCAGACAAACACCTTAACAATCTAGCAACTGTATAGCAATGCATTGACCACAAAGTACATCCTAGCAACTGCATGCCAATTCCCTGGCAACCACCTCTGTTTTATGTACAACTTGCAATGCTCTCAAAACAATACTCAACAGTAAAATAAATATTGGGCAAGTATGCTTTAGGATACACTTACCAAATATTGGTTTCTTTTCCTCTTAACATTCTCCTGGGTCACTTCTTCTTTGTATTTCTTTTTTCCCCTCATCTTTAATAATGTTTCTAGTGTCTTATTCCTATCAGAACAGAAGCAGTTTCAATCTCTGATGCACAATTATAGAAATGGTTAACCCAAAAATGAACTACTTTATAATACTTCTATTGATGGTGAGCGTGAGTAAATAGCAGATTTTTCCTTTTCCCCCCCATTTATTTAAAATCACTGACTGATTACAGGAATATTGTCCTAATCTGTGTGGAAGAGCTGTTGTTCTGTTTCAATGTAAGGCAAAGCTGAGGACCACAACAGCTGTAGTGTGTACATGTGTTGTTGTTTTCTTCTCCTTTGGCCTTGTTTCTCTCGTCTTTAATGCAGAAATGAAGAAGTGGTGAATGAGAAGTCTTTCAGTGCGTGTGTCAGGCGGTCTGTAACTGGAGTGTGTTTGTGTGTGTTTCAGGGCAGTGATGCCGGGCATGGTACTGTTTCGGCGACGCTGGTCAGTCGGCAGTGATGACCTGGTGCTGCCAGCTTTCTTCCTGTTCGTACTACACTGCATATGGTGAGTCTGTGTTTGTCTGCACAGTTTGTTCTTCTACAATTTGTGCATAAATGAAATCAGTGCGAAAATGAGCTCTTATAACCAGACCTGATGTCAATAGAAGTCTTAAGAGGTGAATTTAGAGATTCAGTCGTGCAATATAACAGCAGTTCTCAAACATTTTTATGAGTTGTATTATGATATAACTTATTTATTTGAAGAACACCAGCATTTTAAGTAATGTTAAAGGGTTAGTTCACCCAAATGATTACCCCATGATTTACTCTCCTCTCATCCTAGGTGAATATGACATTCTTCTTTCAGACGAATACAATCGGAGTTATATAAAAAATGTCCTGGATAATCCAAGCTTTATAATGGCAGTGAATGGCAGCCAATAATTTGAAGCCCAAAAAAGTGCATACATCCATCATAAACATACTCCACATGGCTCTGGGGGGTTAATAAAGGCCTTCTGAAGCGAATCGATAGGTTTGCGTAAGAAAAATATCCATATTTAAAATGAATTAATTTAAATATCTATCTTCCGCCAGACCGCCTTCCGTATTCAACTTACGGCGAGTGTAACGCCTCTCCCAGTCAAAATGCTTATGTTGCGTCCAACGTCATAACGTCAGTTGAATACGGAAGGCAGTCTGGGGGAAGCTAGATATTTTACTTTATAACATGTTAAATATGGATATTTTTCTTACACAAACGCATCACTGTTTTCACTAAAAGCAGCTCGCACTGACATATCTTAAAATATGTCAGTGCCATTGTTTTGTCTCAAGATGCACATCTTTTTCTAAGGCACGTTTATAAAAGCTACTTAAATGCCCTGATTGAAGAATGCCTAATCTATGCCCTGTCTGTGAAACTGGGCCTATATGTTTATTTAAGCCCTGACTTTCCTGAGTTGAGTCATTTTTTAATTGTTGGTACTGAACAATATAAGTTGTAATTGTTATTGACAGTACTGTTTATTTCATACACTTTTTTTGCGCATGAATCGTTATTGTGTTAATGAATAATAATGATGAAGCTTGCCGGAAAATTACACTCATTTTGCCTGTTTTGAGGCAACAGACTTGTTTTAGGGCTGGTTAAAAATATTGATTTTCTTCATTTTAATCGATTCTCATTTTTATGAACAGATATCAATTCTTAAATCCCAAGAATGAACTAAATAAAATATTGTTTATGTTCAGCATGTCCAACACATTCAGCTGTATTCCAAAAATCACTTTAAAGGGATGGTTCACCCAAAAATGAAAATTAAATAACCAAACAGTTGATGGGCCCCATTGACTTCTATAGTATTTTTTCTATAGTTTTTATTTTATCAACTGTTTGGTTACTGACATTCTCCAAAATATATATTTTTTTGTGTTCAAAATAAGAAAGAAATTCATACAGGTTTGGAACAACTTGAGGGTGAGTAAATGATGACAGAATTTTCATATTTGGGTAAACTATCCCTTTAACGCACATGATGTCATCATAAATATCAAATTTCTGAGATGTGTGGGATCATTTGTATGTTTGTGATGTTGTGGCTGTGGTCTTTCGGCAGGCTGGTGGTTCTGTCCATGGTTCTCTTTGGGCTACCGTACAATTCAGCACAGTCATGCTCAATCACGCTGGTGGATCACGGTCGTGGTTACCTTGGCATCCTGGTCAGCTGTCTGATCTGCGAGAGCGCCATCATGTGGCTGAGCATGAGGGGCAGCATTCTGTACACACAACCCAGAGAGGCAGTGCAGTACGTGCTCTATATACGGCTGGGTAAGACACACACTTGCACTTTTACTATAAAGACAGCCACAAAAAATTCCATTAGTTCTCTCAGTACATTGGATCTCATATGTCAGATCTGTTGAAGTCGGCATGAAATGGAACTTTTCTTCCCTATTGTGACCTATATCTGAGTGAAACGGCTTCTCAAACAAGAACAAATGTAGGGCGGGACTTGATTTTGTCCATGGGGAATTGATTGGATGGTTGTGGCTTGCTATTGGTCGATTAATGCCAGTAAACACATCATCAGAGAAGAGAAGAGATGTTGCAGCAAGAGGGAGGGGAAGTTATTTTTTACAGATAAATCGTTTGGGATAAATAATGCAATATTCCATAAAAAAACAAGAATTGTAAATGTTTTACTTAATTTGCATATGCAACATTCTGAATTCAACATTCATTGCTTCTGAAGCAAATGCTACTCCAAATTTTAAGGCGGCATTTCATACATCCTTTGTGGAGAAAGCAATCCCATAAAATCCTGTTTATACAGTAATTGTGTACATTTGCGCTTTTTCTGATACATGCATGGTTTAACTGTAAAGGATTATAGGTTTGAAAATTATGAGGAATAATAATACTGGTGCTTGACATAAGAAGATTGTTTTGGTTAGTTGCATTGTTTTATTGTAAAATTATTTTGCACTGAAACTGAAAACTCATACTCCATGTGATTAGGCCTTAAATCAACACTTTGCATTAATTGCCCCTCCTTTCTGCAGCCATCCTGCTGGTGGAGCTGGTGTACGCGGTGGTGGGCATCGCCTGGTTGGTGCAGTACTACCAGCCCTGCCCCGACATCACCGCCAAGAACCTCGCACTGGGTAAGACATGAGTAAAAACATTTTGGGGTGTGAAATATATTTTGACATTAAGAGTAATTTTATATTATTGTAATGTTATATTCCACAATATAGTTAGATTTACTGTAAATTAAATGAATAATTTGTTTATATTTTAATGCATGGTAATGCCTATTTTTTTATTTTATTTAATCCAGTAAATTCAAAGGTATTCCATGTAACTTTTAGCCCTCTAGCGGTTAAAAACAAAACTGCTTGCATTTTGGGGAAGAACATTGCTTTGGTTGTGCTTCTGCTCTGCGTGTCTGTGCGGATGAATATGGTTCTTTCCTATAACTAAAAAGAGAGAGAGAGATTATCCTTCTGCTCATAAAACATTCACTACTAACTACTATTAGATGGAAAGGATCTCAAGCTGACTAACTGAAGATGATACTGTGGCTATACCCATTAATAGACACGGTACGTACTTGAAAATAAATTCCAGCACAGCACTATAATGAAATGATAACCCATAATGAAATGACCCTTAACAATAGATAATGCTTTACAATGAACTATCAATTCTATCAACTATCAAATCTCTCAATTCTAGCATTCTCTGAAAAGCCCATGTTGATTCTTGTTTTATTACAAGCTCTGAGGCGTTCTCTTTTCGACAGCAGACTCTCCTCTGTTCATTGTTTTCTTAAAAATGGGTGCTTTCCCCGGAGTTTCAAGATGTAGTGTGATCGATGGTAACCTTTTGGGCTCATTGTTGTGACAACTATGCCACGCCCACACATCCACGCAATAAAGTAGCCGGAGCAACTTTTCTCTATTTACGGATATGACGTGACAAGCACGGGTGAGTGACGCATGTACGTAATTTCCCGCGAAAACCATCCTGCACGGTCTAAAATAAGATACTTATATAATAGGCTTTCCATAGTTAATCAGGGTAACACAAAAACATGTTTTGGAAGAAGAATTGATGATGTATTGACATTGTTTTAATGGTTAATTTTGAAAAAAAAAAAAAAAAGTGCACTTTTTAAAGGCGCAGTGTTTAGTATTTATGAGGATCTATTGAAATAAATGCAATATTATATATATAACTATGTTTTCAGTGGTGTATAAAGACCTTACATAATTACCCGTTATGTTTTTATGAACTTAGAATGAGCCAGTTCTATCTACACACACAGCGGGTCCCCTTACAGTGAAGTCACCATTTGGCGTCGCCGGGTTTCTAAAGTAGCCCTAAATGGACAAACTGCTCTACAGAGCGCTAGCTACTCTCTGCTCTCTCAGACAATGACATATTTGTCCTGTGTCGTAGTGATGTCCGGTTCGTGAACGAATCGCTCCGAACTGTTTGAACCAGTTCACCAAATCGGACTGAATCGTTCTAAACAGTTTGTGTCTCGAGTCAGCGCTGATCCACAATTTACTCAATCAAACCCGGTCCATTCAAACGAACTGTCCAAAAGAACTAGTTCACGGAAAAGAACCAGACTTCCCATCACTACTGTGGCGGCCACCGTAGCTTCTCTATGTGGAGGGGTAAGCGGTGGGCGGATGCAATTTGCAACCTCACCACAAGATGCCGCTAAAATGTACACAGTGCACCTTTAAATACTTGAAAAATTTGAGTATTTTCTCTCTTTTTCCTTGGATTGTTATAAACCAAAAGATAAGACAGATAAGTGTTAATATGGAACCGCAGGCATACAAGCATATCTACCACTGTATAGAAAAATCTCCACATTTCTACTGTTGCACGGTGCTGCATATACAGCAATAACACAGCTGTCAGCATCAAGATCAAAAACAGAGAGAGTGTGATGTCCTTGCGGCAGGAGACAGTCCAGGCATGTTAAAATCTCATGAAACCTCCCCTTGTTAATTTCAGCAGATTCTTGTGAATTAGAAAGCTATTTATGCCCTGGAATCTCAACGCACACTTTCTAACAATACGCCTAGTGTAGCTTTCCATGTCTGTGCTGACCATGAATCAGTGTCGCTCATTGTCCACCCCCATTCCATAATAGCACACTTCACTTCCATGCTGATCATCAATCTATACAAGACACGCACTGACAAAAAGACAGTTGGTTTGTTTTAAAGTGAATAGTTTCCTGCTGAACTGTCTAAAACAAGTGAAGATGTCTGCAGCACATTTAAAATGTAGAACCCAATTTTTTTTTTTTTTAACAGGAATTGTGGTGTGTAACTGGTTGGTCATCTTCAGCGTGTGTTTCACCATGATGTGTACCTTTGACCCCACCGGGAGGACCTTTGTGAAGCTGAAACAAACTCGCCGCCGTCAGCGTAACCTCACCACATACACCCTCAGGTACAGCGCTTTATTGTTTTCTCGCTACACTCTTAAAAATAAAGGTACTTTGTTGGCATCAATGGTTCCATGAAGAACCTTTATCATCCATGGAATATTTACATTGCATAAAAGATTCTTTATAGTGATAAAGATTCTTCAGATTATTAAAATGTTCTTCACTCTATGAAAAAAAAGTTATTTTAAGAACTATTCACTTAAAGGTTCTTTGTGGAACCTAAAATGGATCTTCTATCGCATTGCTGTGAAAAAAATCTCCTTTATGAACCTTTATTTTTTAAAAGTGTAGCTTATTTTGTGATGCCCCCATCAGTTGATGAATTCAAAAGTTATTAAAAACTGCATTTTTAGTTCTATCATGAACAGTCAAGTGATTTAGGGATGGAATGATAAAAAATATGCAGACTTTTTATGCTTTCAGCAACTAATAAGAGTATAGTACTTCTTTTACCAATTACCCTGACTAACAAAACCCCAAATAAACCCACATACCGTAATACAATAAAACAGTATAATATAATACCTAACAATAAAGAAACAAACAGAACAACATAATACATAAAAACAAATACATGATTGGAAAAGATATTGAATAGAATAATTCAAAATTTTAGCTTGAATCTTTGTGAAATCTCAGTGTTATTGTTAACTAAAACCTAGACTTTTAAAAACTGTTTTCTCAATTAAAATAAAGCTAAAATAAAATATTAAAATTAGCTGATAACCTTAATCAACTGAAATATAATAGGTTGAAGTACTGAAATAAAACTAAAACTGAAATAAAAAGAAATTAAAGCTAAATGGAAATAGAAAAAAACTAATAAAAATGACAAAAGCACAAAACAAAATTTACTAAAACGTATGAAAGTGAAAATAAAAGCTAATTCAAAATATTAATACATATGTATATGTATAATAGCATATAAATGTGTGTAATTATATAATCGTACATAAATGATACTGAAATGTATTCATATTTTATGCTCTATATTTTTTTTTATAAATTAAGTGTTGTTTAATTTCAACAATATTGTGCACATCCCATTAACTGGTATTGTGTTTATATATATTGCCATTATGTCGGCTGTCAACTAGTTTGGTTCCTATCAGGGTATGCAACACAAAATTTGCACAGATTTTACTCGCTGTTATGATTTTGTGTTTGCGTCATTGCCATTCCAGTATCTCTTGGCCTATAATTCCCAAATCTTCTCATGATATTTGCTCAGTTGGGTTGCATCTGTCTCTTTCAGACACAGGCTAGAAGAGGGTCAAGCCAGCAGCTGGAGCAGGAGACTCAAATTCTTCATGTGCTGCACTAGAGCAAAAGATACACAATCTGTAAGACTCAAGCACTAACTCAAACACACACATGCCAGTTACTGTGAGAGCGCACACAGCATTCTCAGTAGAAGATTTTCTCTCTCAGGACGCTTACTCTGAGGTGGCCAGCTTGTTTGCCGAGTTTTTCCGGGATCTGGACATTGTGCCGAGTGACATCATTGCTGGGTTGGTGCTCCTCCGACAGAGACAACGAGCTAAGAGATCAGCCATCTTGGATCAGGTTTGCAGAATCATGGCATTACCTTATCAGTAACATTACTCTTGATTGTACAAATATTCCTCACTGTCCAAATAATATTTTTTGTTTGTTTGTTTGTTTGTTTGTAGGCAAACAATGACGTTTTAGCCTTTCTTTCCGGGATGCCTGTAACTCGCAACACTAAATACTTGGACCTCAAAAACTCGGTATTTTAAGAATACAGTAAAGGTGTGTGCTTGTGTTGGTATATTTTTGTTTTTTTGTGTTTTATAATTCTCCCCTTCTGTTTACAGTCTGAAATGGCCATGTATAAGGAAGTGTGTTACTACATGCTGTTTGCCATGGCGGCGTATGGCTGGCCCGTATATCTTTTAAGAAAGCCAGCGTGTGGACTCTGCAGACTCATCAGCACCTGCTCGTAAGTAAAAACGCACGTGAACGTTCCACACAGGTGGAAAGAAGTGAGATAAGAGCAAATAAGTGGGGCTCCTACAGTGATATATTTTCCTACTGTCACGGCCAGCTTGTTCTCGACCGTCACATGCAAGATTATTTATTAAATACAAATAGTGATCCATAACAGAAATATAATAAAGTCTAGGGATTTAAACAATAAAGAGAAAAATAATAATCCAATTTGTGAGAAATGTTGATAAATGTTAAATAAACTAGAACGCAACAAAGTGGAGCAAAATGACTTCTCTGGATATGTTCCCCCAGAGAAAGTCCTGATGACTAGAGTAATGATGCTGAAAATTCAGCTTTGCATCACATGAATAAATAATATATTATAAATCTATTATAATAGAAAACAGTTAATTTAAATTGTAACAAGTTATTTATCTTTTTATTGTTTTTTTTTTAATTATATAATAAAAAATTAAAAACAATTCTAATTTGTTATGTCTTTTTTGCATTTTCTCATGGTCAATAAATGCCTGTTTAGGACACATGGATGAAATTGAATGTTATTATGGACATGGATGAAATTAAATACATTCTCTTCCTTTTTTCTCTCTCGTCAGCTGTAATACTTCAGTTTCAGGTTCTCGTCTCTCTCAGTCTGTCACCGTTGAGGAGGATAACTGCTGTGGCTGTAATGTTCTTGCCATTCGACGGCAATTCCTGGACCGAGATCTTAAAGAAGTCCAGATTGTCTACACATCCTGCCATGACGCAGTACGACATCTTTCAATAATTCTTTAACCCCCCTGACCCCTGAAATCCTGAGGAGTAATGTCTTGTGTGATAATCTGTGTGATGTCTGTTCACATCAATGAGTCATCGTCTGACTAAAATGTTTGAGAAGCCGTAACTGATGTGATAAGTGTGAAATGTGTGATTTAAGACAAATGATTGTCCATATTTTTGGATGTGATTTGTAGGTTTATGAGACGCCCTTCTTTGTAGCAGTGGATCATGCAAAGAAAAAAGTTGTGATCAGCATCAGAGGGACATTGTCCCCTAAGGTGAGTCAACCACATGTGTACTGTAACAGCTCTTTCTCTTTTTACAGTGAAGCCGTCCTCATGTGCTTATGTGTATGTTCAGAGAATTAAAACAGAATGGGCCATCTGACCAATCAGAGCAGAGACTCTCGGAAAGGAGGGTTTAGAGATACTGCATCCTTTATCAAACCGTTTTAGACACTGTGTAAAAAGGTATAATGCTACAATGTATATAATTGACCTTGGATGCATGCAAACTTATTGCAGGAGACTGTCAAAACAAAATAATATAAAATAACATAATAGGGGCACTAAAATAAAAACTGAATATACATTAAAATATAGGCTGTTTCTAAGCAGTATGTTTAAGCTATGACATAAAGAAAGTAATTTACCCATACAAGAGCATTTTAAGGACAAAAATAATAAATTAATGGTCTGGAATCTTTTAAAATGACACTAAACTGTACATCCGACTACAGCACCAGGCTATCGATTTCGTACAAAGCTTTGCTAGTTTCATGTTTCTTGTATCACTCTGTTGTCTCTTTCTTTTCACATAATAGAACAACTTACTCTAATCAATATTTCATGTCCATTTATTTATTTATTTGTAGCCATGTAATTAGTGGGCTAATGTATAGAGAGTCAACATTCAACAGTCAGCCTTGCAAAATAAACCCAATAATTTTTTTGCGATAATTGCTGGCTTGCTGTACATTATCTCTTACACGAGTCAATAGTTTACCATTTAACAAGTTTATCTTTCTCCCTCTTTCTTAGGACGCTTTAACAGATCTCACAGGCGATTCTGAGCGTTTGCCTCTAGAGGAGCAGCACGGCACGTGGCTCGGACACAAGGTTCTACATAGACACATGCATATAGACACAAACAGAGGATACACAATGACAGATATGAACTCAAACTCATTCTTTCTTTTTGTGAATCCTTTATTTAGGGAATGGTTTATTCAGCTGAATACATAAAGAAGAAACTAGAGCAAGAAATGATTCTCTCTCAAGCCTTTGGGAGGGATTTGGTAAGTTTAAACATTTGTCATGTTTTAAACACACACATATGGTTGATTCTATGCTTTATTAGTATTTTATACATTACAAAAGCTTAATCATATTCATTTTCCCACCCAATTTTCCAAAACTTTTGCTCACATGATGGAGCGTCACTTTCACAAACACTTGCAGTTTTTCTCTCTGTGCATGCAACACACAGTCCCCAACAAAATAATGTCTGATGCAACTCTAATGTGGTGGCAACTTAGGATACAGAATATTGTATGCCGCATTAGGGTTCCTTTGGGTCATTTGAAAATTCTTAAATGTATTAAATGGTACAAAAAACTCTTAAATTTGAAGACAGAAAAACAGGAATTGCGATATGATATAATAATGCGATTATTAAATTTTAAAGGTTATGATTGAATTAAATAAATGTAAGTGCAGCACGGCTGACACTTTCAGTTCACAATGAGTGCATACTATTTATACCAAGCGTTTGCTTATGATCTACGTTTGATGAATTATGTTTACTTTATGGTGTTTGTATCGAAATATGTTGTAGAGGTGTGTAAGAGTGCAAATTTCATCTGTCATCTTTCTGAATGAGCACCTGGGTGTAGTAGAATCATATACATTTCACACACTTGTTTATAATAAAAGTCTGCATTATGCATAAAATATTTTATTTAGAATATTATTGGTATTTTTGTTACACCGTAAACTGTCTACAGAAACACAGTAAACGGTGTTATCACATTCAGTATACATTCTGTATATCAATTTTACCAAGTCTCGCTCAATGATTTGTTTATTATTATCGTATGAGCAAAATCGAATAGCAATCCACCTCTTATTTGTATGTATTGCTATATCAGTACATAAACCAACTTCAATACATGACTCACTTGTATATATTGATTAAAACATATCTTGAGTATTTTGATCATGCAATTTTCCTATTTTGCAGTTGAGTGTGTGCCTATTTAATTAAGTAAAATCATTTGAGATGCATGTTATTTGTGCAAGTCTTAAAAAAGTAAAAATTTAGTTGAATAACCGATGGCATGAGCACGGCAATGTGACAACTGTTAAAGGGATAGTTCACCCAAAAACTAAAATTTTTGGGCATCCAAGATGTAGGTCTCTTTGTTTCTTCGGTAGAACACAAATTAAGATTTTTAACTCCAACCGTTGTCGTCTGTCAGTCGTATAATGCATGTGAATGGGGTCCAATTCTATTAAAGTAAAAAAAACATGCACAGACAACTTCAAATTAAACCCTGCGGCTCGTGACGACACATTGATGTCTTAAAGGTCCCGTTCTTCGTGATCCCACTGTTCAAACTTTAGTTAGTGTGTAATGTTGCTGTTAGAGCATAAATAATACCTGTAAAATTATAAAGCTCAAAGTTCAATGCCAAGCGAGATATTTTATTTAACAGAAGTTCCCTTTCAAAGCCTACAGCGAATGGCTGACTTGGACTACATCCTGGTACTTCCTTCATTAATGACGTCAGTAGAACAGACTAACCTCCGCCCACAAGAATACGCGGAAAAGGGGGCGTGGTCTTGTTGCTGTCCCACGCGGAGAAGAGGACGTGTCGCGTGGAGAAAAGGAAGTGTTGCGTTTGAGTGTGTTTGTCGCCATGTCGTCGAGACGCTGTTATTTTCATCCCGGAGTCAAATCACCTTTGTTTGGCTTTCCCAGGGACGCTGTAGAGATCATTAAGCGCATATATATCTCCCGTTAAGAGGCGTGACCTTTCCACGTGCGCTAAGCTGCTGTCAAATCACAACACGGGAACCGCTGGCACAATCAGAACTCGTTACGTATTTCTGAAGGAGGGACTTCATAGAATAAAGGAACTCATCAGTCTGTTTTTAGGACAGTAAAAACAGCGGTATACAGATAAGTAAATTGTGTTAAAAATAGTGTTTTTTTTTACACGCGAAACATGAACACATGTTATATTGCACACTGTAAACACAATCAACGCTTCAAAAAAACACGAAGAACGGGACCTTTAAGACACGAAACGATCGGTTTCTGCGAGAAACGACTGACAGACGGCAACGGTTGGAGTTAAAAATCTTAATTTGTGTTCTACTGGAGAAACAAAGACACCTACATCTTGGATGCCTTGGGGGTAAGCAGAAAAACATCAAATTTTCGTTTTTGGGTGAACTATCTCTTTAAGTGATTCTCTCCAGTATCTTCAGACAACACTTGCATGTTGCCTTTTCATTGTGCATGCTATCATGTGACACAAAAAGCTCTAGATTGCTGTGTTTGTGTATGTCCATGTCTCAGGGTAAAGGGACGATGCACTACGGGCTGGTGATTGTAGGTCACTCTCTGGGTGCGGGTACGGCCGCCATCCTGTCCTTCCTCCTCCGGCCGCAGTATCCTTCACTGCATTGCTATTCCTACTCCCCTCCTGGCGGCCTCCTCAGGTCAGTGTGACCTTGCCAATGTCGCATTGTTACTGGGTAGTATCAATGTAGTGCAGTATCTTTTTTGCACTACATTTATAGAGAAAGTTGAAAACTGATCTCCTCTGATAGTAAGAGTGTGTTTAGCAGTCACTGAGGCATGATGACATTAGATCAGACTCATGTGCAGAGATTAATTTGGTGTTAAAGGATTAGTTCGCTCGGAAAAAAATTGAAAGTGTTGTCATTATTTTCTCAACCTCATGTTTTTCCAACATTATATAAGAGATTTTAAAAAGCACCATTCTTTGGATGCCATAGTTGAATTATAAATGTATATGAGGAACAAAGCATTTTTCATGTTCTTATGTTCCTTTAAATAAAATGTGCTTGCAGTGTTGTGATCCGTGATGTCACACCTGCCAATTTTCGAATAGTGTGACTGAAATTTACATTTCCGGCAAAGGACTGGAATGTCAGTGAATTAGGTTTGGGGTCAGAATAATTTTTTTTGACGGAAATTAATACTTTTATTCTGCAACAATGCATTAAATGGATCAAAAGAATGAAGATATTTCACAATATTACTGTTTTACTGTCTTTTTGATCAAATAAATGTAGGCTTGATGAGCATAAGAGACTTGATTAAACAACATTAATAAAATATTACACACCTTACCAAATGTTTCAATGGTAGTGTAAATTTCATACATAAAAAAAAAAAAAATCTCTCAAGAGGTTGTTCACAAACTACAGTTCTCCTCTGTAATGCAAGAGGTAGTGGGAAATATGACCGGTAGTCCAAAAAACATGCATGGATGCACAAATCTCGATTCACTAATCTTTTGGAAGGATGTTATTTGAATTGAGATTTGCCCCAAAGCCTTTTTTCTGAAACACAGAGTTATTGGTTTAATTCAGTAGGTAATGTGTCTCACAACTACTCGTTCATGTTTATGCCATTCATTATGTCAGTTACGGATTAGAGAAATTCTTGCCTGCCATGCTTGAAATATACTTTATATATTTTTATATATAACGGTTAGCACAGTTTGTTTTGTTTTTGCATGAAAAGATTGGAACGCTAAGATGAACAACATGTACCTTATGTATAAAGTCATTTAAATCGATCGTCGAATATCACATTCAATCTGGAATCTGTCACATTAAGGCAGGAAAAAAAGGTTTTGAACACCTTTTCATGTTGACATTTACAGAACGTGTTTAATCACAGACTTCTGTTTCTGTTTAATTCACAGTGAGGATGCAATGGTGTACTCGAAAGAGTTCGTCACCTCAGTCGTGTTGGGAAAAGATCTGGTCCCCAGGTAAATGAGTGTTTTATATATTTGTAAGTCTAAGCAGATGAACGTTTTTCTTATGCTTTTATGTTCATTCAGGATCGGTCTCTCTCAGCTCGAGGGCTTCCGTCGCCACCTACTTGAAGTCTTACAGAAGAGTGATAAACCAAAGGTGAGCTGCTTTAACTTGTTTCCCTGAGTTACAACACAGTGTCGATGTGCCATCATCAGCATCGTTGAAATGAACCGTTTACTGTTTACTAACACTATTACATTGATTCACTTGCTGACACGTTTGTACACAGTATGTAACTGTCACGCACTGCTCTGACACACACGGGTTGAAGATCTAAATGCAGCTTCATTAGGGAAATCCGCAATCGTAGTCCAAAATGCATGCAAAGGATAGTGATGGGCGTTTTTCGAAACACTGCTTCATGAAGCTTCGTAAACGAGGCTTCGTCACGTCATTACTGTTTTGAAATGTTTCAGAAGTTTAAAAGGTTAGTTCAACTAAAAATGAAAATGACCCCATGGTTTACTCACCCTCAAGTCATCCTAGGTGTATATGACATTCTTCTTTCAGACGAATACAATCAGAGTTATATTAAAAAAAATGTCCTGGCTCTTCCAAGCTTTATAATGGCAGTGAAAGAAAAGTTTTGTTTTGAAGTCCATAAAGGTGAGTTTATCCATCATAAAACTGCTCCACGTGGTTCCGGAGGGTTAATAAAGGACTTCTGAAGCGAAGTGATGCATTTGTGTAAGAAAAATATCCATATTTAAAACTTTATAAACTAAAATAACTAGCTTCCAGCAGAGAGCCATACGCAAGTCAACTTACGGCAAAAGAGTAATCCCTGACGCGATGTATAGAAGCATTGCAAGCTTTGACGCCTCTCATGGATAGGGCTGGGCAACAAAATCAAGCCCCTCCTCTCTTATATCGAAATCCTCAGATATTTCTCTTAAAAAAATCTTGTTTTAGACTTCTAATTCATGACAGGTGTTTCATTTTGCTCTATCCTCTGTGCTTCCGTATTCATGAATACGTATGCATCAAGGGTCAATGGTTACTCTTTCGCCGGAAGTTAGTTATTTTAGTTTATAAAATTTTAAATATTAACATTTTTCTTACACAAACGCATCACTTCGCTTCAGAAGGCCTTTATTAACCCCCCAGAACCGTGTGGAGCATTTTTGTGATGGATTATGCACTTTTATGGACATCAAAACAGAACTTCCCTTTCACTGCCATTATAAAGCTTGGAAGAGCCAGAACATTTTTTTATATAACTCTGATTGTATTCGTCTGAAAGAAGAATGTCATATACACCTAGAATGACTTGAGGGCGAGTAAACCATGGGGTAATTTTTGGTTAAACTAACCCTTTAATGGTTCACCACTGGGGAGTGTCTGTGGTTTTTACCTGTTCTCTGATTCATTTTATATATGTTTTAATGAGACATTTGTATAATTAAAAGGAATAATAGTAGTTAATAGTTTCTAGCTGAGCCATCCATGGAAAAAACAAGCCCTGAAGATTGATGAAAGAACACATTACACAGATACTTGATATTTAATTGAATTACATTTTATAGATTTTACTTTCAATAAAACATTTGCAATGAGTTTGTAAAAGTTTTTATGCATGTTTGGCCTGAGTTTTTGTTGCATTTACACTGTTTTGAACAGTAGGCGTCACCAGCGTGTGACGTTTCGAATGCTTCACAAGGGTCAAAACCACGGGGCAGACAATAACAGGACAGAGAACAGAGGCAAATGGGGAAATCCAGGAAAGCAGAAAGTCAGAACCATTACACTGGGGAATTAGAAAGAGCGCTCAGAAATGCAATGGTGACACAAACAAGACCTTGCAAAGAAAGAGTGAAAACACAGGGGCTGAATCCGAAATCGTCCCCTATACCCTCAAATAGGGCCGTATTTGAGGGGACAGCCATTTGTAGTGGTGTCCGAGACCATAGTGGACGTTATTGAGTGCACTCATTCAATCCCACATATAACCGCAATAAAGAGTGTACAGCCTATGTACACACACCGGCTGTCCGACTTCACGCACTCGTTTTCATTCACTCCTTCAAGTGAACTATATTAGTGGACTAACATGGGGAATAGTGAATGAGGGTTTAGGGGGCGATTTCGGATTCAGCAAGGGCTTTTATAGGCAGGGCTTAACAAGCTAATGACACACAGCTGAATCTAATCACAACATAATGAATCCAGGCAATGGGTTATGGGAATTGAAATTCATGATGAGAAAGCCCAGGAGTCAGGAGGAGTGCCCTCTGGTGGAGATTATGATTTCAGATCATAAATAAGATCACAACCCTAACAAGAAGTGGTTTATTTTGACCAGCTCTTAAATAAATGGAAGTTAATTTGAGTTTAAATTATTTTATTATGTGAGAGGAAAGATGTGAAGTGAATTGAAACTAGCACAGCTGTGCAGGAAATCCTTTGCCTGTGAACGGTCGATTATGCAGTTTAGCGTCATTCTTAAATAACATTTGGCTGCAGAATGTAGACGAACCAATCAGAATCAAGCATTCTAGAGAGTTCATGTATGTGCGTGCTGGAACAGTAGCATTTGTTATTATTGAATTGTGCCAGTAATTAACTGCCCTCATTATATCTGTCACGTTGTGCTGTCCCCATGCCCTTTTCCTCTGGGCAAATAAAGTAAAAGATAAATTGTTATGTTACTAATTATAACCGCAGCTGTGGGGGGGTTTATGAATTATGAATCTATTCTAGTTCAGTTAGTGGAACTCTTATTCTCAAGGTTGTGGCTTCCAGCCTTACATTTGGTGTTTACTTTCTGCAGTTAAAAAAAAATACACTACTGTTCAAAAGTTTAGGATTGATAGTAGAGAAGTCTCTTATGCTCATCAAGCCTGCATTTATTTGATCAAAAATACAGTAAAAAACTGTGATATTGTGAAATATTACAATTTAAAATTGTTTTCTAGTATAATATATTTTAAAATCTGATTTATTCCTATGATCAAAGCTGAATTTTTAGCATAATTTTACCCGAGTCTTCTGAGTATCACATCATCCTTCAGAAATCATTTGATTTGCTGCTCAAGACATTTTCTTATTATCAATTTTGAAAACCGCTGTGCTGCATTATATGATACATTTTATTCAGAATTCTTTGATGAATAGAAAGTTCAAAAGAACAGCATTTTTAAAAATAAGAAATCTTTTGTAATATTATTACAAATGTCTTTACTGTCACTTTTGATCAATTTAATGCACCCTTGATAAAAGAATGAATTATTTTATTTATTTTTTTATCTTACTGACCCCAAACGTTTTAATGGAAGCGTACTCTCTATTAGAGCTTGCATGGCTTAACTGGTAACACTTTACAATAAGGTCTCGAGAGTTAACAGCAGTTAATGCATTAACATTAATAAACAATGAGCAATACATTTGTTACAGTATTTATTGATCTTTGTAAACAGTAGTTGATAAAAAAAAACACCACTGTTTATTTTTAGTTCATGTTAGCTCTGGTCTATTAAAGGGTTAGTTCACCCAAAATTGAAAATAAAGTCAGTAATTACTCACCCTCATGTTGTTCCAACCATGTAAGACCTTCGTTCATCTTCGGAACATAATTTAGTATATTTTTGATGAAATCTGAGAGCTGTCTCACTCCTCCATAGGCTTTCAGAGGGAATGAAACTTGATGGCCCAGAATAGTAAGTAAAAACGTCATTTAGTAGAATCTACTACTACTAATCTCAGTTCTCGCGCATGCGTCGTGGCACTCCCGCGAACTCTCGTCAGAGGCTCAAATTGAACAACAATAATAGTGGGATAAAGTCGTTATTTTTGTTGTTTTTCCGCTCAAAAAGTATTTTCGTCGCATGATAGACTTAATACAGAGCCACTGTAGTCATTTGGACTCCTTAAATGACGTTTTTACTTACTATTCTGGGCCATCAAGTTTCATTCCCTCTTAAAGCCTATGGAGGAGTGAGACAGCTCTCAGATTTCATCAAAAATATACTAAATTATGTTCCGAAGATGAACGAAGGTCTTACATGGTTGGAACAACATGAGGGTGAGTAATTACTGACAGAATTTTCAATTTTGGGTGAACTAACCCTTTAAGTAATATTAACAGATACAACTATTGATTTCATTAATGTATTAGTAAATGTTGAAATTAAAATCCGGAAAAGTAGTTACCTAGTAAATCTCAAGTTCACTGCACGGCTTCATTGATTTTTGCTGTTTCTATCAAATCCAATACTGCACTGGGTAACACTTTATTTTGATTATCCACTTTAGACATTCTACTAACTGCAAGTAACTTTGCAATTACATGTCAACTATCAGTCATTAGTTAGTAGACTGTCACTTTATTTTGATGCTCCCCCAACAGACTATTCTACTGAATATAAGTAACTTTGCAAGTACATGTCAACTTATTCTCCTAACCCGAACCCTAACCTAACTGTCTACTAATACTCTCGTGAGAGTCGGTTGACATGCAGTTTCAAATTAATGAGTTCGATGACATGTAGTTGCAAAGTTAGGTACTTGTAATTAGTAGTATGTCCAAAGTGGACTGTCGAAATGAAGTGTAACCTTGCATTGTGCAGCTGAGATGATGCATGTAAGAAATAAACGTGTCCACACATTGTTAGATTAATGCTGCTTGCATCGTGAACCATGTCTCATGTCTCACTTTTTGACAGCCTCTGATTAGTTTTGGCCTTAATATGAAGTACCTCCAGCACAGTTGGCTTGTTAAAGGGATAGTTCACCCAAAAATGAAAATTATCCCATGATTTACTCACCCTCAAGTCATCCTAGGTGTATATGACATTCTTCTTTCAGACGAATAAGTTATATTAAAAAAGTCCTGGCTAATCCAAGCTTTAAAATAGCAGTAATTGTTGTTCTGTTTTTGAAGTCCATAAAAAATGCATCTGTCCGTCAAATAACATGCTCCACACGACTCCGGGGGGTTATTAAACGCCTTCTGAAGCGAATCGATGTGTTTGTGTAAGAAAAATAACCATATTTAATCGCCTTCCGTCTTCAATTTATGGAAAAAGTGTTGAAAGTGCCTAGGCCGATCAAAGGCTTACGCTACCAGGTATACTCGTCAGACGCCGCGTATGCATCTTGAATTGCGAGAAGGCACTTTCAACACTTTTCCACGGAAGGCGATTGGCTGGAACTTTACTTGTTAAAGTTTTAAATATGGATATTTTTCTTACACACACGCATCGAAGCACTTCAGAAGGCCTTTATTAATCCCCCAGAGCCGTGTGGAGCACGTTATTTGACGGACAGATGCATTTTTTATGGACTTCAAAAACAAAGCAACAGTCACTTCCATTATAAAGCATGGATTAGTCAGGACTTTTGTTAATATAACTCCGATTTTATTCGTCTGAAAGAAAAATGTCATATACACCTAGGGTGACTTGAGCATGAGTAAATCATGGGCTAATTTTCATTTTTGAGTGAACTAACCCTTTAACAAGCCAACTCTGCTGGAGGTACTTCATATTAAGGCCAAAACTAATCAGAGGCTGTCAAAAAGTGAGACATGAGATGGTTAGCTGCTCTCAGCAGGAACTGATGATTTGAAATGCTGCCTGTGTAGGCAGCTCACTAGGTTTTGGAACAGAGCCTGTATGTTTCTCTCTTTCTGTTTCCATCAGTGGCGGATCATTGCTGGGGGTACAAAGTGCATCCCTAAATCAGAGTTGCCTCTGGATGACGAAGCCCTTGTTTCTCAGGGTGTGACCCCCTCTAACTCTCGCCTGTGTCTGCACCCCAGTGACCTGAGCCTCGCCCTATCAGCCTCCACACCGCTGTATCCACCGGGACGAGTCATTCATGTGGTGCACAACCACCCGCCCGAGATGTGGTGAGTGTGAGGAAGTAAAGTGAATGGATTAATGAATTAACGCAATGGGCATCTGCGCTTTAAATATTAATATATTTACAAATTTAATTTATTCCTCTGATGGCAAATCTGAATTTTCAGCATCATTACTCCAGTCTTCAGTATCGCATGATCCTTCAGAAATCATTCTAATATGCTGATTTGCTGCGCAAGAAACATTTATTATTGTTATCAATGTTGACTGCGACATTTTTTCATGGTTCTTTGATATAAATATTCTGTAACATTATTATTGTCTTTCCTTTGACTATTGATCAATTGAATGTGACCTTGCTGAATAAAATTATTTATTTAAAAAACAAATCTTACTGACCTCAAACTTTTGAATAGTAGTGCAATTGTTTATTAATGTATTATGAATACTTAATAGCATAATTTAAGATGAATATAGAAAATTATAAAAATGTATAAAAAGGAAAATACAATAAAGTACAATGACTGAATACTGTCAATAATATAGTATATTAAAACAAACTATACAGGCTTTTAAGACTTCTGGAAAGAGGCCGTGAATCTATGATCCTTGTCTTTTATTTGAATGTCCTGGAAAAGGATCTCTGAAAAAGAGTGGGAACCCTGACAATCAAATTATCAATATTTCCTCAATTTGTGAAACATTTAATTTGCAGTTTACAATTTCTCGTTCTTTGCAAAGACGATTTATACAAATTAAATCTAATGTCTTCCTTTATTTGTCATGTGTTCTTTGACATTTTTCAATTCTATTTTGTGCCAGTCTGGGACTTTTTATTTCAAGTTATGAACACTGTCATTTCCAATAATGAAATCTGAATGAATCAAAGTTGTGCAAGTGTCTGTACAGAGTTATTTTTAGTCTGATATTCCTCTTACCATGTTTCTCTCACCTTGTCTGTAGTTGTGGTCAGGAAGAGCCCACTTACTCTGCTCTGTGGGGGGATAACAAAGCCTTTGATGAGGTCATCATTTCTCCAGCCATGCTGAATGAACACATGCCCCATGTGGTGATGGATGGCCTCAACAAGGTGTGTGTGTTTGTGTGTGTGTTTGTATGTGTGCACGCTTATCTGTCTAACTCTTTCAAAATGCAAAGTCAGTGATTGGGTAGCTGATGAAATGCCATTCTGGGCAAATCTGAGTAATGGCCCGTTCACACCAAGGACGATAACTATAACAATAAAGATATAGTTCTAAAAATCATTCTAAGTAATATTAGAGTCCACACCACAACTGTAATGATAATGACAGAGAAACAATATCGTTGGATTTTTTGCAGCTGATGAACGATACAAACATTGACAACCAATAAGAGTCCAACCTGCTTTAAAAGAGCTAGAGCATTTAAAGGGGTGGTTAATTTTGATTTCACTTTTTTTAACTTTAGTTAGTGTGTAATGTTGCTGTTTGAGCATAAACAACATCTGCAAAGTTACGACACTCAAAGTTCAAAGCAAAGGGAGATGCTTTTCAAGGACTGCAACAAATGGCTGGTAGGGACTACAACAAGCTTATTCACGGGTTAGTTGAACCATAAAATTTACATAAAATTTACATAAAACCTGCCCCCGGGAACATGCAACAAAGGGGGTGAGGCCATGTTGAGAAGAGGAAGAGTTGTAGTAGTAGAGCACATTTAGGAGTCTGCTCAAACTGTCGCATCCGTCTTTTCGCTTTTATTGCAATACTGTACCTAACACAAATGCAGTAGCATGTCATAAAAGGAAGATGACAACATAAGTTATAACAATAATTAACCTAAACTATACATGTTCTATCTTCATGCTGCATATATTCTCTGGCTCAGTAGGCATCTTACAACAGTTCCCACACGAGCGATTTATAGATTATCATGACAGAACATGCTAATCAACTTGAAGATAGTTAACTCCACATCAGCTACATAAATTCATCAACTAACCATTCAGAAACATCCTGTTGCATTCTACATGTTGTCACTTCTTCTTGAGTCTCTCCATCATTGTCGAATTTCGGTTTGAAAAAGGCTGAACAGTGTCTGCATGAGGTAATTGGAGCTGTTAAACTCTTGAAGCTCCACCCTGTTCTTGCTCATCTTCTTGCCCAGCTCATTTGCATTTAAAGGGACACACAAAAATGACACGTTTTTGCTTACCCTCAAAAAGTGACAATTTTAACATGCTATAAAAATTATCTGTGGGGTATTTTGAGCTTAAACTTCACATACACACTCTGGGGACATCAGAGACTTATTTTACATCTTGTAAAAAGGGGCATTATAAGACCCCTTTAAAGCAGTAGATGATGTATAGTCTACTGTTCTAATAGTCCGCTGGTGCTAATATAGTTATTGTTGTAGTTATCGTTATAGTTATCATCCTTGGTGTGAACTGTCCTTAACAATGGATCCAGCATCTATGCATAAATTAATGCAATATTAAGAACAACCATGAATGTCCCTCTAGGGCTGGACAATATTTAGAATATTTGCAATATATATGCAAGGATTTTCTGGTGATATAAAAATACTCCGTCATAAATATTGTGTATTGTGTAAAGCTTAATAGACTATCTTCACAATCCTTCCTTATGCCTGTGATCATAAGAGCATTAAGACCAAGATATTTTAATAATACTTACGTTTAAACATCAGTAACAAAAATGGAGTTGATAAGTTTATTGACTTTTGTGAATTAGACTGTTCATTTTAATAATTTGATTCATAACGCTGATTCAGTGATTAATTTGCATCACTCAAAACTGTCTGAATGGCTCATTATTTATAAAATATCACTAAAATAAGTGCATAATAAAAGCCTTTTCAAATGTTATTAAATTCTGTGATGACAAAGCTGAACTTTCAGCATCATTACTCCAGTCTTCAGTGTCAGATGATCCTTCAGAAATCATTCTGTCACTTTTGATCAATTTATTGCATCCTTGCTGAATAAATGTATTACTTTCTTTCCAAAAAAGAAAAACTTTTGAACTGTAGTGTACGTGTATATATTGCCCAGCCCTGTAACATAATGCATAACATAAGTACCAAAGGATTCTGGTGTGCCCAGATCTGCCATGGTTATTGTAATGGCTTTTGGGTTTGGGACTACTGGCTCAAGAATCAAGTGCTTATAATGCTTTTGTAATGCTTCAGTGGACTTCGGGTATATGTGTTCCAGGTCTGTTGCAACATCTAAGCCATAATGTGTCTTTTGTCTTTTTTTCTTTCTGTACGTAAAGGACTGTATTTGTATTTGTCCCCCTGAAACTGTCGTCATCGGAATTACATGTGCATCTCTGACATAGCTGTTTCTTCTTCTTTGTGGTGCTTGCTAAGGCAGTTCGGTCCCTAACCCTAAGTATTAATCTTTGGGTGCATAACTGCTACAATGGAATAATATCTCAAATCGCTACATCAAATCTACACTCTTAAAAATAAAGATTCCAATGGTTCCATGAAAAACAACCTTAAACATCCTTGGAAACTTTCCAAAAGGTTCTTTATATTGGAAAATGGTTCTTCAGATGATTAAGTTCTACACACTGAGAAGAAAGTGGTTCTTTTAAGAACTTTTACATGAAAGGTTCTCAACAAAAACTTTTGGAACCTTTAAGAGTGTAGTTGCTCTTAAACTGTGCTGTCATTCTGTCTTGTTTTGTTTTCTTCTGAATGTATGTTCTTTTGTTCATATTGAAAGTCTGTTGTATGGTAATGTGTTGGTTTGTTTTCACAGGTGCTGGAAACCCCATATTTAATTTCAGAACAGATTGCTGCACAGTTTGGAAGCCAGAGAACTAGCATCCTAACGCATGTATCTGTCCCTAATGCACTCCCAGATCTCTCTCTTACGCCTCTCTGTTCAGAGGAATGTTTTATGCTTCCAGAAACAAACTCTGTTTCTCGAAATCCCAGTGAATTGGTTTCTGTCCAACCACAAGGTTTAGATTCTCACAGGAACGGTTTATCTCTTGATAATACTGTCAGTCTTGTAACGGAAACTTTCAGCAGTGCTGTTGAGACATCAAAAACTCAAAATACAGGAACTCTCACTCCAATCCCATCACCTACAATGTCTGTTACTATAGATACATCTTCCATTAGGTCAGATACAAAGCCAGGAGACATTTCTTTTGCCCTTGAACAAACACCAACATCTCAGCCTGAATCTTCAACGGTTGCATGTGATCCCAAAAACATTGCCCCGTTGAACATTACATTGACTTCTATGAAGTTGGACTTGCCAACATTAGAAATACCCTCATCTGTCCAAGACTCAACCATCCCCTTCGATGGCTCTTTATCTTCCAAAATGTCAAATACCTCCCCTGATGTGTCTGTTCCTGAGTCCCACTCTCAATTCCATAAGACAGCTTCCACAAGTAGCACTCTATTCCCAAACACATCAGATCTTACTTCTTCACAAGAGTTCCTGTTAAATACCAGTGTAAATCCAGTCTTTTCAGAGATCCCCTCAACCGGTCTAATGGGTGAAGGCACATCCGCTGAACTCTCGAAGGAGAACCGTTTTTCAAAACTCTCAATCTTTGATAACACGCCTTTAAATTCTCCCCAGGACAGACTGAGTTCCTCTACTGCCCAATCTGAAGAGACCACTTCTAGTGCAACATGTTATATCTCAAGCCTTTGATATACACTACCGCTCAAAAGTTTGGGGTCAGTAAGATTTATTTAGAAAGAAATTCATACTTTCATACAGCACAGGCACATTAAATTGATCAAAAGTGACAGTAAAGACATTTATAATGTTGTTATAAAAGATTTCTATTTTAAATTAATTCTTCCCTTTTGAACTTTCTATTTTAACTAACTATTCTATTTAAAAAATGCATCCGAGTTTTCACAAAAATATCAAGCAGCAACAACAGTTTTCAACATTGATAATAATAAGGAACGTTTCTTGAATCAGCATATTAGAATGATTTCTGAAGGATCATGTGACACTGAAGACTGGAGTAATGATGCTGAAAATTCAGCTTTGCGTCACAGGAATAAATTAAATTTTTAAATGATTCAATTAAAATGTTATTTTAACCCCCGGTTTCACAGACAATGCTTAAGCTAATCCTAGACTAAAATGCATGTTTGAGCTATTTTAACTGAAAGAATCTTGCACTGACAAATCTTAAAATATGTCAGTGGCATTGTTTTTTCTCAAGATGCACACCAGTAATGTTTTTTTCATGGGGACGTTTATAAAAGTTACTTAAATGTCCTAATTGAACTAAGGCCTAATCCTGGCTTAGTCTAAGCCCTGTCTGTGAAACCGGGCCTAAATGTAATAATGTATAATATTCATAATATTACTCTTTTTACTGTATTTTCGATTAAATAAATGCCTCCTTGCTGAGCATAGGAGACTTCTTTCAAAAACATTCAAAACTGCTTACAGACCCCAATTTTTTTATCGGTAGTATATTTTACACAATGTACAACCAAATGCATGTGCCTTCTTCCTTTGCAGCTAATAATCTATATTCCTCACTACCAGAAACATCCGTCAGCTCGAGCTTTGGGCATCTGTGGTGTCATTTTCTTTCTTTCTGCAGGTTCCTGGTCTCTCTGTCAGTTTTTCTTAACTTTCTGTTTTGATGTGCGGTTTAAGCTTCAGCAGTTTGCAGCAGGATTTTCAATGCAGCTTCTGTCCCTCCGCATGTGCCTTGAGTTTGTCACCTGGGTGCTTTGGAAAAGAACCGTCTTTTATGCTTTGTGTTTTACTCTTGGAGGTGGATTTAGCCCGGTTCTTGTGGTGGGCATCAGTGTTTATTTACCCTGTGTGTTGGTGGTGGTAGTTTTGCCTCAGAGGGTACATTTAAAGGAACAGGGAACGCTGTTGCAATGTATGACCTGGATTCAAATCTCCTTTTGTGTTCCATAGAAGAATGTGGAATGACTTTTTTCCTCTAATATTAGGGAGAAATCTGTGAATTACTGCAGAAAATGTGCTAACCATTGGACTAGAGATCATGTTTACTCACCAGTCATTTAGTGCCAAAATGACCTAACACGCAGGTTGTCATTGTTCACTCAAGATGCTTTATATTATATGCTAACACTTACATTTGTATCTAACGGCCTGTACTATAAGGCTCAAATTGACTGAAGTTTATATAATTGCTCATTTCAAGTACATTTTTTTGTGTAATTGTATAATTACTGTATTGTCGTTTGTGGCATATGGTTTGTATTATTTGTTTTTTTGCATGTTACTTGTACATCGTTTGTTTTACACCAATTCGTCCATTGCATTTCATTGCATCCATTTACTAATATATTTGTGATTTATTGTCTCTAACTTTATCCATACTCATATGTTTACGTATATTAATAAAGAAATCCGCATCACCTTGTGGTTGTGTAATTTGACTTTTTACCTGGACTTGTTTCCACTCAATTTTGTCCTTGCTGATTCGAAACGATGAATTATTCTTATGTAAAGCCACTACATTTTGGGTAAAATATGACATTTGTGCCATGCTTGAGGCTCAATTTCAATTTCACAACAAGAATAAAAAGTGAAAAAACAAACTGTTAAGGAGCACTTACAAGAAGATCTACAGCATGGACTCTTCCTAGTATGTGTACCAATTATTTTACTAGTGTTTTATTTAAAGAAAAGTATGCTTAATCTGCATGTTGATATGATAACTAATAAATATGTAAACAAAATGTATATCTTGAAATTTTCACTTTGCACACTGTACCTTGCACACTTGTATATAAATAACATTTTTCACAATGTCAAGTAGGCTGTGAGACCTGTATGTTTTTGTCTATTCATATATTCATGTACATTTTATTCTTAATTGTGTTTTTATATCTTCACACTTGCGTTCTATCTCTCTCTGTCCCTCTCTCATGTAGGTGTTGGAAAACTATAATAAAGGGAAGACAGCTTTACTGTCTGCTGCTAAGATAATGGTTAGTCCTACAGAAGTGGACCTGAATCCAGAAACGATCTTCCTCGATGCCAATAATTCACCGCAACCCACGCCTGCCACATATCACCGCAGAAACAGTAGTGTCCGGTGAGTTCTGCAAGGGCCAATTGGTGTTTGAAACAAGCTGACTGACCAATCAGATCATGCCAATGAGTGATAAATGTCGATTTTTTTTGTAGGTGTTTTTAAGTATTTCTCATCGTTTGATTTTAACACTATTGCCTGTCCTTCTCACTCATGCTGACTTCAGAGGTACTGTGTATGGTAGTATACAGTTCCCCCCTCGTCCTCTCTGGTTCAGTAGAACAGCACAGCCTAGACGTTAGTCACATTAGTGTTGCCTAACCATAATCCTCCCTTTCTTCCCCTCTTTCTGATTTTTCCCTTCTTTCCTCTGATCTCTGCTTAATTTTTTTAATTATTATTATTTGTTTTTACCCTTACACCATACATTTTTATTTACTCTATATTATTTGTCATCTCTCTCTCTCTCTCTCTCTCTCTCTCTCTATCTATCTATATATATATATATATATATATATATATATATATATATATATATATATATATATATATATATATATATATATATATATTGATATATATTGATATATTGGTTAATTTGATATAAATGTAAACCATATAATTATGTAATGTTTACATATAATTATATATATATATACTATTTACATATTATTTTATATCATTTTTGATATGTTTAATTTTTTTCATCCATATTTTTATGGGTTTTTTGTCTTTCATAACACTTATTTTCCCTCTATTTATGGCATCTTTTAAATATTCTAATTACTTATGGATATTTTTTTTCTCTCGATTTTCCTTTTTTTTTCCCATCAAACCTTTTTTTTTTATTCCCCCATTTTATTTGTCTTCAAACTTCTCTTCCCCCTCCATGCTGTCTGTTTATTTTTTCCACATGCTACTCTACTCCTGTGCCCACTTCCTGTCCTGCTGTAGTTCCTGTGCCCGCTCTGAGATCTCGCTGGATGGCTTCTCGGAGTGTCCGCCTCCTCCTGTGCCTGTGGTGCTCACCGGAGCCCGTGAGCGATTGGCTGTGGAGCTGCGGGAGCGAAAAGCCCCCCTGGCCATCATGGAAAGTCTATCTGACGCTGAATCTGTCTACAGCTTGGACTCCCGGCGATCATCTGCCGCCTTGAGGGGCTCACCCTGTCTGGGGAGTCTACCTTTCCCCTTGGATGCACCCATCCCAGAAGAGAATCCTTCACTGAGCTCCCGCACAGAGCTGCTGGCCGCAGACGGCTTGAGCCAGAGCGCAGTAGACCTTGAGCTGGGGGAAGCTGGCCCGTACTGCCCTACTCCTCCGGAACTGGAAGTACCCTCCAACGACGCCCATCATCTCCCTGCCAACAACCGCAACGGCAGGCACTTCTCTTCACACTCGCTTGGACAAATTACCGTAGATCAGTTGACCAGCCAGGGCAAGAACTTACGGCGATCTTCAGAAACACCTGTGGCTTACCAGCCACCAGTTGTTCATAACAGACAAGAATTCTGCCCTGTAGCACCCTGGACTAGTTCTACACCAGAAAAGCTCAGCGAAATGCCCAAGGATCGAGAGCTTGAAGAGGAAGAAGTCAAAGTCGAGCTTGAGAGTGGCCGGTCCGAGACTCTTCCATCAGTTTCACCACTGTCCAATGGCACTCCCAGTCAGGCGGTCCTGGAGTTCGCCCAATACCTGGACTCTCTGTTTAGGCTGGATGGCAGCAGCTCTCCACCTCTCGAGCTGTCCGATGCAGAGTCCGAGTCTGGACGGGGATCTTACAGTCAGGCGGAAGGACACCAATCGGATCAGCACGTGAAAAATGCAGACAAGGACAGGCAACTACTGGCCAGAGCAACTCTAGAGCCCAACTTGGTTCCCAAGCCCCCTCGTACCTTTGCAGGCTCAGCCGACCCTTCCTCCGGCATCTCTCTTTCTCCATCCTTCCCACTCTCATCCTCCGGAGAACTCAACGATTTCTCTCCTGCTGATGGAGCCCTACCCACCAACCATACGTCGATGCTACGAACTTCCGTTGCTAGTCCCAACCCCAAGGAATCTGCATTGTCGTCTATTGTGTAGTGGCCCACTCTCGAACCTCAACGCATTCTGTTTATTTATTTTACCCTACAGTTACCCCACGGTTCCCTTTCCCGACACTCAGTGGGACCACTTTCTTTGCTCTTTCTGAATCGATTGTAGAAACGTGCATGCGTAGCAACGCGGCCAGTCCAAGACTTCCAGACTTATGGACCGTAAAGGATTCATCAAGAACAGAAGACCTCATTTTGTACTATTGTAAGACATGTCTTTGCTGAATGCATTGTGTCTTGTTCATCACCATTATGAAGTGTCCTAATTTCTGCCTACAACACATTAGGGGCTGAGAGGCTCCTCTGAACACGAAAGAAGTTGCTAGCATATAAAGAAGCTTGCACAACGACCATACGTTCACATTGTAACTAATGTTACGGTAATGTTTACATAGACACCACAGAACACCAAGCTATCACAAAGGTTGGCAGTTCCATATAAGGGAAGAGCTGGAATAGGCAAAAAGGCAAGACTAAGTTACAGGGAGGGGAGCACATACCAAGCTGTGGGGTACATTTCCTCAGGACTTTCAAGAATGAAGAATGGGACAAAGAGGTCTCAGGCAAAGGATAATAATGTTTGTTTTTTTGTTTGGATTCTACCTTTTCATTTTTTTATTGAAGATTGTGTGGAATGTCCTGCTGAGTATGTGTAATTGGTGGCACTGATGGTTGATGGACATCTATGAGTTCTCAATGTGCATGAGAAAATACTGTATGCTCGTGTAAAACGTTTCATTTTGCTAACTTTTGTCATCTCTAATTTACATAAATCCACTTGAATTTACGCATGCAAGTTTTATATCATTTTTTTTCACCCGATTGCCAAAAAGCCAACTTCATACAAGTCAAATGTTTGAATCTGTGAAATTAATATATAATGATAATTACTATTATTTATTTTTACAAACCACTGCCCATAAATGCAAATGACATCAGGAAGAGTTGAATGGTACAGGACGTGCACCAGTCACAAAAAGCGCCCTTTAAATGGTTTGCCTGAATCTGCGATGCAGTACATGTGCAAATAAAATGAGAAAAGTCTCATTCGGTATGGGTATGGATTGCAATCAGTAGCAAAATAAGCATAGAGAGATTTCTTCTCATCTGCTTTTTTTAAAAATCATTTCTACTGTTGTTGCTGTATTACAATAAATAGTGGTTTATCTCAACGGCAAAATATTTTAATAACTTAGACTTGCTTTTTATATATCGTTTCAGGATGAAGTGTTTGAGTTTTTGGGTGGTTGTGTGAAAAAGTACAGCGGTTTGTCACAATGGTTTCACAAGTCACAAATGTGTCAAGTGACAAGTATTTTATTTTGTATGCTATTGATTGTTTAAAAAACGTTTTATAGCACAATTCCCTTCGATCGCATGTGATATTTTGTTCTATGGTTTTCGGTTCAATCCTTGCTTTTTGCTAATTTAGCCCTTTTTATGATGTAAATGTAATATAAATGATCAAAAGTCTGGCATATTCAGTACTTATTTTCCTGTTCTCTAATTGCTGCTTTACTAAATAACTCATTACTTTATAAACTGTGACTGCTGTACTTTTTCACAAAAAAGTTGTGTAGAGCACTGCCTTTTCACGTGAGTGTAAATACTGTCTTGTTTCCAGTTGTTGTGTTAAAAAAAATAGATATAAAATCAATGGGACTTGTCAATAAAAAAAAAAGCTCTATCGTGTACCATAGTGATGACTTTATCACAAATGTATAGTTATATTGATATATCTATAGTATAAATTATAAATTGAGAAGAATTATGACTATTCAGGAACAAAACTCTGATACTGTGGCCATATGTTTACTTCAAAAAATATATAAAGATTGAACCATCATTCTTAAAAAAAAAGAAAAGAAAAGAGAACTCTTTTCATGTTTGTCACTATACCCTGCCAGTCTTTTAACTTTTAAGAATGAGAATGTATTTAAATGCACACACTTACACTGCCCTGCCTGTAATAGAATAAAACATATGGATCTCAGACTGACTTTGTTTCTCTTTATTAAACTGTCAATGACACTCGACAGGGTTTGTGCTTGATACTTAACTTAAAGTTTACTAGATAATGGCAATACAAAATTGTTTAATTTACTAAGAAATTTAAGCAGTGTCCCAGCTGACTTTTTCCTTAAAAAATACAAAAATATTCCTCATTATCTGGACTCTTTCGCATAATGTGAAGAAAGTCATTTATTTCGTGAATTTATGAGAAATATAAGAATATACACGTCTACTAAATGAATCCTGTAGGTTAAGCACTTCCTTTCACTGACCATTTGTTACTGGCACCCCCCCTGTCTTGGTTTAGATCTCTCTGGTTGCACTCAGTTCGTTCAACGTAAAAATTTCCAATCCAAATCATCTAAAGTTACCGCTGGTGTTCCTCAGGGTTCTGTCTTGGGCCCTCTTCTATTCATTATTTACTTCTGCCTAGGTATATTTTTAAGTAAATATGATATCCATTTTCATTGATGACTCCCAGCTCCAAGCCCTCGGTTCCTTTCCTTCACCTTCTTTGTCCAGCTGTTTTGCTGAAATTAAAGATTGGCTTTTGAGCAAATTTTCAAAAACTCAATAGCGGTGAAACTGAAGTCCTCCTTGTAGGCAGTGCTGGGTAGATTACTTTTAGTAAAAGAAACGACACAGAACAGAAATTTTCAATAAAATGGGTAATTTTTTTTAATTATTTTTACCCTTTTACTGATAAACAATTTACTGTCTGCTGGCTCAGGAAAATAATTAGAGTATGCATTATTATTATTATTATTATTATTATTTATTGGAACAAATCAGATAATTCAAGTACATTCCAAATAATTAAGTAGGTTACAATAACAATGGATGACAGCATAAAGAATGGATGGAATACAAAAATAAATAAATAATAAAAACAAATATATGTAAATACAGTTATACAAAATTAAATATAAGGAGGCAATTAATCAAATGCTCATTATACAATTTTGACACTTATTTTTAATTGTTTTTAGTGTCATGGTAATTAAAGTCGTGGAGGAAATTATTAAACTTGGCTATTGTTAAGGAAGCAATTACATGTATGAATAAAATATTTTGACAAAAAGAATCTATATATTCTTCTATATTTTAATTACAATGAGAGAAAGAAATTACATATTATATCACACAATATCCAATTCAATTTTTGCAGCAAGAAATTTTGATAGATCATACCAAAATTCTTTGACAATGGGACGTTTGAAAGAAAATATAATCAATTGACTCAAGACTGTTTTTGCAGAAATTATAATTCAGAATCGGAGTATGCGTTATGTATTGGTCATACCGTCGTGAATGACGCAGCAGTGACGCTGCGGGTCTCTAATAAGGATCCGCTCAGTCACTCAGTAAAGCGCAGGTCAAACAGCAATACACACTTACACACACTGACACTTTATATTCGCCCTATACAACACTGAGACATGGACTCGGACGAGGGTTACAATTATGAGTTTGATGATGAAGAGGAGGAGGAAGAGGAAGAGGAGGAGTGCAGCGAAGACAGCGGCGAGGAGGAGGCCGAGGATGATACGCTGGACCTGGGCGAGGTGGAGCTGCTGGACCCCGCCGTGGCCGGAGGAGAGCCCGACGATTGCGTTGACACCGGCGGCGGCGGCGGCCTGGGGCCCGGCCAGGAGGACGAGGACTACCGCTTCGAGGTGCTGACCACCGAGCAGATCCTCCAGCACATGGTGGAGTGCATCAGGGAGGTCAACGAGGTCATACAGGTATATAACAAACAGTTGTATTGTGATTTTTCTATGAGTTTATAAGTTTGTTTATATGGAGGACTGATGCTGTTAGCATTAGCATTAGCTATTAACTGATACGAGAGGCCGAATGATGCGAAATTAAGCGTTTATGTTTTTTTTTTTATCTCAGTGTTGTTGAATAAATTCTTATATGTTTGCGTTTTTGTGTTATTTTTTGTGAATTCAAGTGATTTTTCAGGAACTAGATTTAGCTAGTTCTGCTAGCTTGACCCAGTTCACAGACTAAACTTTATTTGACAGTTTTTATGCATATGTAAACGCATCGTATTTCGTAAGTCGTATTCAAATTGTTATGGCTCAAATATCACTGTGTTTATATGCGAGTTGTTGTTGTTGTTGTTGTTGTTTTGAAGCAGACTACAGTTTAGCTCTGTCACTTCAGCTGTTTTTGAAACATGTTTGGTTCTCCAAACACCAACACAAATACACTTTAAAATGATTTTTTTGGGTTAACAAAATCTGTTGAACATTCATCAAGCATACTAGCATGCAACTTTAGTGGAGATCAGAAAACTATGGTGATAATTTACAATGAATGGATAAATGACAACCACTGGTGCCTGTTGTGTATTTTGTAAGTGTTTAGATTATGTCCAGCAATATATGAAAAACTTGTGAGATTTAATGGCTTTCCTACATAAATAGAAATCTGCATTGGTTTCTGGCATAACTTACGTGTTATTCAAATTATTGTAATATTGGATATTGATGTTGAGATACTCATTCATTTGTATAGCTTAGTTATGAACAAACCTTAAGTATTAGTGTTGTATTGGGAGTTTTTAAGATGAACCTGACCAAACATCTTTTAATATCAGACCGTCTTCTTGATTTCTTGTATCACCGCTAAGTTGAGCTGTTAAAGGCTTCATGGTGCAATAGTGAAAATAAAATGTGGCATTGTTTTAAATAGGCACCCATTCGGCCTCAGGTTGGCATTTGAATGATAAATTGGCCTAAGCTTGGCCTTTAGATTTGTTTAGCAATCATGTCAGGGTGAAACCGAATCTTGTGTATCCAGATGATTGACTTAAAAACAAAGTTTAGTTCACTTTGCAGCTTATTCTTTCCCTGTGTAGGGAAAACCAGACAAATATTAGGGATTCGCAAGATTATTGACACTGCCACGTCATTGGAATCAGCTTAAAATTAAATCATTAGCATCAACCCGATATGAAAAATGATGCTGATGTGCGTTGCCGATAAGATGAACCTCAGAATTCTGAAACCGAAATAAAAAAGCACAGTTTATTTTTTTCTTCTCAAAACTAACTGAAATGAAAACATAATTTGTTTATAATCCCTGCACATGTGAGACTTTATGGAAGCTTGTTTCTGCTACTGAATAAAAAATAAAATAGGTAATTCTTGCTATTGTCTTATTTTTTTATTCCGTGGTGGAAACAATCTTCCATAAAACATGGTGTTGTTTCCGAAGAAAAGTAAAAAATGCATGCATATGTGCATCCCTTGAAAATAGTACAGATAAAAAAATTATTGTAATTAAGTTCCTCTTACAAAACTCTGAATATCTTTCTAAACTTTGATAGATCAAATTATTAGTTCTTCCTCAAGAGCCCAGACTGCCAAGTTGGTGGTACCTTGATATCACAACAGGAAAAACCTCTGCAGAAGCCCAGAAAGTTGCATAAAGTCAGCCAGATTAAAGATAACCGTATCAAACTAAACTGAGACTTGGTTTAACTAGGTCTGTCACTTGTGAATCACACTGAATTGTCTTTTTCAGAACCCAGCTACGATAACCAGAATACTCCTTAGTCACTTCAACTGGGACAAAGAAAAGCTTATGGAGAGGCATGTCATTCTACTTAATTTATTTTACTCTATTTATTTATTTTAACCTTGTCATAAATTACCTTAGCTTGGTTAAATGACATTATGATTAGGGATGCACCGAAATGAAAATTCTGGGCTGGGACTGAAAATTCAGGATGCACTTGGCTGAAAACCGAGAGTTAAAAATTAATTAACTATCAATGAATTATTGAAAATGGCTAAAACTGAGTTGTATAAACAGTTAAATTGTACATAAGGCAGTTTTTATATCAACTTTTTATTTTTTGCGATACTTGGATGACAGGTGTGCTACAAATGTTTAGTCATTCTTAACATCAACAGAAAACATGATTGATTTTAGATTTTAAAAAATTTATATTAGTTGTGTCTCATTTCATTTAATCTCGAAGGCTGCGTCCTCCGGAGGACACATCCTGTGAAGGATGCGGTATACGGAGTGTCCTTCGTAGGACACGGGCAGGAAGTATCACGTTGCTATGCCAACACGTTCACAGCGTCCTTGCGCTCTCACACCAGTTATATGAATGAAAATGATTTATAACTTGAAAATGACTATGAAATGTTTCTTGCCTGGACAGCAAAGTACTGTTCTAAACGTTTAAAAAGCACTAAACACTTGTAATCCTGTTTACCACAACGATCTATTTGAAGTAACACAGCTTAAAAACAAAAACAAGATTGAAACTACTTAAATTTAAACACCACATCTTCGCTTGCATGTATATGTGCCGGCGTCGCAAAGAATTGTTGGTTATCTGCGGCAGCGAAGGATACACCTCATGCACACTCTGAATTCCTGTGAAAGAAGGGCGCATTTGAAGGTCGCATTCAGAGTGTCCTACTTACTTTTCTGAAATGAGACAGCCTTGATGACGCATGCAGCCTTCGAATGCGACCTCTGGAGGACACAGCCTTTCGAAATGAGACACAGCCATTGTCTGTCAATCCAAAGCTAGTGTCCACATTTGGGCACGAAACGGATGTTCAACACAGTTAAGACCGTCAGAGAAGCACTAATTAAACGTCTGTTTCAGTCACTGATTTTGGCCCTCAAAAAACATTTCGTCCAAAAAAAATTTGGTAGTCGAAATGTTTGTGCATCCCTAGTTATAGTAACTCTTAATTTATCTATTTGCTGTTTGAAAGAGTTCTCTTGTTCTTCCTCTCAACATTTTAATGGTGCAGGTACTTTGATGGAAATCTGGACAAGTTGTTTACAGAGTGCCACGTCGTAAACCCCAGTAAAAAGGCCAAAACACGACCAATGAGCACACGGGCCTCCAGTCAGGATTTGCCTTGCCAGATCTGCTATCTCAACTATCCAAACGCGGTCAGTGTCAGTTAGAGCCTATGATATCAAAACTGTGAAGTCCATTGAAGTGACTCAGGTTGCACAACTTGATGACTTATTCGGTAGGAATGTGTGTTTCTTTTCCTAGTATTTCACAGGTCTAGAGTGTGGACACAAGTTCTGCGTGCAGTGCTGGGGTGACTATTTAACTACCAAAATCATTGAGGAAGGGATGGGACAGGTGGGTTTCTGTTCAGCTCATTGTAACCTGATGATGTAATCAGATCCTACAATTTTGTAAAAAAAAAATTTTGTTCTTCCAGACCATCTCGTGTCCTGCTCACAACTGTGACATTTTGGTTGACGATAACACTGTAATGTGAGTGCTTTTGTGAATTTAGCCTATTTATTTATATTTAAAATATTTTTTACAAATATGTTTTGTTTGTTTTTTTGGTAGGCGACTGATCACAGATTCTAAAGTGAAATTGAAGTATCAGCATTTAATCACAAATAGTTTTGTAGAGGTAAGTTGTGTGTCTGAAATGCGAATTACATTGTGCAAATAGCACATTTGCAACTCCCTGGATAATCTGGGATAGAGATACCAAATACTAATACCAATATCAAATCAGTATTTACATTTTAATTGAGAAACAATCAACCTTTGTGTGTCCAATGCTTATCAAACTAGTATAAATCAACTATAATAGCAATAAACTATTTCGCCGCTGTCAGGTCGAAGCATTGCATTTCTAAGACTGTTGCTTTTCAAGAAAATGGAAAAAAATAAATAATAATTTAACTCTGAGATGATATTCTGGCGTTATACAGGTGCTGGTCATATAATTAGAATATCATCAAAAAGCTGATTTATTTCACCAATTCCATTCAAAAAGTGAAACTTGTATATTATATTCATTCATTGCACACAGATTGATATATTTTAAATGTTTATTTATTTAAATTTTGATGATTATAACAGACAACTAAGGAAAATCCCAAATTCAGTATCTCATAAAATTTGAATATTACTTAAGACCAATACAAAGAAAGGATTTTTAGAAATCTTGGCCAAAGTATGAACATGAAAAGTGTGAGCATGTACAGCACTCAATACTTAGTTGGGGCTCCTTTTGCCTGAATTACTGTAGCAATGCGGCGTGGCATGGAGTCGATCAGTCTGTGGCACTGCTCAGGTGTTTTGAGAGCCCAGGTTGCTCTGATAGTGGCCTTCAGCTCTTCTGCATTGTTGGGTCTGGCAAATCGCATCTTCCTCTTCACAATACCCCATAGATTTTCTATGGAGTTAAGGTCAGGCGAGTTTGCCGGCCAATTAAGAACAGGGATACCATAGTCCTTAAACCAGGTACTGGTTGCTTTGGCACTGTGTGCAGGTGCCAAGTCCTGTTGGAAAATGAAATCTGCATCTCCATAAAGTTGGTCAGCAGCAGGAAGCATGAAGTGCTCTAAAACTTCCTGGTATATAAAACTTCCTGGTACTTCCTGGCTGCGTTGACCTTGGAACTCAGAAAACACAGTGGACCAACACCAGCAGATGACATGGCACCCCAAACCATCACTGACTGTGGAAACTTTACACTGGACCTCAAGCAACGTGGATTGTGTGCCTCTCCTCTCTTCCTCCAAACTCTGGGACCCTGATTTCCAAAGGAAATGCAAAATGTACTTTCATCAGAGAACATAACTTTGGACCACTTTTTTTCCTTTTTGTCTTTAGCACAGGCGAGACGCTTCTGACGCTGTCTGTTGTTCAAGAGTGGCTTGACACAAGGAATGCGACAGCTGAAACCCATATCTTGCATACGTCTGTGCGTAGTGGTTCTTGAAGCACTGACTCCAGCTGCAGTCCACTCTTTGTGAATCTCCCCCACATTTTTGAATGGGTTTTGTTTCACAATCCTCTCCAGGGTGCGGTTATCCCTATTGCTTATACACTTTTTTCTACCACATCTTTTCCTTCCCTTCACCTCTCTATTAATGTGCTTGAACACAGAGCTCTGTGAACAGCCAGCCTCTTTTGCAATGAACTTTTGTGTCTTGCCCTCCTTGTGCAAGGTGTCAATTGTCGTCTTTTGGACAACTGTCAAGTCAGCAGTCTTCCTCATGATTGTGTAGCCTACAGAACTAGACTGAGAGACCATTTAAAGGCCTTTTCAGGTGTTTTGAGTTAATTAGCTGATTAGAGTGTGGCACCAGGTGTCTTCAATATTGAACCTTTTCACAATATTCTAATTTTCTGAGATACTGAATTTGGGATTTTCCTTAGTTGTCTGTTATAATCATCAAAATTAAAAGAAATAAATGTTTGAAATGTATCAATCTGTGTGTAATGAATGAATATAATATACAAGTTTCACTTTTTGAATGGAATTAGTGAAATAAATCAACTTTTTGATGATATTATAATTATATGACCAGCACCTGTATACATTTAGACACTTGCATGTGTCATATTGTTAACATTGTGAGCAAATTTCTGAGTTTCGTACATACATGTTTTGTCTATCATTAGCAGGCGGTAAGTGCATCACGGTATGTTTTCATCGATTTGCAGATTATAAAGTGTACTGTAGCTATGTGAGTGGCCAAAATATCATGTTAATAAAGATAAAGTGCTTCACACAGGCTATTTAGGACAGTTTTGTCTGTGACTCGACAACAAATTCTAGACTAAGACACTCTTTATGGAAGTAAATGCCAAATGTTTTTGAAATAAAAAAGCTTATTGAGTTGCACTACTTGAAAAAACATGCATTTGTATTAACCGTGCTTGCATTTGAATGCATTGTATTTCTAGGGCTTGCATTTTATGGGCTGAAATTCAACATGGTTGTATATTTAAGCTGTGAATATTTCAATTTAAAACATCTCCCACACATTTTCATTATTAAAAATTCAATAAGCCATATTCACATTTTAGATTTCACTTCCAAAATATTAATTATGTTGAAAAATACAGCCTATAATATTCGACAGGCAATTTTCTGTCAATTTTATTTCGCTTTACAAATTCACTTCCACAAATTCAGTGGTTCAAATTCGACAGAAAATTCAACAGTTCACATCTGGGAACTGCGGGAATAGCAGTAGATTACCGATTCCTAATCTCCATCTGCTGTTAGTCGACCTCACCAGCAGGTGGCGCAAGCGGCTGTTGACAAAGACCAGTGTAACGGGTAGAGATTTTGAAGAACGGATTTACAGAAATGAAGCAAGTGATACGTAGGGGAGAGCGGTATTAACATTACGTGACATGAAATCGGACGCACAGAAGCCAATGGCACATGTCACAATGGGTATTGGCACATCCGGTGTTCATTGGCATGTGCCAGTGGATAGTGGCATGTGCCACTGACATTATCGCGACACACTGACACTGACATGACATTTGACTGACACCGAGTCGCAGACCATGTCACTGTGTTGTGACACCTCCAGTAGTGACTGACAGATTAATCGAGCACCTATACTGACTGTGACACAAAATCCAAAATAAATAGCATAATTTTGTGATATTTTAAATATCAATTAAAGGCAGTAATATTTTTTCAAACTTGTTTGGGTCATGTCTGTATTTGATTGGCATGTGCCACTAAATGTATTGTAATAATAAGTCATAAACTGCCCATTCTAAGAAAGACACAAAATAAATCTATCATGGGTCACTACGAATAACGCATTAACAGTCGCGTCCGTTACTGTAAACCTTTATTTTTGCGTAATGCTGCACAGACATACGCCAGGAGGTGTCAGTGTAAGTGAGTGTAACACTGGCCAGTGCAAGATTCTCATTGTTGCCTTAATATTTCAAGACAAGTCCATCCAAAAAAGTGTTTAAAAAAAAAAAAAAAAGATTAAAAATCATTTGCTACGTATCTGAAAAGGATATAGGCCTACATACCGAGCTACTAGCAATATTCTTTATTTATACAAGCGCAAAAAAAGTGCTCAGTGCATTTTAAAATTAAACGTTTCGGTCACGCAGGACCTTCCTCAGTAGCTTTAATAAATAAATGTTTTACCAATAAATAAAATCAAATTTTAATTAATTTTTAATTAACTGTGTGCATATGTTACATAGGGCTGCAGCTATCGATTCTTTTTGTAATCGATTAATCTAGCACTTACTCGATTAATCTGATTTTATATTTTTATTTTTTTACAACCAAAACAAATAATGCATAACGAAAATGAAGAGGAAAAGCAATTTAATTTATTAATATGCACAACAGGTTTCATGATGTACTATAGCCCTGACATCAAAGTAAATATCTGTTTTATGTAGATTTCTACACCTGCAGCATTGACCATTAGGCTACTAACAAATATGTAATTTCTGGGGTGAGCCTATTTGCTATGGTAACCTAGCAACGTGTGTGTGTGGGTGTGGGTGTGTGTGTGCGCAATCATGTACATACATTCATTTTCAATAGAACACTGCATTTGGCTTGGTGTATACAGTGAATGCATGCTGAAATTATTGTTGCGTGGCTACATAAAAGTTTAAGCATGTGTGATGCAATGCCACGATTGGTCTGACTGATGCGTGAGAGAGACGAGGGTGCGCGCGCGTGCGTGTGTGTGTGTGAAGGGCTTCTTTTTTTTAGGCTATACTCTCTTGCAATTGAACATGAATACGTTTACTACTTAAACACATCAAAGCTAAACATCATATCTAGTCAAACCGCATCACGACATCACTACAAATACAGTATGGGATTAAAATCAGCGAACATCAATGTATAGGCTTAGGCTACGTTACCATTGAAGTCGTTCTGCTGTGGAATGCCAGGTCTGCTTTGCAGTAGACACATTGCACCTTGTTCTCTTCTTTTTTTAAGAATGTAATGATCCCAAACTTTAGACATTCTCTGCCGTTTATGGACATCTTTACTCACCGCCATCGCACCAACTAAATTCAAAATGTATAATGCGCTATGGTGTGCTTCCTGAACATTGAACAGCGGTCCGTGTGAATCAGATCCCTGCGCGTATAGTGCGCGTCATAGGAATTTAACGAGGCTTCGAGGCAGAGTTTTTGCTTCGAGGAATTTTTGTAATCGAGTAACTTGATGAATCGTTTCAGCCCTAATGTTACACATACATTATACTCAGGCAGACGGCTGCAGGTGTCACTACTGGAGGTGCCACAACATAAAGAGATGTCAGTTTTAGTGACACAGGCCAACTGGCATGTGCCAGTGTATAGTGGCATGTGTCACTAAAACGTGTGATGTGCCAATGGATTGCGTCATGTGCCACTTGCATAACAATTTGCTTAGTGCTGTAATAAATCATATGTTTGACAGCATAGAGTTAATGTGTACAACATTATTATACATAAATAATTAGATTTTTTTTTTTTTTATTAAATATTAAAGCCACGATGAGAATCTTGCGCTGGCCAGTGTTACACTCTCTTACACTGACACCTCCTGGCGTATGTCCGTGCAGCATTACGCAAAAATAAAGGGTTACAGTAACGGACGCAACTGTTAATGCGTTATTCGTAGTGACCCATGATAGATTTATTTTGTGTCTTTCTTAGAATGGGCAGTTTGTGACGTATTATTACAATACATTCAGTGGCACATGCCAATCAAATACAGACATGACCCAAACAAGTTTGAAAAAATATTACTGCCTTTAATGCGTTTAATTGATATTTAAAATATCACACAATTATGCTATTTATTTAGGATTTTGTCACAATTATGTCAGTATAGCTGCTCGATTAATCTGTCAGTCACTACTGGAGGTGTCACGACACACGGCGACATGTTCCGCGACTCGGTGTCAGTCAAGTGTCATGTCAGTGTCAGTGTGTCGCGATAATGTCAGTGGCACATGCCAATGAAGACCGGATGTGCCAATTTGCATAGTGACGTGCCATTGGCTGCGTCCGATGTCATGTCACTTAATGTTAATACTGCTACTGACGTAGGGCCTATTTGAGATGATTATCAGGGCCAGTATAGCCTATTTATATATAATGTATATATGTATGGAAAATAGAGGTGTAACGGTACACAAAACTGATGATTCGGTATGTACCTTGGTTTTGAAGTCATGGTACAGGTTCGGTACAGCAATTTTACAAAATTGATTTAAATTTTTTATTAAACAGTAGTTTACTGAAAAAATGTGTCTGTCCTTAAATGAATTCAATTATAACTAAAAGTGTCTTAAAGATAATGCTGTAAACTATATAGTGAGCCCTTACTTGCACATTACTATAATATTAAAGGTTAACAACAGAGCCCAAACTATTAGCCTAAATTCAGTTGCTATTTATTTTTAGATATAATAATCAACACTCAAATAACACATTGTATGCAAACATGTAAACTTCACATAAGGCAGTTTTTGCATTAACTTCTAAATCTAATTATAAAAGTTTTTTTCTCCAATTCGTTGTTGAAATATAATCATTTATACACAGTCACTGTCATTTTCAGGACAGATTTATTTAAACATACTAGGGATGAAACGGTATGGAAATTTCACATCACGGTTATAGTGAACCAAATTATCACGGTTATCAATATTATCACGGTTTTCTTCAAATGAGATGAAAGTGTTCAAAAAGAACAGATGCGCACACTTAAAACATTTCAAGTTTTACATTTGAAAATTAACAAACAACAAATAAATCAAGCAGTTCTAAGCACTTTTTTAAGCTAGATTCTATTCTGTGGGATTCCCTTCCTTATAAAGACCGTCGACAATAGCAACGCATAAATAATAATATTTTGGTGTAAATATAATCTCTAATAGTGTCTCTGATGAGAATGTTGCTTTATAATATATTTACAGTGTTCTATCAGCTATGACGCATTTAAATATAGCATATTTTGTGTAAGAGCCCAAACAGTATCCTAGTGAAGTAATGCATATCCATATTTTCCAATGATTTGACAGTTTATTTTATTAAATATCAAAAATCCAAAAGGTGTGCATCATAACTGACACCTAGATGAGTCATTCTCTTCAAATGCTATTGAAGTTAGAAACGTGTATACCAATACCAATGTAAGTAACTTTAGAGACGGTCCCTAAATTCACCCATCTCGAACGTCAAGCCAACTTTATGGCAGTCAAATCAGATCCCTGCGCGTATAGTGCGCGTCATAGGAATTTAACGAGGCTTCGAGGCAGAGTTTTTGCTTCGAGGAATTTTTGTAATCGAGTAACTTGATGAATCGTTTCAGCCCTAATGTTACACATACATTATACTCAGGCAGACGGCTGCAGGTGTCACTACTGGAGGTGCCACAACATAAAGAGATGTCAGTTTTAGTGACACAGGCCAACTGGCATGTGCCAGTGTATAGTGGCATGTGTCACTAAAACGTGTGATGTGCCAATGGATTGCGTCATGTGCCACTTGCATAACAATTTGCTTAGTGCTGTAATAAATCATATGTTTGACAGCATAGAGTTAATGTGTACAACATTATTATACATAAATAATTAGATTTTTTTTTTTTTTATTAAATATTAAAGCCACGATGAGAATCTTGCGCTGGCCAGTGTTACACTCTCTTACACTGACACCTCCTGGCGTATGTCCGTGCAGCATTACGCAAAAATAAAGGGTTACAGTAACGGACGCAACTGTTAATGCGTTATTCGTAGTGACCCATGATAGATTTATTTTGTGTCTTTCTTAGAATGGGCAGTTTGTGACGTATTATTACAATACATTCAGTGGCACATGCCAATCAAATACAGACATGACCCAAACAAGTTTGAAAAAATATTACTGCCTTTAATGCGTTTAATTGATATTTAAAATATCACACAATTATGCTATTTATTTAGGATTTTGTCACAATTATGTCAGTATAGCTGCTCGATTAATCTGTCAGTCACTACTGGAGGTGTCACGACACACGGCGACATGTTCCGCGACTCGGTGTCAGTCAAGTGTCATGTCAGTGTCAGTGTGTCGCGATAATGTCAGTGGCACATGCCAATGAAGACCGGATGTGCCAATTTGCATAGTGACGTGCCATTGGCTGCGTCCGATGTCATGTCACTTAATGTTAATACTGCTACTGACGTAGGGCCTATTTGAGATGATTATCAGGGCCAGTATAGCCTATTTATATATAATGTATATATGTATGGAAAATAGAGGTGTAACGGTACACAAAACTGATGATTCGGTATGTACCTTGGTTTTGAAGTCATGGTACAGGTTCGGTACAGCAATTTTACAAAATTGATTTAAATTTTTTATTAAACAGTAGTTTACTGAAAAAATGTGTCTGTCCTTAAATGAATTCAATTATAACTAAAAGTGTCTTAAAGATAATGCTGTAAACTATATAGTGAGCCCTTACTTGCACATTACTATAATATTAAAGGTTAACAACAGAGCCCAAACTATTAGCCTAAATTCAGTTGCTATTTATTTTTAGATATAATAATCAACACTCAAATAACACATTGTATGCAAACATGTAAACTTCACATAAGGCAGTTTTTGCATTAACTTCTAAATCTAATTATAAAAGTTTTTTTCTCCAATTCGTTGTTGAAATATAATCATTTATACACAGTCACTGTCATTTTCAGGACAGATTTATTTAAACATACTAGGGATGAAACGGTATGGAAATTTCACATCACGGTTATAGTGAACCAAATTATCACGGTTATCAATATTATCACGGTTTTCTTCAAATGAGATGAAAGTGTTCAAAAAGAACAGATGCGCACACTTAAAACATTTCAAGTTTTACATTTGAAAATTAACAAACAACAAATAAATCAAGCAGTTCTAAGCACTTTTTTAAGCTAGATTCTATTCTGTGGGATTCCCTTCCTTATAAAGACCGTCGACAATAGCAACGCATAAATAATAATATTTTGGTGTAAATATAATCTCTAATAGTGTCTCTGATGAGAATGTTGCTTTATAATATATTTACAGTGTTCTATCAGCTATGACGCATTTAAATATAGCATATTTTGTGTAAGAGCCCAAACAGTATCCTAGTGAAGTAATGCATATCCATATTTTCAAATGATTTGACAGTTTATTTTATTAAATATCAAAAATCCAAAAGGTGTGCATCATAACTGACACCTAGATGAGTCATTCTCTTCAAATGCTATTGAAGTTAGAAACGTGTATACCAATACCAATGTAAGTAACTTTAGAGACGGTCCCTAAATTCACCAATCTCGAACGTCAAGCCAACTTTATGGCAGTCATATCAGATGCGCTGTGGTTCTGCTGTGTTTGTTTGAAACTATTTTCACTGCTGAAATAGATCAAAAACAGTCAACCACTGTATGATGAATGAATCTCCTGCGTACATTGCACGTTCATCTCTGCTTTGAGTGCACTGCGCTCTGAACAAAACTCCGGCTAATCTGAACGCCTCTGATTATTAGACATCGCATTCATGAACTCAATAGAAACACGTGTGATTTTGTTATAATGCGCAACGCGATTATAACAGGTGACGTTTGAGAAGACTATAATAAGTTCAACCGCCAAAAGTGCTATAGTGTGAGTGACTGTGTTACACGCCACAGCCGAAATAACGTACACCCGCAAATGGCGAGCCCTGATTATTATCCCTTAAATGTCACCCTTGTCTTGTCTGAACTTGCTTGTTCGTCATTGGCTCAAGCTTCACGTTATTTCCTAGACGTAGTTTTGGTGAGGTCAAAGTCCACTTGCCTTGTGTTCGCAGATTTGAAGTGTTTCCCCTATTACAGAGACTTTCTTCTGGCATGATTGCAGACAGGGTGACCATCTTCGATTAAGTTTCCCTCAGGACTTTTGTAAAAAGCCAAAATATGACCACACCTCAGATTTGGTCCTTTTAGTGGGCTGAAAAATCTCCCGGCGCTGTCACTGCCTTCTGCCATTTATTCTCATTCAAAAAACAGTTGTGCACTGCGCCTGCGTCAGACGGATGCTGGTTGGACAGGATTTACTGCGAGTTTTCACACGCGGTTTTAATGGTAATTACATTTTAAACGATATTACTAACCGTCAGTACATTTTATCGTGGTTTATCATGAAACCGGTAATCGTTTCATCCCTAAAACATACATTAAATAAACAAAGCATTACTAAAATGTCTAACATTGGCTTGGCTTGCTCATTTGGGGACACTAAATATCAAAATTTTCAACTAAATATCCAAATAAATTTAATTAGTAAACTAAATTAACCATATAAAATTCTTTTGTTGCATTATTTTCCTGTTTAACACTGTGAAGCTGCTTTGAAACAATCTTCATTGTAAAATGCGCTATATAAATAAAGTTGATTTGACTTGACTAACAGGTTCAGTAGAATATAATTAATAGGCTAATATAGAAGTCATTCAGTTATTCTCTATATTTATACTCTGAGGTAAATGTGATGCTACGTGACATTGTTTACAAGCTGTTTTAATATTGACGTCTTTCCGCGGTTGAAACACCAATTGAGCGATTACATGATATGAAACATTTCAGTAAGTGTTAATGTATCCTCAACATACCTTAAGATATTAGTTCATGTTTATTCTTCTGGAAGAGATGATCGCGTCGTGCGCCGTGGCCACTTGCCACTGACGCGTATATACAGTGATCAGTCACGTCACATTAAAGAGCGTCAAAACGGCATTTATCGTTTGAATTTCGTGAGAAAATGGACAGAATACTTCATATGTTTGTGTGGGAAGTCGGATTATAGTATGTTCCGCGCTTAAAACAAGCGACTGTTAAAGATTGCATTCGGAACCATGCACACGTGCACCGAACCGAAAGCCCTGTACCGAAACGGTTCGGTACAAATACCTGTACTGTTACACCCCTAATGAAAAAGCTGTGTTTACATTTAAGTCTTCACGGTTACTTTTGTACATGTAAGCAGCTTTCTCTACCATGAATGAGATTACAATGTTATTCCCTGATGCTGACGTACAGATCAAACGTAACATCTGAGGTAGACATATTTCTGCACGGTTATTGCAATGCATATTTTTTCCAACTAGTGCAATTCAACACGCTTTTTTTGTTTCAAAAACATTATTTTACTTCCATTTTTTTCACTCCTCAAATACGTTACTCAAGAAGCACTAAATATTTAAATGCTAAAGTAAATACTGTACTTATTCAAACAAACAGGTCTTTATTTACTGTTGCATTGCAAGCAAGATGGTCCAAAATGCGCGCTGCACTTCATTTAAAATAGAGGTGGGGGGAGCTAGAGGTTTGACTGACAGTTTGAGGATCCAATGGAGTTACGAGGTTTAGTCACAAGCTTTTTTGAATACTTTTCATTGATTAAATAATTGCAAAAACCCAGACACACATAAAGGGTGACCAACTGTAATGATGAAAAAAATTAAAAGGATGAAATACGGAGAATACTAGGTTTCTGCCTGACAGCAATGATATTTAACCCATCTGATGGTAAACCCCTAACTGATACTAAATCTATAAAACGTGGTTTATTTGTAGTTAAGCTTTCTAATGGCATGCATGTGACATCTGTATGCATGCAGTACTGTCTACCTGCAGTGAACTGCTCTGTATTCTCTCTCACTGGTCGATTCACTGTCTGCTCTTCTACAGTGTAACAGACTGTTGAAATGGTGTCCGGCTCCTGACTGCCACCATGTGGTCAAAGTTCAGTATCCTGATGCCAAACCAGTTCGCTGCAAATGTGGGAGACAGTTCTGGTAAGAGTCTGATGCAGAATGCAATGCAGCGCTTCAGTGGATTTGCAGCACCCCGTGGCTTTATATGTCAATGCTGCGATAATATAACCGCATATAAGAGATCAAGCAGTTAACAATTTCATTAAATTATGTTAGTATACACATTTTTTTCTGCTGCACACCCTTTTCTGTCATTTATTGATTCAACGTTAGCCGTATGCTGTTGCTATTTTTAATATGTAATGAAAAAACACCATATGGCTTTGAAACAACATGAGGGTGAGTTAATAATGACAGGATTTCCATTTTTGGGTGAACTACTCCCTTTAATTTCTTTTTCTTTTTTTTTTCAAAAACTAGTTTCAATTGTGGAGAGAACTGGCATGACCCTGTTAAATGCAAGGTATGTTAGCACTCATATTAGGATTATTTCCATTATTGATATTATATCAGATTTGTCTAGAGAGGTTTTTATTTTCTTAAATAATATTGCTACTCTTCTCTTCAAGTGGTTGAGGAAGTGGATAAAAAAGTGTGATGATGACAGTGAAACCTCCAACTGGATTGCAGCAAATACCAAGGTACAAGGACCGCTGATGTGTGTACTCTTACCATATTGAGTTCACATACTATTTTGAGTCCGTACTTTGTCCAAAAAGAAAATGATCTTTCTGTTAAACAGGTCTTGACTATTTGTTTTACAAATTAATTTACATTTATTTGACTGGCAATAACAAACAGATATAGAGGGGAAAAGAGTAAAAAAGGCTTTACTTAGAAAACTGTACTGCTGGCAATACATCTTTTATTTATTTATTTAAAAAATGTAAAGAGCAAGGCAAGTTTATTTTTGGTTGTAACCTGCAGCATGCCACAAATGCTCAATAAAGATGTCAATAAACCTAACTTGTATTTAACCCAGATTTTATTTCATTTGGGTTTTCACGTTTTCCTTAGGAATGTCCCAAATGTCATGTGACCATTGAAAAAGATGGCGGCTGTAATCACATGGTGTGTCGAAACCAGAATTGTAAAGCAGAGTTCTGCTGGGTTTGTCTCGGCCCTTGGGAGCCCCATGGCTCTGCTTGGTGAGTCTACTTCACCTCTTATAAATGCTTATGTTTTAATAAAAATGTGATGCATTGAAAAACATGTACACTGATTATAGGTACAACTGCAATCGCTACAATGAAGATGATGCAAAGGCAGCCAGAGATGCTCAGGAGGTACTTTTATTCTTTCATTCATCTCCAATATACAGCAGTCAGATGTCATTCTTTATCAATCCCAGTAAATTAAAATTAGCTGTTGCAGGAAAGCATGATTAGGGACTTTTTGCAACAGCTGCTGATGGAACCAAATGCGCGACTTTAACTGCTACTTTGTGACGTTCTAAAGCAACCGTCTACTCCGGGAGAGTAGCTGATTTGCCGTAATCGTTAATATGTGACAGATTAGAGAAGTAAATGTTATGTGGCATTTTAATTGTATCTGAATTAGAGCTGCACGATTAATTGTTAAAAGATCGCGATTTCGATTCCAACACCCACAGTGTTCCCACGCTTCTTGAAAGTTTTTGAATTTCAGGCCTGGAAAGTACTTGAAAACAAACATAGGTCCTTGAAAGTGATTGAATGAAGCATGAACTGTATTTTGTTAGAGTAGCATGGTGTTATTACAAGAATTGGCCTTCATGCGCTGCCAAACCCAGAACAAAAGCATTACAGGAGGAAGCTGTTTCAATTTATTTCTGTTTCAATAGAGCCATCATCTGTCAAAAGCTCTATTCGGATGGTTAATTGTTTCTCGTGGGGTCGTAAGGTATTTTCATCATTGACAAGGGCTAGTCAGTGATTTTATTGCCGCCCGAATCCAGAATGTCAGTGTTTTTCTCCCACCATCTACATTAAACATTAGATAATTCGGCTGGGGATTTTTTTAGACAAACACCAAGGACGTGTGGTAATTTAATTGCCATCCGAATCCACATCTCTGAGTTTTCCAGATGAGATCACTTCAAAATTCACTGTTTATATCCTTTTTGACCACTGCAGGGCACCGTACGGTTGCCCTTTGCTGTAATTTGGATGCATTTTTAAGATCTAGACTTTCCTTACTGAAATGCTGGCAAGTATTTACAAAAGCAATATTTCCTCACCGCTCAAAAAATAAAAAGAAGAAAAGCACAAACATTTGAATTGAGGCGTTATTACGGCAGCAATTATATATGTTAAATATATTATGTGCAAGTCTTAAAAGCCTTCAAATTGTTTTTTTAAAAGGTACATGTACATGTGATTTAATAAATAATTTTGCATATTTTTAATGCCTAACAATTAACTTGTCCATACCTTTTCATTTAATTGGAAAAGTCATGTATACAATATTATCTCTATATTTTGATGTTTTAATTAAGTAATGATTTAAAAAGAAAACTAGTGTGAAATAAATGTTAAAAGTAGGCATAAGAGTGCTGCAAACTGCGTCTCTCGTTAAAACTCGCTCGCTTTTGTACACCAGCTTCTTTCCTCATTGGATTTTGTAAAATTGGAAATTTTCAATTGGAAATTGTATTTTAGTTGTCAGTATATGCCTTAGCGTTAGTGCAGTAATGATAGACACAAATAAAAGGTGCTTTAAAAAGTCCTTGAATCTGGTGTTCATGAAAGAGTGGGAACCCTACACCCACGCAATCTTCTTTCTAAATGACAGCGATTACGCAATGTCTATTGCCATGGCTGTTTCACATTAGGTATTTGTGTACTGGGATAAAAATTTAAATAAAATGGGAAAATAAAATGTATAGTTTGGGTATGAACATTGAGATCAAATTAGAGCAAATCACCTTTTTTGAAAGTGTTTTGACACTTGTATGTATTGTATCGCTTATTACGACAAGAGACTGTTTAAAAAAGTGTTTGTCATTGAATCATTTATTCAAGAGATTCATGCACAAACGCTGATTCAACCAATTATGAAACAAGTCGTTATGAATGAGACATAAATTTAGTTCAAATTAATGTATTTTTTAAATAGACTGAACTGAAGCAATGAACATTTTGTCAGAACCTCTAGTAAATTATGTGTTATTTAGTTTTTTTTCTTTTTTAGAATCGTGGGAGAATCGCGATCACAATTTTGAACAAAAAAAAAATTTGCGATTCTCAATTTATCCAGAATCGTGCCTCTCTAATCTGTATATAATTTAATGCCAAAAGCAACCATTTTCTTGTTTTTTTAAATTACTTTTTTTATTATTATTATTATTAAATGATCCATTACGCCATCATCTTTATTGTTGCTTAGTGATTTTTGCATTCTTTGGCTACAGCAGTTAACTCTTTACTTCCAGTCACCGTTGCAGTTCCATCTGTAGCTGCTGCTTAAAGTCCCTACTTATTTTGTGGTGGTGAGGTGTATATGCTTGTTCGATCTCTGTTCAGAGTGATCCATGACCTATAACTCGTTTTCTTTTGGAATGAGTGTATTTGTATCCATTTTGCAGCGTTCCCGTGCAGCCCTGCAGCGCTACCTCTTCTACTGCAACCGCTACATGAACCACATGCAGAGTCTGCGCTTCGAGCACAAGTTGTACGCGCAGGTGAAGCAGAAGATGGAGGAGATGCAGCAACACAACATGTCGTGGATCGAGGTGCAGTTCCTGAAGAAGGCTGTGGACGTGCTGTGCCAGTGTCGGTCCACGCTTATGTTCACCTACGTCTTCGCCTTCTACCTCAAAAAGAACAACCAGTCCATTATCTTTGAGGTGAGAAGGAAATAGTGTTTCATTTGAATTTCACAAACCATGTGGTAGACTTTTTTTATAGATGCAAAAATATGACTTTTCAGACAGGCTTCCCGAACACTCCACCGGTCCCAGCATCGCACTGTTTACACTTAATAGAAATCAACATACCGATGTCTAACTTCTTGGGTTTTTTTGTTTGTTTTTGTTGTAAAGAACAATCAGGCGGATTTGGAGAACGCTACAGAGGTGCTTTCGGGTTATCTAGAGCGAGATATCTCCCAGGATTCGTTGCAAGATATCAAACAGAAGGTTCAGGATAAGTATAGGTGAGACATTTTTCCAAATGCACAATATTGTGTCTCTTGTGTTTGTTTTGTTAATGCATGACATTATTGTATTGTTGACTGCTGCTTGTATTTTAGTATTATTTATATTATATTATTTAATATTAATAAATAAATACATTTAACTGGCTTTTATTTCTATATTTTCAGATTTAATTTTAGTTAAAGTTTTAGTAATTTTGTTATGTGCTTTTGTCTCTTTTTTTTATATACATTCTCCTCCATGAAGCTGTGAAAAAAGCACCGTTTCTTTAATCTAACACATTGGGCAGGTTTGATGTCATTGATGGCAAAAGCCATTGATTCTTTCTTGTATTGCAGGCAAAAATGTAAAGCACAAGTTTGAATATGTGGGATGTAGGGCTGTCAAAAGAAAATTCGAATTTCGAATATTCGTTGAATTTACAAAAAGAAATGCACATTCGAATATAAAAACTGTGCATTCGAATTTTTGGTAGAGGCACGCGAGACATGATGCTGACGTAACTGACATGGTTTGTTTATCCAGTACAACAAGGTGCGGCTGTAAAAAGGCGTAAAAAAATTGGCAACCTGTTCAACGTCGTATTCAGTCAGACACAGAGCAGTGCAGAAGAAGACAATCAGGGCTTTGGAGCATGAGATGGATATAAATGAAAAAGATGCGCTTCCTGCTGACGAAAATCCTCTCAGTTGGTGGCAAAATCATGCGTTATAACTTATAACGTTATGTATCCACATATTGCGCAGCTGGCAAAGATTCTTGATCACACCTCAGCAAAAAACGCTCTGCACTCGCTGCAGGCCAAGTTAACTGTTTGGAGTTTTTCACCAACAATATGTAGATGTTTAGTGAGTGGAACTGGATTGTTTCTGAATGTCCGTTTGCTCTTTTGTGTCCACATTACGTTGCCTGTTGAAGCGTGTTTTCTCAGGTTACTGATGCACTTGCAGTTTTATGCACTTTTGTTACCTAATTTTCCTTACATGCTCATTAATTAAATTATATTTTATTTAATAACAATTGTTTAAAAAAAAGTTAATGCACTATGAAAAGTGAATGTCATTTAATTTCAATAAAATATGCGACGCTTGATTTGGTTTACGTTTGCTTGTTGCGCTCGCTTGCGCCCTGTTGTGGCCATAGGAGACCTTTTTCCCTCTAACATTTAAATATTGCCTTTAGAATTTGAATATAATTCGAATTTTGCTAATATTTAAGAAAGAATTTCGAATTTAGCTTTTCAGACCTTTTGACAGCCCTAGTGGGATGGAAAATGGATTTGAAATTTGCAGCAGAGGGTAGGGTATCAGTTAATAATGCATGGACACATGATGATTTGGAGACTTGTTGCACAGTGAATGTTATGAAATGTACACACTAGTGATGCACTGAAATTAAAATTCTACCGGTGATTTCTGGAGACAGTGGGTTGAAAATTCTCATTCTAAATTGCCATTTATTTGAAATAACTACCAATTCTAATCATGTAGTATTGAAATCGTCATTTTGTGTGTGTGTGTGTATAGATAGATAGATAGATAGATAGATAGATAGATAGATAGATAGATAGATAGATAGATAGATAGATAGATAGATAGATAGATAGATAGATAGATAGATAGATAGATAGATAGATAGATAGATAGATAGATAGATAGATAGATAGATAGATAGATATTAAAATAATTAAAATATTGTTTAAATAAATTGACAGCTATATAAAAAATAGTTCTTATTTTATTTTATACAATCAAAGTAATATCTTTTTTTGCATTGTGATGTGCAGAAAGTGGAAGACAATGACCTCAAAATAACTCTCAAACAGATTTTATGTAATGCAAACACATCTGTACTTGTTGCCTCCAACATCTGTTACAATGCATTACATGAGATGTTGGTTGATGTCTGACATGTGCACAATCTGTTTGAGAACACACAACTATTTATATTTTTGCCCTATTTGTCTCTTGTCGCTGAAAATATTTTATTCAATGACTCTGTATTTTCCAATGAAATGCCCTTATAGAAAACAGTCTGCACTAGGGATGTCACAAGTACTGGTACTTCGGTACCAATTCACTACTGAAATTATAAAAATGTGACGAGTTTCTGTAGTACCGTTAGTACCGACTCTGAGTATATTTGGTACCCGCAGCTGCGTTCAGTCGCTTCCGTGTTTATCTAAGCGCAGGGCTCCAGACTGTAGCAGAATATATACTAGTGTCTGTCAATATTAAACTGCAAAATACTATTTAAATATTACTCCTGCATGCATGCACGCACACACACACGTGCACGTGTGACACTCGCTGTCTTTGTAGCCTCTGCCGTGTGTCACTATATGAGGACACGAACACATAAACCGTCACTTCGTGAGAATTTACCGTTTCATTTGAGAAAACGGTCATATCATGAACACAGACACTCAAAGGTCTTCACAGCAACCCGTCAAAATAAAAGTTTGGTTTAAAAACATTGAAATTGGCAATATACTGTTGTAGCCTACAGTAGATTTAGCTACGTCTCTATGTAGTAATAATAATACGTCTCTACTACTACTACTAATAATAATAATAATAATAATAATTATACCTAGATGGTTGATTATTTTTCACTTTCACATTTATCACCTTAATATATTTAATCGTTTTTTTTAAATAGTTAATTTAAAATAAATGTAGCTGTGGTACAGAAATTGGTACCGAGTACTGTAAAATTTTGATGGTATTGGTACCGACTACTAGACATCCCTTGTCTGCACTGTAATGATTTCCACTACAAATCCAAATATTATAACGCAATCACAAATAAGGGACATTATTAAAACATTCCTATCAAAGAAATGTTTTAAGAGCTTCTCATATTTAAGGACTTTTCTGCATTTCTCCTCCCGTGTAGATACTGTGAGAGTCGGCGACGAGTGCTGCTACAGCACGTTCATGAGGGCTATGAGAAAGACTTGTGGGAGTACATTGAAGACTGAGCAAAACTGCTGCATCACAAGCATATTGGAGCATTTAAAAGCAGCAAAGTGCTGCGGTCTCCAGTCACAGCTTTGGTGTCGGCCATCACCGCAGCCCCTCTCCATGTTGCATCCTTTTTATGTGGCATCTGGATTTTTGTCATTATTTAGAGTTTAAGTTAATTTTACTGAAAAGGTAGAATATTCAAATAAAACTCCTACGTCAGTATTGCAGTCTGTAAGAGTTGATTGTCGACACGGCACGGAAATGTATTCCATTCTCCATGCTTTCCGTGGAGATTCTTCAGTAGTCCGTTTTTATTTTTTAAGTGCTTTTTGTCTGAAGTTGTTTTTATAGTTTGTCTTAAGCATAGCTTTACAGGTCTGAGCCATGCGGAGTGTGTTTGTGTTTTGGGAATGCTTGGCTGGGTGGCTTTGTGTTTTGGGGCGGAAGTGTGTATTTCATGCTGTAAATAGCACACTTGCATGGAACATGGAGTGGGATGCATCTTTTTTTTTTTTGATTGTTTGATTTTTGAAAAATATTTATTCTTTACAGATATTCAAGAATGTGTTTAAACAACATGAGAAGAGGCCACGTGCCTCGTGTTTTGCTTTTCTTCTGGAGGTTAATAACTTTCCAGAAAGTTGCACACCCAAATCGGAGGCATAGTAACAGCAGGGTAACTGTAGCCTTAATTACATGCATGTATACAATGGATAAAAAGATAGAATTGGGTGAATCTCACACAGAAATATCTGGATCATATTTAACCCTGAAATCAAAAGGGGAAAAAATCATTATTTTGCATAAAGAAAACATTGCCTAATTTTAGAACCAGTAGGATTTATTTGTTTTACATTATAACAATTATGCTCCATTAAATTCATGAAAATTAAACCTCAAATTCTCATTACCTAAATGCAAAACAACTCCTTAATTTAGGTATTACAGTAATAATTATTTTTAAAATATCTGCTAAAATCAGATCTACTAAATAATATTCTCCTAAAATATTTTATTTTCTTTATAAAAAATTGAGGGTTTTTGACATTATAATGCAAATTTGAGGTTGAATTGTCATGAAACTGTCAGTGCAACATATATTATTTAATATTCGCCAAAAAAACAATGTAATGTCTCAATTGTTTTTGTGGTGAAATATGACCCAGAAATGTTCTTGACCGTTTACATGAGATTCAACAAATTGCTCTCAGTGTTAAATGCAGTTCTGGAAGTGAACATTTTAGATGTTTGGTTTGAGCTACGATCGACTGTAACATCCACTCATACCTTTTTACGAACCATCTCGTCTTAGTTGATGTTTGGCTGAACATGTATCTCTTTTAAAACAGCTGTTATATCGAACACACACTCTACCAGATGTTCCATGAGAGAAAACTTGAGTGACATTCACTCACTAACAACTAAAGTCTCAAATGCTTTTACCTGTTTTTCTGTTCATTTTCTTTTTTTAAATGTATGCACCTTTTGTAGTGTGAGAGGAGGCTGATGGTATATTGAAAGCACTGTTGTATTTCTTTACATGACTGCCAAGTGGTTATGAGGCTTACAGGTACTGAATATCAAGCACTATGTGGAGTAGATATAACTGAAGCCTTGCATAGTCAAGCCTGGCTGTTAAGAACAAAAAGTTGGCCTTTTCTGTTAAACTTATAGGACAAATGTGAGCGCTGTGTTTACACTAATGTCAGAAATGGCAAGAGGCATCAAGTTCAGTACAGAACGTGAGCAGATGTGACACCTGTTGTTTTTATTTTTTATTCTGTAAGAGCTTACCGGCAGGTCACTGTTTGTACTTCCTTTAGGTCATTACTTCACACCGTTTGAATGCATGTTATTCATTCTCAGTGCATCAAACATTTTTGCATCTGAATTTGGTTTGTATGGAAGTTTACAGCAGCTTACACTAAATCTGTCACATTTTATGGACTCCATGATTGGCACCTGGAGTTTGTGCTCATGTTTTATTAAACCCTCATTTGGGCAATGTTCCCTGTGCTGACAGGTGAGATTTCTTCACCAAAGTGTGAATATATGAATTAAAAATGAACAGTCTCTAATTTAGAGAAGTGTTCATCTACGGTGGCTTTCCTGTGTTATAACCATTCTTATAAAAAAAATGTCCTATTTAAATAAATCTCATTCAAAAGTATTTGAGTGGAATCATTGCTTTCTTTGCTACTACCGAATTGTTCTGTCATGCATTATATGTTTATTACTACTTTTATAGCCTATATTTATTTAATAACACTTTACAAAAAGGTTTCATTAGTTAACATGAACTGAGAATGAACAATACTTCTACAGCATTTATTCGTCTTAATGTTAATTTCAATATTTATAAACGCATAATTAAAATCAAATGTTTTTGTTAAAGGTGCTGTGTGTAAGTTTTTGACTTTACTAAAGCATAAAAATACCATCATATAGTTGCAGATATTTAGCAAACATGCTGAGTTCAACAGTATTTCAACACCATTTGGCGGAAAACACCGTGTATTGCTGCCATGGAAGCCAGCAAACAAACTGGGTCAGAGATCATAGATTGATTCTACCCGACATAAAAAGCCTCTATCAACGAAAGCACATTAAAATGCAGATAAATCAACTCATCAACTTGCAGTGTGGCTTTCATTGTCAATTGCTCTTGTTCCTGTTACGTGTTCTCAATCTGGCAACCTGGGTGAGTGTCAAGTCTGAGGAGGAGGAGGGGGACAGGGCAAACAATATTTTTAAAGGTCCCGTTCTTCGTGATCCCACTGTTCAAACTTTAGTTAGTGTGTAATGTTGCTGTTAGAGCATAAATAATACCTGTAAAATTATAAAGCTCAAAGTTCAATGCCAAGCGAGATATTTTATTTAACAGTTCCCTTTCAAAGCCTACAGCGAACGGCCGGCTTGGACTACATCCTGGTACTTCCTTCATTAATTACGTCAGTCAGTAGAACAGACTAACCTCCGCCCACAAGAATACACGCAAAAAGGGGGCGTGGTCTTGTTGCTGTCCCACGTGGAGAAGAGGAAGTGTCACGTGGAGAAAAGGAATTGTTGCGTTTGAGTGTGTTTGTCGCCATGTCGTCGAGACGCTGTTATTTTCATCCCGGAGTCAAATCACCTTTGTTTGGCTTTCCCAGGGACGCTGTAGAGATCATTAAGTGCATATATATCTCCCGTTAAGAGGCGTGACCTTTCCGTGCAAGTTACGTGCGCTAAGCTGCTGTCAAATCACAACACAGGAACCGTGCCACGTTTGCTAAGCTGCGGTCAAATCACAACACGGGAACTGCTGGCACAATCAGAACTCGTTACGTATTTCTGAAGGAGGGACTTCATAGATCAAGGAAGTCATCAGCCGTTTTTAGGAGAGTGAAAACAGCGGTATACAGATAAGTACATTGTGTGAAAAATACTGTTTTTTTACACACGAAACATGAACACATGTTATATTGCACACTGTAAACACAATCAAAGCTTCAAAAAAACACGAAGAAAGGGACCTTTAATTTGGACTTACCCATTTCATTTTCAACCACTAGCTGTCATTCCTATTTACAGCACCTTTAACATTAATGCACTAACATGAACAATGAATGACTATTTTTATTATATTTACAAAGATTAATAAACACTGTGTTCACTGTGCACTGTGTTCAACTAACGTGTTCCACCTGTTGCTGTGTTGCAGATAAGGAGGTGTTAAAGGTCCCATGGCATGAAATTTTCATTTTATGAGGTTTTTCAACATTAATATGAGTTCCCCTAGCCTGAATATTGTCCCCAAGTGGATAGAAATGTTGATCGGTGTAAACCCGAGTTCTGGCTGTCTCTCTCTGCCTTTGAGAAAATGACAGGCCAGACGAGCCAATCCTGAAGTCTCCTGGTTTGACGTCCAAGCAGGAACGGTTACCTCCCTTTCCTCCGCCCAGAGAATCTGGCACGCCCATGCAAACGCTCGAGAGATCATTCCTTGTGAACGAGTGAATGCTGGCAGTTTCTCAGTGTTTGGATGTACAAATGAAAACAGAAGTCTTTTTTCAGTTCCTTCTGATCTGTGATCAGTAATTTCTGATGTGTAGCTAATTATTTATTATTCGTGCACACAATTTGCAACATGCATTTAGCCTGCAGTGAACAATAAACATTTATTTCTCCAGATTCATGTCCTGAGCATTGTGTTTTCTATTTTTCTACGTAGTGTTTAGTGACTGTTCAGTAGTGTTTTTAATTTTGATTGACTCGGGGCACGATTTGACAACATAGTTCAGTTTTGAGCACAGATTGAACTGTTTTGAGGTGAAAGTTTGGTTTTGCAAGAAGAGTCTGAGGTTTTGTGAATGTAGCTTGAAAATTGGGTTTTGTGTTCACAGTTTAGAGAAAAGGAGAGCAGCTTTCAAGAAATGTGTCTTAGCAATCGAGAAAAACTGTAACTAATGTTAACAAACGAAACCTTATTGTAAAGTTAACATTTTATATATATATATATATATATATATATATATATATATATATATATATATATATATATATATATATATATATATATATATATATATATATATATATATATATATATATATATATATATATATATATAAAATTACATGTTAGATTATAATGGGATTCACCCCAAAATCCAAATTCTGCCATCACCCTCAAGTTGTTCCAAACCCATTTGAATTTCTTTATTCTGCTAAACATAAAATATATTTTGAAGAATATGGGTAACATTGATAGGCCCCATTGACTGGGGGGAAAATACTATGGAAGTCAGTGGGGTCCATCAACTATTTGGTTACCGACATTCTTCAAAATATCTTCTTTTGTGTTCAGCAGAAGAAGAAAAAAAGAAATTCATACAGGTTTGGAACAATGAGTAAATGATGACAAAATTTTCATTTTTGGGTGAATGAATCATGAACAGATTATAAGTAGCCTACCAGTAGGGGGCGCAATATGCTTCATAAACGCGAGCCAGAAAAATAAAGGAGGGTCTTTCTCTGCTTCCCCTGTCCTCTCGTGCGGATGGGTGCGGCTTCACATCATTGCAAGATTCACCGCATATAATTTTAACGCATGCATGCTTACGTGTATCAAACCGCATGGAATAGTTAAAAGCAGTGTGTTATTTCCACACTGCAGAGTGTAAAAAATGCATCCCTCATGAAAATAGATGGTTAATCAATGAGTTTTGGAAATGTGTAAAAGCTAAATATACATATAAAGATATTAAAATGTCTTTAAGCAACACATATAAAGATGTTTTTGAGGTATAATAAGCAGTTCTTTGAAGATCCTCCATTAATTGTGTTGTTGACATGTGAATAACCGCTCTGTTTTTCTAATGTGAAACAGGAACCCACACACTCTACAAGTGAAGTGACATAGCATGTTACTAAAATATTAACTTCAACCTGTGCACTAGTTGACAGTCACCATGCTATTACTTCCTCTTTTGTGGTACTCTAGTCTAAGTGCATTAAACAATGTTGAGAATGGGCATTGATGCATTAAAAAAAGACCTAGCCTACCTGATAGCCCTCCATCAGCTGACACACTTCAAGAAAAAAAGAGCCTGAGGCTGAAACAGAGCTGTGTGGTTTTAAACGCAGCATAAAGCTCATCTCAATGGGAAGAGTGTGTGGTTTGAGTGGTGTGGCTCAATGCTGTACATGAGAAAACCGTGGTATTGAATACAATGCAACAAAAGCTTAGTATTGAAGTAAAGACGGTGTAAATATTCCATGCCGCTTGATTTTAGCAAGCTCAAGTTGATTTTGCATCCTAAAAGTGTACTTATTTACATCTGTCATTGTGTTTGTTATGTGATGTGTGATTAGGAAACTGGTTGCATCCTCTTCCTATTAAGTTATGACACATTATGACGCATATATCTGCGGATATATCCTTTGGCCTGCTTGTGCAATCACAGGGAAATATAAATTAAGGTTGTTTGTGCATCATAAAAAATATTTTATGTAATTTTTTAATTTTATTTGGATAGCATACCGGTAGTTATATTTATACTGCATGTGTAGTTATACTAGTTGTGCTAGTTTACAGTTGCATTTGCATCATGCAAACACAATTGTGCTTCGGTGAGAGTATTATGTGCAGCTTCTTTTTGTTATCAGTGGCACTTGTTTTGTTTTTTATGACACTAGTTTATTCATAGACAGCCTATAGTTCCCTAATCTGTCAGTGGGTTCAAATTAAAGGTCTTAAGCAAATGTAAACATGTACATTTATAACAATATTTATTTAGCGAATTGATAGAGTTCTAAAAGTCAGCATTTTTGGGCATTATAGCTTAGCAAGTTGTTTGGGGACCCCAATTTGAGGTCTGCGAAAGCCGTGATATACATAAAATTTGAACGTATTGTTCAAGATTATTTTATTTATACATTTATATTCACTTTAAATGTTTTGGTTTTTTTAACATTTCAGCAACCACAAAAGTTGTTTTACAAGTCAATCAGAGCAAGAGTGCATTTTCTCTTAGTGGTAGCCTAATAAAAATCGCTTGATTGAGGAAGTAACCATTACAGTAGACAACTCCAGCATGTCGTAATTACTGTAAGGATTCTGAACTGTAAAAAGCCTTATCATGCTTGTAGAACAATGTGTAATATTTATGAGGATCTATCAATATAATATACATAACTATGTTTTCAGTGGTGTATAAAGACCTAATGAACAGTTATGTTTTATTACTTTAGAATGAGCCATTTCTATCTACACCGCAGGTCCCCTTACAGTGAAGTCACCATTTTGCGCCGCCATGTTTCTACAGTAGCCCTAAACGGACAAACTGTTCTACAGAGTGCTAGCCAGTGGCATAGGCAGAATTTTATTTTTGGTCGGGCCTGTGCAAAACTGAGCGGGCACTTTTACGCGGGGGTTGGGGGTTGGGGGTGTCACTCCAGTCAGTGTCACTGTCAACATAACCCAAAACTGTAGCAACCAGTCCACATACGAGCAGCGGTTACAACTTTTGACCCTTTATTTCATAGACCGTAAAACAATATGGATGACGCGTCTTCCGCTGAAGTAAGTGAAGCCTCCGGAGGTTCGAATATGGCGCTGACATCTTGCGCAGATTTGGGAGCGAGTCTGCGCAGTAGTGATCTCGGGACCAGAATCTGCCCAGTAGAGAGCAGGAAGTAAAGGAGCGATATCAAAGGCCCGCCCACACTCTCGCAGATGCAGAACAATTCATTATGTTTGTGTGAAATAAACAGTTATGGAAATGTAGAAATTAAAGCTAAATACTCTCCTCCCGAAAATCCCGAAAAAAGGCAGTTGGTGCCTCAGTTCACTCCAGTTCACAACTTCACTCAGAGAAGCAATCTCAGCTGTCAATCAAAATAACCAACTAAAACTAAACTTATTTAAAAAATGAACACTTGAAAATGAAATCATCGTGATAACTGCCTAAAATGACCAACCAACTTTGGGAATAAATTATATGAAGTCTAATTTGATTGTTTAGTTTATCTTGCGTCCATTAGAATACACGGAGGGGTGGGGGTTAAGACCTATACTGGGACCAACCACTTGGGGGCGATCGAGGCACGCAGGCTTCAGTTATTTACAGGAGTACTGCAGGCTTGCTTTATATCGACTTTTCGTACATTTTTATTGAAAATAAACGCCTTTCCGATCTGACGTGATGGGAAAACGAAGTAGAGCGAGTTCGGCAAAAGGCAGATTTGAACCTCCTACACTATCTCCTACACTATCACTATTGACAGTTCCTTACGGTGTATTCCCGGCTTTAAAGAATGCACTTGGAATTGAAAAGTCTTACCGTTATTTGCGTGCTGATGGACGGGTTCTTTCCCGCGTCAATGCAAGTTTTTAAAAGTATTTAATTTTATAGAATTTTGCATCGCTGCAGTTTATCTATCACACAACTGCAAATTATAGGCTAAGTGAATAGGCAAACACACTCCATGAACTCACAGGTGTGACATGCATGAGACAGCCTAACACCTAATTGCCTAACACAGCTGTCAATCAAACTCATCAATCATTATGCAAAAACCATTAAAAAAAAATAAAAAAAAATTAATGTAGTATTTGAGATGTTACAATAATTTTATAATTTGTATAATAAACTGGGGGGGGGGGGGGGGGGGGGGGCCCGCTGGCAACTCCTGGTGCTAGCTACTCTCATAGATATACATAATAAAGGCTAGATGTCTTACGGCGAAGTCTTTAACGTCATCAACGGCGGGCATCTTGTCACAGGCAAGTTTTCTGGCGGGCTCTGTGGTACCTGATGTAAGGTGAGTGATCTGCACAAACACAAATACTCTTATCTCGCTGATATCTTGACGGATTTACAAATGGTTTGGTTTCTTACAAACGTTATTAACGTGGCTATAATTCTGGATGCTTGAACAAATTATGAATAATTATTCATAAGTATGCAGTCAGTGTCATAACTACATCACTGTATTATAACAAACCAAACAGTTTGAAAATTGGTAGAAAATTGAGCAAGTTATGGTTATTTAAAAAGTACATGCACCATTAAAACACAATGTTACGAGTGAGCGAGCTGACTGTGACAAGATGGCCGCCAGGTGCGGACGTCGAGCTCTATTGGCTAGCAGAGCGGACGAGACATCTAGCCTTTATTATGTATATGTATGGCTACTCTCTCAGACAATGACATCTTTGTTCCGTGTCAGCCACCGTAGCTTCTCCATGCGCTCCGAAAGGGAGGGGTGAGCGGTGGTAATTTGCAACCTCACCTGACCTCACTGCTAGATGCCGCTAAAATCTACACAGTGCACCTTTAAAGGGTTAGTTCACCCAAAAATTATGTCATTTATTACTCGCCCTCATGTCGTTCCAAACCTGTCATCTTCGGAACACAAATTAAGATATTTTTGATGAAATCCACGGAAATCCAGTTTTTCTGACCCCCGATAAACTGCAATGTTATTACCACTTTCAAGGCCCAGAAAGGTAGTAAAGACTTGTTAAAATGTCCTGGTTAAAATTGTTTATTTCTCTGGATTTCTCTGGATGTACACAAGTCAACAAAATATACATTGTTCTAGTGGTTTTTGGATATTTCAATATCTTTACTAAAAATCTTACATATTGTGCCTTTAATTTCAGGAGGGAACAACACTGACCTAATGTATAAATTAAACTGACTAAACATAAATACTGTCATTATTTATCACATCATTGTGAATTTAAAATATTATTAATAGCTCAAAAAAGACTTTAGTGTTGTGTTTAAAACGTCTTAAAATATGTTGGTGCGCGAGATGAATCGAAATAGTTCAAGACAAATTTTAAAGTTTGTCCCCCTCAAAAATATAATTGTATACTTCGCACACTACGTCTGTCAAAGCATTTTTGTAAGAGAGCAAGAGCCCAGAGATCGAATTCTTGGCGTTCCAAGGCTGTCTAGATAAGCAGCTCACTGTGTTGTGAGACGCGGCCGTGGTGTCTCTTGGCAGCGGCAGAGGCTTTTGGGGACTTACCGGAAACCAAACTTTTTTTCAAGCCTCAAACTTGTTACTGCTGAAGTCGAAAGAGGAAAAGAGTAGCTGAGTCCCGTTACATTTCAGCCTCACACACAGTTCCTTGTTTTTCATCGTCATGTTGGATGTGAGAAAGTTGAGACGAAGAGAGATCAACAGTTTTAACCCGAGATAAAGTCCTGCGTCGAGCGTTTTCTTTTGCACATAACAGGATCTTTGTTTTTATATCATGGAAGATGTGAGTATTTCATATAGCTTTCTTTTTTCCGATATACATATGGTGTTTTACTATTGAAACTTAAAAATGCATAACAAACTTTATTTAAATTAAACAATCTTTGGCACAACTTTTTAACAGGCATTATTGGCGACGTGAAGTAAAACTCGCTTTGACTTAGTGCTGATAGTGTTATTCTCTCTCGGAAACTAAGTGTTAAAATGGTGGGTTGCATCACTTGTTTATTTGAAGCGTCTTTGTGCACTGGAGAAAAAACTCATATATTATAACGATCCAACAGAATCAGTGTCAGTTAAAAAGTATTAATATTCTGTTCAACAGATCGAGGTGATGTTAGATCGTTACCAGGAAGTGAAGTACTTCAGCAGCATCCAACGCCCCTCTTAAGTCAGATAGATAGATAGATAGATAGATAGATAGATAGACATGTTTTTGTGATATAACCATCTATCTCTCACTATCTATCTGTCTGTATATTTATCATCTATCTGTCTGTCTCATATATATTTATATCTATCTGTCTGTCTGTCTGATATATATCTGTCTTTCTGTCTCATATTTGTCTGTCTCATATCTATCTTTCTGTCTGTCTCATATTTATCTGTCTGTCTGTCTCCTATCTATCTATCTATCTATCTATCTATCTATCTATCTATCTATCTATCTATCTATCTATCTATCTATCTATCTATCTATCTATCTGTCTGTCTCATATTTATCTGTCTGTCTGTCTGTCTCATATCTATCTATCTATCTATCTATCTATCTATCTATCTATCTATCTATCTATCTATCTATCTATCTATCTATCTATCTATCTATCTATCTATCTATCTGTCAGTCTCATATTTATTTATTTATTTATCTGTCTGTCTGTCTCATATTTATTTATCTGTCTGTCTGTCTCATATTTATCTGTCTGTCTGTCTGTCTCATATCTATCTATCTATCTATCTATCTATCTATCTATCTATCTATCTATCTATCTATCTATCTATCTATCTATCTATCTATCTATCTATCTATCTATCTATCTATCTATCTATCTATCTATCTGTCTGTCTGTCTATCTGTCTGTCTGTCTGTCTGTCTGTCTCATATTTGTCTGTCTGTCTGTCTCATCTATCTGTCTGTCTCCTATCTATCTATCTATCTATCTATCTATCTATCTATCTATCTATCTATCTATCTATCTATCTATCTATCTATCTATCTATCTATCTATCTATCTATCTATCTATCTATCTGTCTGTCTGTCTGTCTGTCTGTCTGTCTGTCTGTCTGTCTGTCTGTCTCTATGTTTTGTTTTAAACTAACTATAAGTGAAACAAAAGCATAGATTTCTGCCAAAAGATCCTCTTATGTGAAGTAGTTTCAGGAAATGTTTACTGAAATGAGGAAGTAATGTGGTGGTCAGTGGTGCTGGAAGACAAAGCTGAACCCACATTGTTAATATGTAGTGTACACAGACATAGCTTGAATCTTTCTTTAGCTTTGATAAGATGAGACCGCATTACCTTGACATAAGTATGCCATCTTGGTCATCTTTTATTAGAGCAGATGTGTCCTAAGTTTAAATGTGAATCAAGATGAATAGTGACAGATGTTTGTGTCAAGGAATCCATTTGTGTCTTCATGGCAGCCTGAATGGCTTTTGTGTAAATCACAGCCAAGTTGATGCAATATTTGTCTGAACATAATGAGAGCTTGGAAAAACATTCCCAATGTAATGTGATGTTAAGACAAGTTGTGGTCACAGTACATTTTGGTTGTTGTGGGACTTCATCTGTGGTTTATATACTTCAGAAATACGTTTCACTGTTTACTGTTTTTTTTTTATGATGATCACCCAGCGTTTGCCTCTTAATGAGGCTGCCCTCTTCTTTTTTCAGCTTGTGATATACATTTAAAATCAGCAACAGTAAAAGAGCACTTGTATATTATTGTTAGTTATTTACATTTTCACTAGCAGCATAATGTCTGCTACACTTTGCAGCTTGTTTTGGTCAAGAACCACCCATTTACCATTATATAGAGGGACCAACCACAGTTCATTTAGTTTTTATGTGCTATTTAGGAGCTGGTAAATGTATGGTGGATACCACAATACAAGGTCATTACACAATTGCACATAAGTATAAAAAAAAAAATAGCAGAAATATTTGAACAATATTCAGAATTTCAGAGTCAGTATGTTTTATTTAATACTTGTATTCAGCCAGGATGCAGTTAATTGATCAAAAGTGACAGTAAAGACATAATGTTACAAAAGATTTATGTTTCATATAAATGCTATTCTTTTGAACATTCTATTCATCAAAGAATTCTGAAATACAATAATGTACCATGGTTTTCACAAAATTGTTTTCAACATTGCTAATAATAAGAAATGTTTCTTGAGCAGCAAATCAGCATATTAGAATAATTTCTGAAGCATTACATGACGGCTTTAAATCACAGGAATAAATTACATTTTAAAATATATTCGTATAGAAAACAGTTATTTTAAATTGTAATAATATTTCATAATATTTCTATATTTTATACTATATTTTGATTAAATAAATGAAGCCTTGGTGAGCATAAGAGACCTCCTTCAAAAACATTGTACCAACTCCAAACTTTTGAATGGTGTATATGTAATGGTAGTTTTTTAGCCATAACATTTTTTTTTAATACGCAATTCTGCTAATGCATGTATCTAGTTTATTTGCTACTTTTTTTTTTTTTTAAATGTGTGCAAAATGTATCAGATGTTCAGTGAATACACTGTCTGAAGCTGAGAGCGTCCTGGGATTTGGTGACTTGCTAAAGGTTCCATGGTTCCACGTAGCTCTTGTCTATTTCCTTGCAGGCCTCAAACCAAGCAGCCTTTTACATTCTGGCCCTGAGTTTGAGCCGTTACGCCACACCATTCACCCTCTAAAAGCTGTAAGGTGCAAAATCACTTGCGCATTCCAATTGATTTCTTCTTTGTTAGTATTGACCTGGTTTCACGCTGACAGTTGTCCCTGCTGTACCCTTTTGTCAAGCTATTGGTAAGAACTAGTTTAGCGAGAATACTTTATTCCTGTAAATTCTGTAACGTTGGTTACTATTTCCTCTTTTATACTTCTCTGATTGGCATTCATGTTTTACACTTCCCTGATCGAGATTTAGCAAATACACTACAATGATACTGCAACAGTTGTTTGAGTGGACAGACTTCCATTTGTCTTTAAACAACTATTATTGGTCCATGGAAAGTTATATGCTCGCCAAAATTTGCAGTGTGAGTCTTTGAACAAGTTCAGTCGCTTTGGTCTCGATTGCAATGAGGTCTTGAGAAGAACCGCACAGATGATTCATATTTAGACGTGTGGTGAGTTGACACCGGCCAGGTCAGTGCACAGCATAAGGCTCTGATATTTGACCCAGATGGAGCTTTGTGCATGCATGCCCTTTTGTATGTATATGAAACGCATGATTGCTAAGGTGTGCTGCACCATACAATCATCCAAAGTAGTAGTTTATGAATTTTTGCATGGAACTTCTAGCATATTCTAAATTAGAAACCAGTTTTACAGCTTTTTCATTTAGGAACATTTTGGAAGTGTAGATTTCAGTGTCTGAAAGTCACTTATGTATTGTTTTTTATGTATTTGTCTTATGTTTACTGCTATAAGAAGCTACTTTAAAAGTAAAATTATTATTATTATATAAAAGTTGTACTTGAATATTATTATACTATATACTGTGTGTTGTTTTTTGTCATCATGACTTATGTAAACTGCCTTAAGAATGTACCTTTAATGAAGCTTTATAAAATTATGATTTATTACTTGTATTATATAAATCGGGGGTAAGGCCAGAAATGTTCAAGTGGGCTGTCAAAAAAACAGGGTGGGCAAAGCAGAGTATGAAAACTGCACGCCAAATTACCAAGAAAAATATATAATGCAGCACAGTTTAAGGTTCAAAACCGCAAACAACAACAACCTGTAAAAGAATTAAAGGTCCCGTTCTTCGTGATCCCATTGTTCAAACTTTAGTTAGTGTGTAATGTTGCTGTTAGAGCATAAATAATACCTGTAAAATTATAAAGCTCAAAGTTCAATGCCAAGCGAGATATTTTATTGAACAGAAGTTCCCTTTCAAAGCCTACAGCGAACGGCCGGCTTGGACTACATCCTGGTACTTCCTTCATAAATGACGTCAGTAGAACAGACTAACCTCCGCCCACAAGAATATGCGAAAAAAGGGGGCGTGGTCTTGTTGCTGTCCCACGTGGAGAAGAGGACGGTCGCGTGTCGCCATGTCGTCGAGACGCTGTTATTTTCATCCCGGAGTCAAATCACCTTTGTTTGGCTTTCCCAGGGACGCTGTAGAGATCATTAAGCGCATTTATCTTCCGTTAAGAGGCGTGACCTTTCCACGTGCGCTAAGCTGCTGTCGAATCACAACACAGGAACCGTGCCACGTTTGCTAAGATGCGGTCAAATCACAACATGGGAACCGCTGGCACAATCAGAACTCGTTACGTATTTCTGAAGGAGGGACTTCATAGAATAAAGGAAGTCATCAGCCGTTTTTAGGACAGTGAAAACAGCGGTATAGAGATAAGTACATTGTGTTAATAATACTGTTTTTTTTTTTACACGCGAAACATGAACACATGTTATATTGCACACTGTAAACACAATCAAAGCTTCAAAAGAACACGAAGAACGGGACCTTTAATCTCAAAATTTCCACTTAACTTAAGTTCTGTTGCTTCTTTAATTCAAAAGATCTTATTGGCTGTACAAGTAATTTCAACTTAAATTATATTAAAAGTGACTTTGAAGTGAAGTTGAATCTTGTATAACTTATAAAACAAAAGAGTCGAAATTGCTTCTATTATTTAATAAAAAGTATGTTGCCATGACTTATTGACCATATCATTTTTTACATTGCATGACAAGCACAATAAAATGGCTCTTCCTATTTTCCATCTAGTTTTCAGTATAAACATTATATTAATTAGTGTTTAGAATTTTTAGAAGTCAGAAGAGCCCAAAACTAAGGCTCTATGATATTCTGGTTTCTTGATAGGGCTGGCTAATTTTATTGGCCATGTGAAAATCATGTTTCACTTTAGCACGAATGTGTGGGACAAGGTATACTGCAAAATACAGTGGGTGTTAATGATCTCAACAAACCCCGGTATGAGCAATAGCAATACTGATGCTAGCCTCAGCAGATACCACTAATGAAACTTCTCGCTTTCTTAAATTATCTCATCTAATACTGTGAGTTCCTGTTTGACTAAAGTGAGGTTAACGCATGTCTAACTCTTATTTTGTGCTTCATTATGCACTTTAAAACCGTGTATGCTCTGTCTCACTCTTTTTTCAAATGCGCTTTGTAGGTCCAAACTGGCTCCACTCTTGTTTTTTCACAATATAGATTTTTCCGTCCCACCCAAAGACTCTCTCTCTCTCTCTCTCTCTCTCTCTCTCTCTCTCTCTCTCTCTATCTCTCTATCTCTCTCTCTCTCTCTCTCTCTCTCTCCAGCGAGCGTGTTGTGATGGGATGTACCGTGCGCTCTGCTCCAATTTACACACAAACAGAATGAGAGAAACAAAGAGGCGCCCTCACACTCCATTCTCCTCCCTCAGCACAGAGAGTGTGAGGGCATGAGTGACCTGTTGCCCACGTTGGTTTCTGGGACAGGGCAGTGTGAGAAAGTCGTCCCCCTCCCCCCCATGGCACTGTTCTGCTCGTATTATTCTCCACCTGTACCTTCTATAGCACACGCTGCTTTTTCCAAAGGCCTAGTGAAAGTGGAAAAACAGCTCAATGACCCTCTAAAGGAACATCCTGAGGAATTTCCTCGCATTGAAAATTCCTAGGAGATTCCAAATACAGCTGCAGTATGGTGTATTTGATTTCTTAATGTAATAATATTTGCAAAACTTTATTCAAAAGGCGTACAACTATATTTGCCTGTATCTTTTTGCTCTTATAATCAACAAGATTTGGCTTGATAAACTAACTAAGAATGGCTTGTTTCCCACAAATGAGAAGTTATCTAAAGAGGAATGATCGGATGTAATTTTTCAAGACAATGCTCCTGTCCATATTGTAAAGACAACCAAGAAGTGGCTTGAGAACAAGTCCATCAGGCTCATGTTTTGGCCTGGTCAGAGTCCAGATTTGAACCCTATAGTGAATATTTGGTCTCGCATTAAACTCAAAAGAACTGGGAGACCTTTTTCAACTACTCATGAACAGTTTGAAGCCATTAAAGGAACACTCCACTATTTTTGAATAGACTAAACTCTCCTAAAGTTAAACAATTGAGTTTTACCATTTTCGAATCCATTCAGCCGATCTCTGGGTCTGGCGGTAGCACTTTTAGCATAGCTTAGCATAGATCATTGATTCTGATTAGACCATTAGCATCTCGCTCAAAAAATGACCAAAATTCGAAGTTTTTCCTATTTAAAACTTGAGGTTTAAAAGTTGTGATTTTCTGGGCCAATATGGCTAGGAACTATACTCTCATTTCTGCGTAATAATCAAGAAACTTTGCTGCCATACCTTAGGTGCAGCAGGTGCAATGATATTACGCTATTTAAAAAAAATAGTGGCGTGTTCCTTTAAGATTGAATGGAAAACACTGACAATATTTGTGTATTTCTTGCTAATTTCCTGACCAGTGATTTGTGATTTAAAATTGTTAAGACTATTAAAATACCACTAAATATTTTGCCCTTTTTGGCTTGATCCATTTTTGCCAAGGATTGTAAAATATTGATAATTTTATAGTAAATTTGTCATTTGGTTTTGTCATTTTTATATATTTCTTTACATTTTTTCTATTTTATTTTGTATTTATTTCCAATTAGTAATTTGTGATTTAACATTCAACAAGGCAACATTTTAACTGTCAATTAGTCTTCATTTAGTTTTTAATCTAATATTTTTCCCCAGATGTATTTAATTGAACAAAAAGTTTAAATAGTTTTTAGTTAATGATAACCCTGCTTCAATTAATTTTTTAAGGGTGTTATCATAAGTAATATTGCACCTACAAAATTTTATTTTAAAGGTTAGAAGTATGTTTAAAATCATTTACCCTAAACTATGAAAAATAATAATAGTTGCCTTAGCAAACACCAGTAATTACATGCTGAATAGGGGTGTAAATCGGACGGTTTTTCACGATTTGATACGATATCGATTCGATTCAGGGGTATATCAATCAATATTTCGATATTTTGATATTATGTGCCTATTTTACACAACCAGTTACATTTTTATTAACTCACAACTGCAACCAAAATATATAACAACACAAACATTTATTTCAAAATTTCACATCCTGCACCCTGATTGGGACATCCACAAAAAATTCACACAGTAATCAAATGACAGCTTATTACATGACAACTGTCAAAAAACTTATAAACAAGGGAAAAAATAATATATAAATATTATAAAATTAAAAGACATTTCTTTTAAATGTATAGCGCAGATTTCAATGAAGCAACAACATATTATAGGACAGAACAAGATATGCTATTAATATTCTTTCATTGTGCAAAAGTATTATAATATGAAAGAGCAATACAGAGCCGTTCAAAGCATTTATGTGCATCCCGTGTGCAGAATGATGCTCTTGAAGCAACACAGAGTCACAGCCGCAGCGCTCCTATGCAGCAATTTGAGCATTTTCTTTTAACAGTTTCAAATTTCAGTTACTGTGTGTGTGTGTGAAGAACGATTCATAGTGCTCTATTCTATTTATATGCAAAACCATAGACCTTTATCTACTGAAGTACAAAAATAAGTAAATGTAGTAAAAGTAAAAGTAGCCTATTTGTGTGCTGTTTGAGAAAAGACTGGCCCGATCGGGACACTTAAAGTTCCATCGACTGTCAAACGAGATTGCACGCATTGGTAATAATACATAGACTGACGTAAGCCCCGTTTCCACTGAAATTACCCGGAACTTTTTTTTTACAGGAACCCAGACCTGCTGCTGTTTGCGTTTCCACTGCGGTCTAAAGTACCGAGAAGATTAGGCAAATTAGTCCGGTGATGTAGGACTGCGCGCGACTGCTCCTCCCAGTCTGCGACGGACAGTAATCATTTTTGTGCAACACTGTCTGCAAAAATAACAAGTGGAGGAGATGCAAGCAGCGCTGCTTTTGCTGGTTATATATTGGTTTACTAAAGAGGTCATTAACAAAACTAGTACTGATACTAAAGCGTATTCTGAAAGCTCGTAAAGCTAGACTTAAAATAAGACAAAGTATGTTATCATCAGCTATAACGGACATTGACCGTGAGATGGCTGAGACGAACGCGCACCATCGGACAGAAAGAGCAAGACTGATATTGAACGCTGAACGATCCTCGCAAAATACTTAAATACATACAAAAATGCTGGTTGAAATAAAATGCTGCGTGAGCTCAACCAATCAGCATGTTCAGCGCCTAAGTCCCACCCCCGAAAGTTCCCGAACTTTGAAAAAGTACCACCTCGGGAGCAGGGCCGCTCGGAGGGGGAAATATTTACCCGGAACTTCATTTAGACCCCGGTTCCTGCGGTCGAAACACGCCGAGTACCACCCCAAAGTTCCTAGTTCCTGGGGAAAGTTCCTGCGGTGGAAACGCGGCTATAGTGTGAAAATGTTGAGTGTGTTAATACAAATGTGCCTCTTAAATTTTTAAATAGCCTACAGGTATCGAGTTTTATCGTGTTGCATCAATGCATTGTATCGTTAGATATTATTGATGTATCGATCTATATCGATGTATTGTTACATTTCTAATGCTGAATGATAAAATCAGATAAGATCCTCAAAAGTCATGAGAAGGCTGTGAAAAATGAAACACAACAGATGTGGAAATAAGGCGTCATCTTTTATTAAGTCTGAAAGGTGATGAAGGTCACATGAATCCCAGACCGGCCAAAAATGATAATCAAGCTACATACTTTCAGTTTTTTTTTCTCAGGAATGCTCTCGCTGGACTCAGATCTCAATGCATGCCAAGTCAAACTGAAATGTTGGTTCACTAAGAAATGCTGATTCCTTCTTCCTTGTGAAAACAGGGTGTAAAAGAGGAGCCAGCCAAGCCCAAAGAGGTGAGGAGCGCTGGGAAGGCAGGTTGGTTGAAGAAGTCTTCAGGGAAGTTTTTGAGCAGCTATAAGGACCGGTACATTCAGCTGGAACGATCAGTCATTGAGGTTTATGAGAATGAGGTAAGTCTGCTAAATCATGGTGAAATCTAGACTATAACGTCAACATAAAAACAACCCACTTGTGCCTCCATGTATTTCTGAGTAAAATGTGATTTTGCACAAGAAAAAAGCCTGGGCCTGGGATTGTATATCCTTTGGGAATGGATTGGATTGTAACGTTTTCATTCCTTTTGCTAAAACCCTTTTTATTTGTAGCTATTTGGCTGTTGGTTATCATCAAGCGCAACACTGGCTAACAATAGCCTCCTGTGTAAACGGAAATGGGAAATGGAAATGGATTTTGTCCCCATAAGAATAATGTGCTCACATTTTCTAGAAAGCAGAACGAATTTAGATAATAATCGCTAGCCATCTATGCTTAATCAAGTCATTTAAATATATTTATTTTCTCTGCCAAGTTTTGAGTTGATTTTGGTGAAAGAAATACAATTTACAAGAAATTTCACAGAATAAAGCAATCACAACAGTGTACTAAAACATCTACCTTCACATGAAGAATGAAGCCATAACACCCCCCAAGAAAGCAAAATCACAAATGAAATCACTTAAATGTCTTTTTTTCTCTTAGACTGAATTTTATAGCTCAATACTCTTGTGTGACGATGAAAACATTTTTGTACTTTTCCGTTTTGTCTGTAAGGAATTGTATTTGACTAATTATGTTTAATTTATTTTTATTTCAGTTTTATTTTTTATTTAATTTGGTAATTTTAGTCAAAATCTGCTTTATTGTCAATTCTGCCACATGTACAGTACATACATACAGAGAATTTAAATTTCGATACTCTCAGTTAACACTAAACACTAACAGTAGACATAAGAATACAAATGAATACAGTTTAATTATATGTAAATACAAAACTAGAAGAAAAAAAGTGCAGGTATAATAATGAGTGTAGTGCAGATGAGCTTATACAGTCTGTTAAAGTGATAAAGTGCACAGAACAGTCTTTAATCCGTGTCAAGAGGTAGATTGCAGACAATGCTGGAGAGGTAGTGTTCAGTCCAATGCTGCACAAAGTGACTGGTGCAGGGCACAGTTGTAGAAGTAAGTGGCAGGGAGCGCGGGTGGGGGTGTGGAAGGTGGGGATTTTTTTAGTGCTTAAACTTATTTAATTTAGTTGTCAAGGCAACACACTTAATTATTTCAATCAAATATTTATGTTACTTTATATTAGCTTTTGTTTAAAAAATGAACAAAAAAATGTTTTTAATAGTTTCATTTTTAGTTAACGATAATAATGTGACACACTCAAAGGTAATGCAGGGGTGGAAAAACCCCACAAAAATAATTTCATTTACTCACCACCATCTTTTTAAATCCGAATGACTCTCCTTCATCTGTATAACACTCAAGTTATTTTTAGCAGAATGCCACGGCTTCTTTTTTTTCATACAGTGAAAGCGTATGATGACCACAGTGGTTAGATTTTTGGATCTGTTTCTAACTCTCTTACACACACAAAATAGGACAATCATGATTATTTTTAGTCTTCATATAGTGTAAACATTGCTAACTGTTCTTCTCTGGAAGAAAGTCAGTCATACAGGTTTGAAACAACAGAGGATTGGTCTCCTCTCCACCAATAATGTGGTGTGTGGTGGGCGTTCTGGCGCAATTTGGCTTCCGTCACATCATCCAGGTGGATGCTGCTCATTGGTGGTGGTTGAGGAGACCCCCACCCCTCTCTATATGTGAAGTGCTTTGAGTACCCAGAAAAGCGCTATATAAATGGAAGGAATTATTAATTAATTATGAATGGTAACACAATTATTATTTTTGGATAAACTATCCCTTTTAAATGAAAAATAGCTAAAACTCTGAATGAGCAACTTCCGAATAATACGTTTTGTTTTGATTTATTGTTTTGATTTTGTTTGATTTTGTTTGGAACTTTTACAAATAAGCAGGGCCAGATTTACCTCATATTGTGACAAAATAAACAAAGGCCAATGCCCACTGTCCCGCTGTCGATCGCAATCCTCATATTACCAAAACTGCTGCTTTTCAGGAAATATAAAGAAAAACACTGTCATTTTTCAATTATAAAACACTGTGTTGTAAAAGTGTTGGTATTGTGGCTTTATATATGATCATATAATTGCATAAATGTATTAACATTTTCCCAAAATCAAACTTGAATGAAGTTACAAAACTTTTGACCAGCAAAGTTTTTTTTTTTCTTCTGTCATTAGAGCGGTCGCATCTGAAGCAGTAAGTGCATCGTTTCATCAAATTACAGATTATAAAGTTTACTGTAGCTATGTGGGTGCTCAGTTTTCCTTTCTGTCATTTGGCCAAAATGTCATGTTAATAAAGATAAAGTGGTTCACACAGGCTATTTAAAGCAGCACTAGGTAGGTTTTGCTCTCGGGGTCCCCCTACAGTTGGGAAACAGTATTGTCCTCTACTACTGTCGTAAACTCTATCATCCTACATCAGGGGATGCATCGCACTTGCATTTGTTGACATGACAACTATGATAGCCCTGAACACTGCAGGAGGAGTTCACATGCAGGTGTTCTGTTCATCCCAGGTACAGTGGCATATGTTTCAGCATGTCATATGAATATAATTTCATGGGTTTTATTTTTTTTTTTTCAAACGCTGGTTTTGCTCACGTTTACAAGCCAGCGTCATTATAGTAGTCTAGTCTATTGGTTACCGTTTTACAGAATCTATATCATACTTCAATTCAATGTTTGAGTGGTAGGTAATAACCATATATCGTCAATATAATACCAAGCTACCATAGATGAATCTTCAAATTTGAAAAATCGATTTGCATTATAGCTTGAGGCAAGACAAATAAAGGAAGTGACGTATATGCCGTAAAGCAGTCGAATTTTGTAGTTCTTTTTTTTTCTCGGGTTACTACCCGAAACCCAAAGTTTAAAAGTATGATTAAAAACGATACAGACCCCGTCAGGCTATGGCAGACGTGTCATTCAACCTATTGTAAGTCGATGTATCATCACAAGAGTCTTGAAAATATATCATGAAGGTTGAAAAGTTACCTAGTGCTGCTTTAAGACTTTATTGGCTATGACTTGACGACAAATTCTAGATTAAGACACTCTTCTCTGCTTCTCAAATATATAAAACATTAGCCATTTGAGTAAAGAAAAGGCTTATTCAACTTCAAAGAACCAGTTCTTGCATTGCCAATGAGCAAAGATGGTACAAATTGTGTGCGCACTTCATTCACAATAAAGGTGGGTGAAGGACAATTTGAGGATCCAGTGGAGTTAAGAGGTTTAGTCACAAAGACATAAAGGGTAACCAATAGTAATGATTTATGAAATATATATATTCTCCTCATTGTAATTGGGCCCCCCGGACCTCCAAGAATGCCAATGCATAAATCCGACCCTGCAAATAAAAACACTTTTTCCTGTCGTGCAGGAATTAACAACATGCCTGGAGAAAGTGGACTTGGACAACTACGTGACGTGTCACGAGTTAAAGAGTCCTTTCAAGAAGAAACACAGACTGGTACTAATACGAAGCCCCAAGAGCGGTAACAAGGTAATAATAATGAACATTTCAGCACAGTACCATGTCAAATATATCAGTCTACCATTCCTTTTGTATGTGATATAAAGACTGGCTCACATTAGGATGACAATGCAATACACAGTTGTGATGGCTGGCTTGCAGTCGTGACGTCAGTGGTTCAATATGGCACGCACTAGAGGCACACTAGGTCATTGTACTGAGTCTAATGAAACAGACACATAGCTGAACGGACACATGACCAATGATAAGCCAGTTACTCATGCCTCATGCTTGAGTGTCACTTCACTGGTTTCAAAGTTACTGTAAATAATGGCAGAAAGCATATGTGAAAATTGGTGCTTGGTGTGAAATATTGCGACACTTATAAAATGTAAGATAAGAAAAGTTGATAAACATCCTGTGGTACAGGACTTCACCCAGGGTTATCTTGTTCTATGTTTCACATTTTACCTTGGGTTTGCAAATCATACAGTATGTTTTTGGCACTGTACTTCACGATTAGCACCTCAAAGGTTTCATAGCCCAAGTTTATAAGTTTCCACATGTTTCTAACTCTTTGTTAAAAGTCTTCTTAACTCAGGTTTAAAAAAAGTTAACCTAGTCATCATGTGGAAAGCAAGTCAACCTTTAGCAGAGCATAATTTCCTGTCCTAGTCTTTATGTATTCAACAGGCAGAGGCAAGATTTCCTGTATAACCTTGCAAATACTTGTGGTATATCAAAACAGCCGCAGACCATCGTTTTTCACTTTCTAGTGAAAAGTGGATTTTCCTCCATAGACTGTATGTAGAGTGTATGTATGTGAGGTGGATTTGATGAAATGTCAATCTTAAAATGCATGTACTATACCAAGTTCTTTGAAAAGTAATCTTTGTGTTTGTTAGTTTTTGAAAACCTACTCTAACCATTTTCAAAAACATTTTGATTTAATATCTCAAAAAATGGCAAATGAAATATGTAATAATGTTTTTCTTACACTTTAAATACCAATGTTGTTATTATTCATATAATTTTAAAGTATTTATTCATATTTTAAATTTGCTTTTATTTTTATATTTTCAATTTTTGTAATTTTATGTGCTTTTGTTATTTTTATTAGTTTTTGTTTTTAAATGTTTGTATTTATCTTTTTTTATTTGTTGTATTATTTCAGTAATTTTAGTACTTCTACTTAAACTTTTATTTTTATTTCAGTTAGTTATTTAATTTTCATTTTTAAGTTTTCACTTAAAACTGTATTTATATTTTATTCAGCTTTATTGAATAAAAACTGCTTTTAATAATGTAATTAATTATAAATATAATTGTAAATAATAATAATAATGTAAATAATTATTTTAAAAAGAGTTCCAGGTGGTTTTACCAATATATAATTTAATGTTAAGCCCCACAGAAATGCATTTTAATTCTGATATTGAAAGCATGTTAATAATAGAAGAGGCGTATTGAAGTCATTGCTTGTATGAATTACATTATTAATGTATTTTTGAATAAATTAATAGACGCGTGACGTCACGTAATTGACTCAGATACAGTTTTAAGGGCATTAAATGGTTTAAAAATGTTAAGCATTCAGATACTTTTGGTTTTGACAAAAATATGTTTATTTTATTTTTTTAATAGATTAGATTTCACTTTATGCTTGTAGACTAGTGGATTGTGTTACTGTGTGTCAGAATGTTGTTTCCTGGCACATTATGGTAAATGATGACTTCATCCTAAGGGGAGTGAAATGCACATGACATGTCATAACATTTGGACACACACAGTATGTGTCATACTGGTCTATGAGCTCATATCTATTGCAAAAAAATCTAATTTGTTCTGTAATTATTGATATAATTCTTATATCATATGTTTCTTATATCTTATATTCTTAAAGCATATTCAGTATAGTCAGTGTTTACTATACGTGAATCCATGTGCACTGAATCCAGGGAGCCTTGGAGGTGGGGAGAGAACTTTAGAAATGCGGAAGATACCTAACAGGCGAAATATGCTTTATTACAAACAGATGACGAGAGCGAAGCGTTGGCGAACTGCAAAGAGCTCAGCAGATGTCAAGAGACTTCTCTAGAAGAGAAAATGTGTGTGTGTGCGTGTGTTTAAAGAGCAGCCAGACCAGCATGTCACTTTTTCCTCTCCTGAATACTGTGACCAGCCAGCTGAATGAGTCAGACACCACAGCCTAGTGTTTTATTTTATAATTAAACCTCACGTACTGTAGTTCTTGAAAAGAGTTTAAAGATTTAAGAGATTCCAAACCCTCCTGTTTCACTTTTTTATGAATATTTTAGGCACACCCTACTCTAAGAACATAAATCTTTTCACTTGTAATTTTTCTTAAGGGTGAAGTGCACTTCGGAGGCTCATGCTGAGCCCTGCAAAATACAGGATGCTAGACACACTTCGTATAAAGCTAACACAGCTCAACAATGGGACATAAAAACAAACATCCTATGGACAAATCACTTTTGTATTTTCCTGTTTCATTTTTCCAGTATTTAGGGATGTTCATTGCGAAACAGGAACTGGATATTTGATGATAACCTTCATAAAGTACAGAATGTATTTGTTAAAATGTGGTCTGTGGGTAACGCATGTGGTCCACCATAGTATTAGGTGTGGGCAACATGACATTGAATCCAGCTAGGGGTATTTCAGAATTTTATTTTGTAAAGAAAAGAATAGAAATAGAATTAGCATGTGCAACTGAGGCTGTTTTTTTTTTTCAGTGTTTCATTCATGTGTGTGCATATACTACTTTTTATGAATAAATCAAAATTTGTTGTGTTCGTTTTAGGTTCAAGATGTCAAACTTCAGGCACAAACTCCTGAAGAGAAAGAAGCCTGGATCAAGGCACTCAGTGAAGGGATCGATAAGGCAAAGAACAAAATTTTTGATGAGGTACTGTTCATTGTTCAGCCGTTGAATTTTACGGTGATATTTGAAGACATTTCTATATGAATAGAACTAGAATAGAAAAAATTTAAAATAACAAAAATGTACTTATCCTTACATTGTGTTGCATGAATGGCCATAATTACAATTACTTATATCAAGCTAGCTACTTATTTTTTTATGTTTTATGTCTCAGGTAAAAGTTGATGAAACCTGCTCATTAGAACATGTTACACGGACCCGACCTAAGGGGAACCGTGGAAGAAGACCACCAACAAGGATACACATGAAGGAGGTACAATATAATTGTTTCACACACACAAAAAAAGCATTTTAACATTTATCATTCCTGTTGGAGAATAATTAGGGATGCATAGATACTATCCTGGCCAATAAATGGCTAATATTAAAATTCTATTATTTGTCTAAAACTAATTTTTTTTAAAACCCTGAAAACTAAAATAAATGCTTTTCATAAATGAATAAATGCATTTTAAGTTAATTTATTCATCACAACAGCATAATGTAATATAAGGTAATAAAGGAAATGAGCATGCACAATTAAATATGCAATATTGAGATTTGTTTAATGTTTTTGAAGGCTACATTTATTTGAACAATGAACATATTAAGAAATACTATTATTGTATTTTTCAATTAATTTTTGCATTATTACTCCAGTCTTCAGTGTGACATGGTCCTTCAGAAATCATTCTAATATGTTGTTATTTTCAATGTTGATATCAGTTTGTTTCATATTTTTGTGGAAACTGATTCTGTGGTGACTAGAAAGTTCAAAAGAATAGCCTTTATTTGAAATATAAATCGATATAAATACATTATACATGTCTTTACTGTCATTTTCTTTATTCAACTTAATGCAACCTTTGCTGAATAAAAGTGTTAATTTCTTTAAAAGAAAAAATCTTACTGACCCCAAACTTTTGAATGGTAGTATATGTATTTGTGAATGCCTGAGAACCATAATCCAGCAATAACCTCTAAATATACTATTCTGTCTGTTCTTACAGGTTGCAAATGTCTCAATTGATGGAATATTGAGACTGGACCTTGATGGTGACGTTACCATGCAGAATGGAACTCATTGCTTGAATACAGAAGGGGATAAACAAACAGAAACTTCTAAGCCAACTGTGAACAGCATTGCAGAGGAGGACATCAGTGAAGAGTCCACACCCCAGAAGAAAGTTATTAAGCCACCCATGCCGCCATCAAAAGACAACAAATCCAGTGAAATCCATAAAGAGGATGAGCCCAAAAATGAGGAAGCTGCACCGCAAAAGAAGATTCTTACGCCACCAATGCCTCCGTCAAAAGAATCTAAACCCTGTGCATCTGTTGATGGAGCTGCTGTTGAGGAGACTATCTCAGACAGTAAAGTGGAGGTTGAAGCAGATGACACTTCTGAACGAACCCCTTCCACCAAGAGCATCCAGCCCCCTACTCCTCCATCCAAAATTATGAAACCCAACAAACCAGTAACACCAGCCACAGTCACAACAGAAGAAAAAGAACCTCAAGAGAAAAATGAGGAGGTTAACGGTGAAGGTACCAAAGTGGATGGAGCTTCAAGCGAGAAGGAAGACCAGAACAAGTTAGAAGAGGTAGAGACCTTTGTTCCATCCAAAAAGGTAATGAAACCCCAAGTAGTGATGTGGGATTCGCCATCGACAGAACCTAGTGCTAAACAAGAAGTGAAAAATTCAAAGAAAGCCTCAGATACCACTGGAGAAGTGGCAACCTCAGTAGAACCTCACCAACTTAATCTTTCTCCACTTTCGACCCCTGAATCTGTAAAAAAGAGTCCCGGTCCCCCTGCTCCACCCAAGAAGAAGCCATTTAAGGCACCTGCCATAAAGGAAGACCCAATGGTCCTTACCGACACCACCGTTTTGTCTTTGGAAAAGATCTCGGAGCAACCTTTAAAAACACATGACATCAAAGTGATGATTACAGAACCTAAAACTGAGCCTGTTGGTGATGTGTCAATCGAAGAGTTGGAGGAGAAGTCTTTAGACAGTGGTCAACACTCAGGGGAAGAGTCTGAGACTGGTGACCAAGTTACACCATCCTCCGCAAAGCTCAAAGGAAGCTCCCAGGTACTAGATTTGGAGATGAGCGAGGATGATCTAGAACCATCCGACAGCAAAGCCGAGAGTTTGGAGGAGCCATCGTTAAAAACCCCGTCCACCACCCCAGAGACCTCAGCTCTCAATGCAAATCCAACCCCGAGCCATTGTGCCAACAAGTCCCTGCACCCCACTACGCCTCTCAAGCATTCTTCCAAGACTCGCTCCGCATCCCTAGGAGACCTCCTTGTGGAGAACGCAGAGAAGGTGGAAAGCGGTACAAAGGGAAAAGAGGTACAAATTAAACGGCATCGAAGTGACGTGAAGGACTTGCAAAGCAAAGTGTCTCTTGAGATAGAAGCGACGGGAGAGCTGCTGAATGCAATCGCAACTGGACAGAGTGGAGAGGCGGAAATGAAGATGGAAGAGAGACCAGAGACCTTGCTCACTGCAGCAATGGAGAAGCTCAGGCAAGCTGATGAGTTCTTACGGGAAGCCAGAAGTCTTAAAGATCGTAACAAAATCAACAGATTAAGTTTGTAATGGTAAGTGTTGGTGGAAAGAACCTATAGGGATGATCTATGCAGAAAATGTATGCAAATGATCAAATGCAATTCTACCCCCAACCATTTTCAAATCGCCAAGCTACTATTTAAACCTCGCAAGGCTAAGATGCCTTACAGTTTTGCTAATGTAGCTATGTAGCCTCTAGATCAGGGTTCCTCAAATCTTGCCCTGGATCTCGTGGGCCAGATTTGAGGATCCCTGCTCTAGATGATGATACTGCAGGCCTATGTATTGTTGCTAGGCTGACAAACTATTTTCTCTCCGAAATAAAAACGAAATTTGTACATTCTACATTTTATTTTGTGGAGAAACGGTCAGTTAGCTGACCTGCTGTAATGCTTGCTTCAGTCTCACTCTAGGATTTCATAAATTCCTAATGATTTTGGACTTATATTTTGCTCTTTGTTCTGTAGATTTGAAGATTTGTTGTACACAAAATGTGTGACTTCTGTGTCAGATGACAAACCCCCATAAATAACGTGCACATAACCACTATTAGGATGTTAGCTTTTTACGCTAACATTTATGTTGTATTTTGAATTTTGCACTGTAACTCCTGTGTAAAAAAGGAGTTAAAAATGATGTGTGAAGTGACAGGCATTAAGGGCCAGATTTACTCAACAGGGCAAATTAGCGCGAGAGCGCAATTCCAAAAAAAGCACAGATGGGAGTGGAAATTTCTGCGCATGATCTACTGACGGACCCAGATCATTTCCATAATGACCAACTTGTGCAATCTAAGCACAAATTAGCATCTGCAAGGCATTCTTTTTTTGGGCGGTAAAATAATGGTGCAAATACCAGTAAATGGACTAGCGCAAACCTTAGTAAATCACCTTGTGTGATTTAAATGCGCTCCTCCCATAAATTTTGCGTCTGAAAGGGAAACTCATACAAATGCATATGCAACAAGATCAGCTGCAAAAATAACCCTGTCCACACCTTTTTCAGCGGCAACTGGTGTTCATGTATGACACATACTGTGTGTTATCACTGGTGGCTTTAGTAAATCCTGACAGTATTTTTTTAACAGCAAAAGAGGGTTTACGTTGGCGCACGCTGTTAGTAAATCTGGCCTTAAGTTAGTTAAAAAATTTAGAAATCAATAAGGAGAGGTACCGTAGTGCTTTTTTAATAAAGTTGTACTTGTATGTATTGTTCACAAGCCCTACTTTCCCACTTTAAAAATACTATAAGCTATTGCAGCATTGCTGATAACTAATTAGAATTAGTCCACCCGTCCCTTTAACCACATGGCCTCTCTCCAAAACTGAGCCCTTCAAAGCCTTCTCAGCCAACCTGAATGTGCACAGGGAGATTGTTCTGTTTGGCTTGTTTTCTGATTGGCTGCTCCCCTGACACTTTTTTCTTTTCTTTTTTTTTTGCTATTTACAGAGCCAAGACAAAGAGACAAGTGTGATATCTGAAGGAAAAAAAAAATAAAGCACCTTTAACCATTATTTATTATAAAGGTATTTTATGATCAACAAGGTTTAATCACAGTTTAAAACAAAATATATATAGCATATGAATAGCAGTGTACAACTATATATTTCGTTGTGGAAAGTGCAGGCCAGAGTTTACAGTTCTGTTTTGAAGAATATTCAGTTTTGAAGGATTCAGTGATGTTGTATACATTTTAAATGTATCATAGTAAAAGTAAATAATCATGACATTGTTAAAGAATAAACATTGTTCCATGATCTAATGACTACCTTATCTATAGAATATTCACATTACTATTAAAAATGTTCACCAATACAGTAACATTCTATAGTTTGGTATTGGTACACCAAGACTGCATTTCTTTGATCGAAATAGAGTAAAAACAGTAATATTGTGAAATATCGTTACAATTTAAAATAACTTTTCTATTTTAATACATTTTCAAATGTAATTCAGTCTTGTGATGGATATTATTTGATATTATCAATGGTATCAACAGTTGTACAATGTTGAAGTCGTAATAGATTTTATTTTCAGGATTCTTTGATTAAAAGTTCACAAGCGCTTTGACATCGAAATCTATTGTCTTTACTGTGACTTTTGATCAATTTAATGCGTCCTTGCTGATTTTAAAAGCATTCATTTCTTTTTAAAAAATCTTTCTGACCCCAGACTTTTGAACCGTAGTGTAGGAGTTACAACTTTAAATTCAAAGTGTTTGCACGTAGCACAGCGAAAAGACACATAATCATGCAAACACTGTTGGTATATAGTCTGTCCTTTGTGTTCTTTGTCATACTGATGCTGTGGCCAGAGCAGTTCACTCTTCACACAGTCTATTAATAATCTACAGATAGCTTCCTGCTGCCAGGCTGAATCGGCATGTCACCTTTAGGGGGTTTTTTTACGCAGAGAGAGCTGGTTAGAACAGCCCATATATATATATATATATATATATATATATATATATATATAAATTTGGTTGCTATGGTTAAGCGGTTACTGAGTGTCTGTGTAGGAGATGATAACCTTTAAGTTAGTTACACTTCAACTTATTCTAGGCCTAACAGAATCAAGAATATTCCCATGATGAAAAGTGTTTTGTGGTACCATTTTGTAAGATACAATCTTACATGTAAATAGTCCTTGATATAAAGTACATAGTCTTTGATAATGAGATTCTTCTTTGTCCTTCGCGCAGTACATTTCTTTTAGCGTTTCATTTCCTAATTTCCCTCTGACGTTTCGAATTGTATCATTTTTAATGCTTGGTGAATATTTGAACGTTGTTGTAAATAACACTGCTGCCAGTGAAATGCTTAATATTTAAGTTATTAATGTTCTGACATATTCATGTTTACTGTCTGTCTAAAACAAAGCTTAAGAACAAATTTAGAATGACTGTTTACGGTTAAATGTTTACTATTGAATTTTGAAGGCTGATGGTTGTATTGTCTTACAGTATCTGTTAATTGCATTCACTAACTGGACTAATGTTTTTTATCTAAATGCATATTAAATGTGCAAAAATGGGAAATAATTGCTTTGCAAAGCATGTCTAAATAAAGACAGAATGTCTTTAATATTCACTGTGTTGTTGGACTCTTTGTGGCTTTATCTGTCTGTTTTTATATATGAAATATTATATGCAGTACTGTTGAAAAGTTTGTTTTTTTAAGAAATTGGTACTTTTATCAAAAATGTTTCAAATTCTGTTTCCCCAAAAATGTTTGACTTTCTTTATAAACAATGTTTTGCATGTTAGTGCGTTGGCTATTTCTAATGAAATCATCTGAGCCGCAACATATGATATACAAATGCAGTGTTCGAGCTGAATACATATGCATATACAGTGGTAAAAAAATACTTGGTCTGTTTAGAATTTACTAAAACAGGAAGTGTTTTATATACAGAACATTTTGCTTTTTTTTTTTTTGTGATGTCATTAAATTGATTACATAAACATAGTAAATGTGCGGTGTGTGTGCGTCTACATGTGCACATGGGCGGGTTTTCTGTTTTTTAGCCTATAAAGAATCAGTTCCGCATCATGCTTTCAAAATGTGGAACTGATCAACAGAACGCTGGCCGCTTACACCACAACTACACAGGCTAAAGCTAGACTACCCTTTTTACACATTAAAACAGCTCTAGGATGAAGTTTTAATGTTGCTTTGCAATGTCAAAAGTCAATCTTAAAATGTAACATTAAGATATAAGGAGCATGTATACAGGTGCTGGTCATATAATTAGAATATCATCAAAAAGTTGATTTATTTCAATAATTCCATTCAAAAAGTGAAACTTTTATATTAAATTAATTCATTACACACAGACTGATATATTTGGATATATTCTGAATATAATTTTGATGATTATATCTGACAACTAAGGAAAATCCCAAATTCAGTATCTCAGAAAATTAGAATATTACTTAAGACCAATACAAAGAAAGGATTTTTAGAAATCTTGGCCAACTGAAAAGTATGAACATGAAAAGTATGAGCATGTACAGCACTCAATACTTAGTTGGGGCTCCTTTTGCCTGAATTACTGCAGCAATGCGGCGTGGCATGGAGTCGATCAGTCTGTGGCACTGCTCAGGTGTTATGAGAGCCCAGGTTGCTCTGATAGTGGCCTTCAGCTCTTCTGCATTGTTGGGTCTGGCATATCACATCTTCCTCTTCACAATACCCCATAGATTGTCTATGGGGTTAAGGTCAGGCGAGTTTGCTGACCAATTAAGAACAGAGATACCATGGTCCTTAAACTAGGTACTGGTTGCTTTGGCACTGTGTGCAGGTGCCAAGTCCTGTTGGAAAATGAAATCTGCATCACCATAAAGTTGGTCAGCAGCAGGAAGCATGAAGTGCTCTAAAACTTCCTGGCATACGGCTGCGTTGACCTTGGACCTTAGAAAACACAGTGGACCAACACCAGCAGATGACATGGCACCCCAAACCATCACTGACTGTGGAAACTTTAGACTGGACCTCAAGCAACGTGGATTGTGTGCCTCTCCTCTCTTCCTCCAGACTCTGGGACATTGATTTCCAAAGGAAATGCAAAATTTACATTCATCAGAGAACATAACTTTGGACCACTTTTTTTCCTTTTTGTCTTTAGCACAAGCGAGACGCTTCTGACGCTGTCTGTTGTTCAAGAGTGGCATAACACAAGGAATGCGACAGCTGAAACCCATATCTTGCATACGTCTGTGCGTAGTGGTTCTTTAAGCACTGACTCCAGCTGCAGTCCACTCTTTGTGAATCTCCCCCACATTTTTGAATGGGTTTCGTTTCACAATCCTCTCCAGGGTGCGGTTATCCCTATTGCTTGTATACTTTTTTCTAGCACATCTTTTCCTTCCCTTCGCCTCTCTATTAATGTGCTTGCACACAGAGCTCTGTGAACAGCCAGCCTCTTTTCCAATTATCTTGTGTGTCTTGCCCTCCTTGTGCAAGGTGTCAATGGTTGTCTTTTGGACAACTGTCAAGTCAGCAGTCTTCCTCATGATTGTGTAGCCTACAGCAGTGGTTCCCAACCACGGTCCTGGTGGACCCCCAACAGTGCACATTTTGGATGTGTCCTTCGTCTGACACACCCACATCAGGTCTTGGAGTAGCTACTAATGAGCTGATGACCTGAATCAGGTGTGTTTGATTGAGGAGACATGCAAAATGTGCACTGTTGGGGGTCCACCAGGACCGTGGTTGGGAACCACTGGCCTACAGAACTAGACTGAGAGACCATTTAAAGGCCTTTGCAGGTGTTTTGAGTTAATTAGCTGATTAGAGTGTGGCACCAGGTGTCTTCAATATTGAACCTTTTCACAATATTCTAATTTTCTGAGGTACTGAATTTGGGATTTTCCTTAGTTGTCAGTTATAATCATCAAAATTAAAAGAAATAAACATTTGAAATATATCAGTTTGTGTGTAATGAATGAATATAATATGCAATTTCACTTTTTGAATGGAATTAGTTAAATAAATCTACTTTTTGATGATATTCTAATTATATGACCAGCACCTGTAGGTCTGTTGACCAATCCTGCACTTTATCCAACTTTCAATCAAGTTGGTATGTTTTGTTACGCATAGCAATGTTCTATTTCCTCCTTTTATAGAAGTGATCTGTATTTGTCCTTTTCCTTTTATGGTATCGTAGATAACAGGCCTTCGGCCAGTTTTAACTGAAAGCAACTTGCGCTGACATATCTCAAAATATGTCAGTGCCCTTGTTTTGTCTCGAGATGTACATCAGTAAAGTTTTTTTTTAAGGCACATTTTAAAAAGCTACTTAACCCCCGGTTTCACAGACAAGGCTTAAGCCTTGTCCATACTAAAATGCATGTTTGAGCTTTAACTGAAAGCAACCTAGTAAAATATGTCAGTGCCGTTGTGTTGTGTCAAGTTGCACAACAGTAATGTTTTTTCTAAGGCACATTTATAAATGCTAAAATGCCCTAATTGAACTAAGGCCTAATCCTGTTTTAAACTAAACCCTGTCTGTGAAACCGGGCCTTTGAGTTTCACTCATCTCCCTCTGCTGGCATGATCGGAGTTGTTTTTTTGGAACAAACTGTTTTGTTTCCCTAGTGACATTTATAATGTACACATGAAATCAAATCAAATTTTGAACATATACATGCATACAGTATATATAAAAATGTAAGCAAGCATTGATGTTTTTGAGATGATAACTGAATGCCTACATTCTTACTATTTTAAATGTTGCATGCAAACTTTCACAATCTATTTTTTAAAAGCTTGTTAAATATGGACAGTGTTGCTATAAGACAACATTTTATTATTTTTATTGGCAACATATAAAACATGTTAAATATCTGTATATATATATATTTACTTTAATCACTAAACAAAACCTTGATGACTGCATTCCCACTTGCCCTTTGTTCACATTGCATGCTTCTCTATCCAGCATGCATTGCTTAAACATGTTATGCCACTATGCAACGAATCAACTCAACTTGTGACTCACAAAGGTTAAATGGCCTATTAGCCCCAACAGCTGTGCATGGAAAATGAAATTGGCCAGAAACGAGTTTTGGAAGTGAAGCTAGCTAGAAACCATGACACACAATGCAGTATGTGAGTCTGCAGCTCTCTCTAGTGGAGGTTTCTCACAATAATGTCACAGCTCTTTGTGTTCAAACAGATCAACATTTGTCCAGCATTCATGTTGGTTTAACCAAAGCCAATAGGCAGACAAACAAGCTCAATTGCCTATTGTTGCACAACAAAGATCAAATCTGATAATAAAATAGATGCATCATAAATGAAGAATCAGCTGTCAAAGAAAAGAGTCTGATAACAGTGAGTAATGGGTGTAATTATGTGGAAAAGAATAGAAAATTAAAAGATGAGATCTCATAAATGAATAATACCATGAGTAAATAAACAAGAGTAGCCTATAAAAGTGGTATAGCACAACATTTGTAGCGTACATTAAATCATATGCATTTGTTCTTAAAATATTTTGTATTTATTTATTTAGCAAGCAAATCAGGAAATCATTAAATTGGTAACTATACTTTCCTTTTATGCAGTGAAGGATGCTTAACATAGTAATATATATATATATATATATATATATATATATATATATATATATATATATATATATATATATATATATATATATATATATATATATATAAACAGTTGTCATTGTCAATGAATGTATTAAAATACATAACATACACACAGAGAAAGGGTGTCAAAACGGTACCTTTAGGGTACAACAGCTTGTCTCTGGTGCAGTACCCTTAAAAGGACATCTTTGTACCTTTTTTTTTTTTTTTTTTACCACAAAAAGGTTCATAGTAGTACCTTAAAGGGACAGTTCACCCAAAAATGAAAATTCTGTCATCATTTAGTCACGCTCAAGTTGTTTCAAACCTGTATGAGTTTATTTGTTCTGCTGAACACAAAGGAAGATATTTGGAAGAATGTTTGTAAACAAACAGATCTCGCCCCCCATTGAATACCATAGTATTTTCCCCACACTATTGTAGTCAATGGCTGCCGAGATCTGCTTTGTTACAAACATTCTTCCAGATATCTTCCTTTGTGTTCAGCAGAACAAATACATTTATACAGTTTTGGAACAACTTGAGGGTGGGTAAATGATGACCGAATTTTCATTTTTGGTGAACTATCCCTTTAAGGTCCGTAGTTGTACTCTTGTGTAAGGTAGCCTAATATACACCTTTTAGGATGTACAAAGAAAAAAAAAAGGTACAAAGATGTCCTTTAAGGGTACTGCCCTAGTGACAAGCTGTTGTACACCTAAAGGTAACATTTCGACAAATGTATTCTGTGTGTGTAACTAACATTTTTACTTTGGAACGTCACAAAGCAACGCCCACACGTTAATATTAGTTACCTAACAATTGAATTCGCCATTGAAACTTAACTTGTACACAATCTAATTAATATTTATAATCACAGCCTCCGTCATTGGAGCGACGCGAAGAAACGTCAGCATGTCGTAATTAATATTCATGAGCCTTCGTTCGCTTCAGCAGGATTCGTCATTTCCCAAAGCGGCAGGCTTGAGCTGGGCTGAGTGAGGATCACACAGAAATACAGACGAACATCAAATCAAAAGAGGAAAATGTAGACATGATATATCAGAAGATGCCCACATCGGAGACATAACACACCATCATTCGATGACGATGGAAGACGGTCTGGTGTCCGAAGACGATATATGTGAGTGTTAAAAACAGTGAAGTCAATGGCTAAACATGTATCATCTCAATGTATTATAAAACTAACTGTGGCTACTAAATAGTTACTATTAAAAATGTTACTATAATAGACAAATGAGAATCGTTTAGTAGGGCTGAGCTGATCTGTCAATTACAACCAGTAAGTTAGCCTACTGGTTATTTTCTAATAGTATTCATATGTAACTTAAATAGAAATAATATCTGAAAATGAACAGAAACATGAGATATGAATTTTGTTGATGCATGTGGACATCATGTGTGCTGCTGATGTTTGTACCTATATACACCACACACATATAACTCCTGTCACCTTCCACTTTCATTTATCTCTAGTGCTTCGCTCAGAGAAGGAGTTTCATGATGCTGCGAAGAGGAATGACACTGACAGAATGCGGGAGCTGATAATAAGAGGAGTGGACATCAAAGTAAAAAATACGGTGAGATGTAGCCAATATTGAACCAATATAAATATACCTGTCCTGACTCCTGAACATTGCAGATCTACTTGAGGACTGACTTGCACTACTATATGCACTATTGGCAAAAGTATTGGGACACCCCTTCAAATCATTGAATTGAAATCACTTCCATGTCCAAAGGTGTATAAAATCAAGTACCTAAGCATGAAGACGCATCCACAGACATTTGTGAAAGAATGGGTCGGTCTCAGGAACTCAGTTAATTCAAGCGTGGTACTGTGATAGGTTGCCACCTGTGCAATAAGTGCATTCGTGAAATTTCCTCACTGACTTCAGATTAGCTCAGGAAGTGGTAGGCCACATAAAATCAGAGTGGGGTCAGCGCATGCTGAGGCGCGCAGTGAGCAGAAGTCGCCAACTTTCTCAATAGCTACAGACCTCCAAACTTCGTGTGGCCTTCAGATTAGCTCAAGAACAGTGCAAAGCACGCTGAACATACTGTACAGGAAGCTGTGTAAGAGGAAGTTATGTTGCCTTTCACCATGCCAATTTCTCCGCCTGGAATGTTTTGTTTTTCCTAGATATACACCAGAGTGTCGGAAAAACACATGTTGTGATCCTCAGCACAGGATATGACCCTTATTTTACCCCAGACAACAGCATTGTTCACCACTTAAAACCATGGCGAAGCATGGCTTGCGAGTTAGTGTGAGTGTTTCATTTAATATTTGATTTTTTTATTTTACAGATGGACCGTAAGGCCCTCCACTGGGCAGCTGGAGCTGGTAGTGAACAGGCACTGCGTCTACTGCTAGACCACGACATGGATGTGGATGATATGGACAGCGTACGTGTCAAATGCATTCCGTCTGTATGCTGCCAAACTGTAACAGGGAACAGGTTCAAATTCAGTTACATTTTAGGCTGAATGTTCTATAAAGGTGCATGTTTATTTACTGTATGGGCACAAATAATAGGAATACTGCTCCACTTGGTAAATCTTTAATGGGCTGATGTTCATTCACCATGTGGCCTGTAAATTGCTGGAGGCTATGAGCTTGTTACACCAACAACAATAATTGAAGAGACAAAGAGCGGCCCTGAAATACAAGGCAAAACATTTTTAGATAAGTGAGTAGAGTGGTGAGTGATGGGGATTTTTTCCCCATAAAAATACTTTTAAATTTTAGATGAAAATGTATATACAATGTAAAGTGAAAGTGATTAGATGCTGTAACTGGGCAAAGTTTTTATATAACCTTTTTTTTTTTTTTTTTGACGTACACAAATCCTGAGGGTGACAATATATTTTATAGTAAAAATTGTCCATGTACTAGGAGGTCATTAAAACTGTGTGCAGAATAATTAAATTATACAGAAAATTTTAATTATCTGAAAAATACTGTTTATAAATACAAATTAAGTTAGATAAATTATAACATATCACATCAACTGGCCAGTTACAATATGTCAAAGCATTTAGTGTAATTCCATATGCATTTGGTGAATTTTTTAGTTTTTTGTGCACACAAGCTTGTCACACCAACAACACAGCGTGGCCATAAAATGCAAGAGATAATAAAGAAGTTGACAAAAAAATAAAAATAATTTAGACATCAAAATTTGAGACTAAAATTAATGATATGCATGAATGTGTATATTTTTTGATGCTCTAAATGTTTTTTTGCAAAAACCCTTGTTTTTGCAGTACACATAAATAGTCTGGAGTGGAGTGACATTCATTTTTAAAGTACAAATTTTCCATGCAGTCCCTCAAGTAATATGAGGTCATAATTAATGTAATTATAATGCATGCTGTTTTTATTTTATAAAATTTTGCAGAAAATTTAAATAATATGAATATAAATATTTCTCGTGAAGCTTTATTTTGCTTCAGCTATGATAAAGAGACATCCACTCTTGCATTGCGTATTCGTGAATTTTGGGGGTGGGGCAGTGAAGGGAGTGATGTGTCTGTTTGGATTGATTTCAAATATCAACAGTCCTCAACAATGATTCTCAGAAGTCGCTTCCTGCACCTTTAAGGAATTTAGGCAAATGCAAAGTTTTAATAGTTTTTGTTAATATCTCGGATTAGATTTTACTTTTATATTTTCTGCTTTAATTAAAATTTGTACTTTTACTTTAATTTAATTTTAATTTTAAAAAAATGTTTTTAATATGTCTATAGTTTTTTATGAACTTTTAGATTATTTCGTTTCAGTTATTTTAAACTAAAATAAGTTATTTAATTTTTTTATTTTGGTTAATGTTATTTTATTTCAAGGAATGGAAATGTTTTTATGGTAATAAGTAAGTTATAATTAGCCTGCTTTAGGCTAGATTTCATTTTTCAAAAGTCGTGTGACCATATAGACATTCTTACTTGTTTTCCAGTTTGGGATGAATGCTCTGCTCTTGGCGGCGTGGTTTGGTCACCTGTCAATCCTAAAGATTCTTGTCTCAACCGGGGCGAAGCTCACCTCTGAAAACAAAGTAAGAGTCTTGGTAAAAATCCTTGACAAGTTTCAGATATCTTATACAGACAGTGGTAGCATCTCACTTGATGTGCTCTGCTCACTCACAATACAAATGGGATTGTACTGTGTACTGCCCTAGATACAGACTTCAACATTGATTTCAATGCATCACAGTGACTGAACTGTCTCATTTCTTTTGTCTTCAGAATGGCTTGAATCTTTTGCACTGTGCTGCCCAGAGGGGTCACATCAGTATTCTGGAGTATATCATGGAAGATCTTGAAAACGTGCAGCATAATAAATGTGACATGGTGAGAATCTAATTTTTTTTACTCACAATAATTCCCATGATCTTGAAGTATTTTATTACAGAGAATTGCACCCTCAGTTCCCTGATATATGCTACATTAGAGTCCAGATAAAGTTAAGGAACTGAAAGGGTTTTGTGTTTTTATCCAGGGTAGGGGAGGCTTACAGGGGCCTCTGGTTATCTTAAAGGTCCCGTTCTTCGTGATCCCATTGTTCAAACTTTAGTTAGTGTGTAATGTTGCTGTTAGAGCATAAATAATACCTGTAAAATTATAAAGCTCAAAGTTCAATGCCAAGCGAGATATTTTATTTAACAGAAGTTCCCTTTCAAAGCCTACAGCGAACGGCTGGCTTGGACTACATCCTTGTACTTCCTTCATAAATGACGTCAGTAGAACAGACTAACCTCCGCCCACAAGAATACGCGGAAAAAGGGGGCGTGGTCTTGTTGCTGTCCCACATGGAGAAGAGGACGTGTCGCGTAGAGAAAAGGAAGTGCTGCATTTGAGTGTGTTTGTCGCCATGTCGTCGAGACACTGTTATTTTCATCCCGGAGTCAAATCACCTTTGTTTGGCTTTCCCAGGGACGTTGCAGAGATCATTGATCGCATATATCTCCCGTTAAGAGGCGTGACCTTTCCACGTGCGCTAAGCTTCTGTTGAATCACAACACAGGAACCGTGCCACGTTCGCTAAGCTGCTTGTCAAATCAGAACACGGGAAGCGCTGGCACAATCAGAACTCGTTACGTATTTCTGAAGGAGGGACTTCATAGAATAAAGGAAGTCATCAGCCGTTTTTAGGAGAGTGAAAACAGCGGTATACAGATAAGTAAATTGTGTTAAAAATACTGTGTTTTTTTACACGCGAAACATGAACACATGTTATATTGCACACTGTAAACACAATCAAAGCTTCAAAAATACACGAAGAACGGGACCTTTAAAGTGATAGTTATTTTACTCACTCTGCTGTTGTTCTAATGCCCTATGTCCTATGACCTAATATCTTTTTCGGACCTCAAAAGCAGAAAAAATAAATAAAAATTGTCCTGCACGCGCTCCTTCCTATAATAGCAGTGAATAGTGACCAGGCTAAAACAATACAAAAAAATATATAAAAGTATCACGCAATCTACAGTGAGATGCACGCCATATATGGAAAGTTCAGGAGGCATACTATAAGGTTTTGCGAGAAAGAAACCGTATTATTCAGTCAAAACACTGAGCTTGGCCGTTACTCTGCTCGCATTCCTGTGATGAGTGCGAGCAGCCCGTCACGCAATGTTGTCATGACAACCGGTACGCAATATTCACTTCAGGAGGTTTTAATATTAGTATTATTGTGTTATTTCTTATCATATACCTTATAGAAAAGACTAGAGTTGCGTTTGTTTCTATTGAGCCTGATTTCTCAAAATGGTGTGTGTGTGCTTATCCTGGGTACCATGACAACAGTGCGAGTTATAGTAAGCATGAGCGCCGGAGCCTGCTGACGGCTCGCACTCTCACAGGAGCGTGCTCAGAGTAAAGACTGAGCTCAGTGTTTTGACTGAATAATACGGTTTCTTTCTCGCAAAACCTTATAGTATGCCTCCTGAACACTTTCCATATATCACTGTATCATTGCATGATACTTTTGTATATTTTTTGTAATGTTTTAGCCTGGTCGCTATTCACTGCCATTATAGGAAGGAACGCGTGCAGGACTATTTTAAAGGGGTGGTAAAGCACACTCTTTCGAAGGCTTGATTGTGTTTGTGGGGTGCACTGTAACATGTGTTCATGCTTCGTTTTTAAAAAAATGCAGTATTTTTCATATATTTGACCTTTATTCTACACTGCTCTGTCCCTCCTTGTAAAAACGGTCTGATGGTTTCCGGATTCTGTGAAGCCAGTCCCTCAAAAATACGCAATGGGCTCTGATTGGTTAGCTGGCCCAGTGTGTTGTGATTCGCTAACCGCCTAGTGAACATTTCTCGAAAGCGTCACGCCCCTTACCTCTACAGGTAGCCTCAGGCTTTGTGTACGCTAGCGTCAATAAAACCATACCAAGAGCCCGAATCAGACCCAGACAATTTTAGTGAAGATGATCGAGCAGAACCTGTTCAGTCCTCAAGAGTAAAGACTGCGGATCTATAGTGATCGCTACTGAATGGCACTGTTACTTTTGTATTTTTAGAACGATTTGCCAAATATCTGTCGCAAGAACGGACACTAATCATTGCTAGTAGCCAAATCAAACACAGAACCATGTTTAGCATGCCTGTAGATAAACAATACATAAAAGCTCTAATCAAAGAATAATTTACACTAATGCCAAGTTTGCTGTTGATATTTTAAACAGTTTGTAGCGTGCGGTGTTTGTCAGATAACGTTAAGTATGAATGAGCATTTAACAAACTGGTTTGCAGAGCCAAACAGCGCTGTCATGTTTACTTCCTTGCTACAACGTAGGCTACAATTAACAACACGAACTATTACAGGAAAACACATAGACGAAAAATAAATCACACTTACAGGTTGTAGCCCGTACTCGCGAAGATTGTGGAAGCTTTCCTCCGCGAGATGTGCCGCGGTAGCCGCGCGTGCCCGCCTGTCTCGTGCAGCTGAACTCGTGCAGCTGAAGGCTCATGTATTGCAAATACAGATGAATATTGTCCATTATGTCACATTTTCCGATCTTCTCCTCCGACCCCTGTCTGTCTCGTGCTTTGATTTATGAATGGCAGCATATATCCGATGCAAATGCGATCGTGTTCCCCTCTGTCTCTTACACACATGAATATGACGTTGTATGTTAAACGCACTGCAACGCTGCCCCGTCCCTAGGAAGGCTGAAGAAAGTGGACCTGCAATCCGGATGAAAATAACAGCGTTTCGTCGGCATTGTCAACAGCACTCCAGCCTACTAACTATACCACAACAACGCTTCCCCGCTGCGATACAAAATGCCCCCCCCTTATTTCATATTCTCGGAGGAGGGGTTTATGTAAATATTGGGCCTGGTGATGTCAGCAAACCCTGGGTGAATGTGTAGTAGTCCCTACTGGCCGTTTGCTGTAGTCCTTAGAAATCGATTTCTTTGAAAGCAAATATCTCCCTTTGCTTTAAACTTTGAACGTTGTAACTTTGAAGATGTTGTTTATGCTCAAACAGCAACATTACACACTAGCTAAAGCTAGAAAAGTGAAATCGTGGTTTACCACCCCTTTAAAAATTTCTGCTTTTGAGGTCCGAAAAAGATAGAAGGACATAGGGCATTGGAACAACAGCAGGGTGAGTAAAAGATGGCTTTATTTTCATTTCAGGGTGAACTATCCCTTTAAAGTGCCCCTATTATGCAATTTTAAAGGTCCCGTTCTTCGTGTTTTTTTGAAGCTTTGATTGTGTTTACAGTGTGCAATATAACGTGTTCATGTTTCACGTGTAAAAAAACACAGTATTTTTAACACAATTTACTTATCTGTACACCGCTGTTTTCACTGTCCTAAAAACGGCTGATGACTTCCTTGTTCTATGAAGTCCCTCCTTCAGAAATACGTAACGAGTTCTGATTGTGCCAGCGGTTCCCGTGTTGGGATTTGACCGCAGCTTAGCGAACGTGGCACGGTTCCTGTGTTGTGATTTGACCGCAGCTTAGCGAACGTGGCACGGTTCCTGTGTTGTGATTCGACAGCAGCTTAGCGCACGTGGCACGGAAAGGTCACGCCTCTTAACGGGGAGATGTATGCGCTCAATGATCTCTACAGCGTCCCTGGGAAAGCCAAACAAAGGTGATTTGACTCCGGGATGAAAATAACAGCGTCTCGACGACATGGCGACAAACATACTCAAATGGAACACGTCCTCTTCTCCATGTGGGAGAGCAACAAGACCACGCCCCCTTTTCCGTGTATTCTTGTGGGCGGACGTTAGTCAACAAACTGTTCTACTGACGTAATTAAAGCAAGCTGTACCAGGATGTAGTCCAAGCCGGCCGTTCGCTGTAGGCTTTGAAAGGGAACTTCTGTTAAATAAAATATCTCGCTTGGCATTGAACTTTGAGCTTTATAATTTTACAGGTATTATTTATGCTCTAACAGCAACATTACACACTAACTAAAGTTTGAACAATGGGATCACGAAGAACGGGACCTTTTAAAGGTTCCTAATTTTGTTTTGGAGGTCGCCTTCAATAGGTTTATATGCATCAAAGGTCAAAAAACACATTTTCCTTTTCTCATAATATACAATGCACATCACCATATTGGGACCCGCAGTGTATGTAGATCGAAATGGCTCATTCTATTACATTATTACATATATTCTATTATTAAGTTGGCTTGAGAGAGCCAACTTACTGAAATCCTATTGTCTTCTGACACTAAAATTTACAACTCTATCTCCTCCTAGAGCTTTAACTCTGCTCAGACCTTCAGACTGTTCTGACTTAGTGTGCTATATCTTTTCTAACTGATCGGACTTAAGGTTTTCCTAAAAATGACGATCAAAACTCAGAAAAATCCCATTGACTTTCATTGACGTGTGTGTGTGTGTGTGTGTGTGTGTGTGTGTGTGTGTGTGTGTGTGTGTGTGTGTGTGTGTGTGTGTGTGTGTGTGTGTGTGTGTGTGTGTGTGTGTGTGTGTGTGTGTGTGTGTGTGTGTGTGTGTGTGTGTGTGTGTGTCTATCTGTCTGTCAACTCACTCGTTTCAAAATTTCTGGTCCAGCTTTCTCAAGCCAACTTCAAAGTTTGTCTTGACAAATGTTTTTTTGTCTCATTATATTGCACTTCTGTCAATAGATCCTCATAAATATTACACACTGCACCTTTAAAACAAAGATTTGCAGCATTCTCTGATCTATTTTGTAAGTGCAGTGTAAGTTTGTGTAAGTCTTTTAAAGTCTTGAAATGATGCAAATGCATGCAAATATCAGTTAAACACTTTCAAGGAAAGACTTTAAGGGATTGACTCAAGGAAGAGTTTTGTTGACTTAAAAAGCAGACATTAATCACAAGCATCAAAAAGGACAAAGCATTGTCTAGTGTAATTCATAAGTAGTAGGACATGACAACATTTTATCCATTAGGTATTGGTTGCTTGTTTGGATTGCTAATATCAATCAGTAATATTGATTGATTCACTCCACGGTCTTTGTTACAGGAAAAATCAATTCAGAGGTGAAAAAAATAAATGAATCTTGCACAGTCAATGTAGATTGTGGGACATTTATTATAACATTTATTATAATTATGCTATTCATTCATTACACTCAAGTTTATGATGAGATTTGTGCTCTATTAGATGTTTTGCAAATTAAATCATTAATACCAAAATCACATCAAGATCAAAATTTCATTGTGCTTTCTGTCGAAACTTTTTCATTACCTATTAAAATGTAATGTTAACAGCTGTGAAGTGCTTATGGAAAGTAGTGCATGATGTCCTTTCTAAAGTGTCTCCATCTGTTGTGTCAGTCAGGTAAGACGGCATTTCATTTAGCCGCAGAGCATGGACACCTGGAGGTGGTGGAGTTTCTCATTGGTATGGGCTGTGCTCATGATCTCAAGGACAAGGTGAGGACCAGAACGAGTCACATGCAGAGACACCCCTCAGTGTGTGCTAATTAGATTTTCTCTACTACTAAACTCAGCAAAAAAAAGAGAAATGTCCCTTTTTCAGGTTACAGCATTTTAAGTTGTGTGACACTGCGGTGATGATATGAGGTCAAAGACGTGAGCACTGTCAATATGATTCTACAGAAGGAGAACACTGCACTTCATTTGGCAGCTAAGCAAGGCCACAGCGATGTCCTTCAGAAGATTATGGAGACCGTGGAGAACATTGATGAAAGAAATATTGTAAGTTTCACTCCAATTGTAAGAGCTCTTTTGGTTTGGTGGCGTTGATTTGCTTCACATTGTGCCTTTAACAGGACGGCATGGCAGCTTTACATTTGGCAGCTGAAGGGGGTCATTATGAGTGTATCAGACTGTTGCTGGAGGCTGGCTGCAATGTCAATGAACTTACTCATGTGAGTACAATGTTTTATATTATCATCAGTCTCCATCTTAACTAATGAGAACTTGTTTTAAGTACAGCACATGGTAATGTATTTTCTTATAGAGCAACATAACGGCTCTTCATCTGGTGGCCCAGCATGGCTCAGGCAGAGAGGTCAGGCTGCTGGTACAGGCTGGGATCAATCTGGATTCAGTAGACACAGTGAGTACTAAACAACTTCAGTTGACAGTCCCACACCACAACATGCTTGCTTTTCAAGAAGCTAAGAAGAAGTATAACATTTACTGTAGAGCAGGAGAGGATGTTTGAGGGCCAAATTCATTATTGTTAAACACTTGTAATAATTTCACTTTCGGGCCCACCCAATTATGTAGTGATTTTACCTTTGTCCAACCCAAGGACGCTAAGTAAGGTAGTGATTGGTACTCACGTCACCGCTGACGTTGTGATTTTGGATCACACGTCACTTAAGGTGTAGTTATGAGTACATCAGATGACCACCTTCCCCCTCTCTTAATTTGGGACACTAGTCAAGGCCTTTTACCTTGGCTGTATGAGAACACTCCACATAGGAGGCTGTTAAATCATTTTAGATTGAATGTAAAGTGGGGAGAGTTGGTCAGCTGATTTATCTAAAAGATTGGTGAGATTTCTAACTTGTAGAGCCTTTTCTGTATTATCAGCACAAGTAAGACACGATTGTAATAAAATAGATTTTATTAATAAAAGATAAACAAGAATAACTAACACAACTACTAAGTGAATACAATGAATGATAAAGGAATAAAGTGCATACGATGCATAAAATACATGTGATTAAGTTGAGTGTGGCTATGGAAGAGTTGCGTTATCTTATGGAAAGATAAACTGTTGTTTATCTGGAAAGACAAGGTTTCTGGAAAGAGGTTTGGTTAAGTGATATTTACGTTCCACTTGGTTGAGTAAGCAGTCCGATGGAGGTGACTTCATCCACTGGTTGTGCTGGGTGACAATGCAGTGGGAAAGGAGCTGGAATCCGTTTCAACAGTCTTGAACACAAAGATTTTAGGACACCAAAGGATCCTAAAATCTGAAACACGCAGATGAGTCCCTGAAGTAGGTGCAGAAGGTCCTTAATCTGGAACACGCAGACGAAGGAACCTCGAAGTGAAGGTTTTTTTTTCTCCTGAGCTTAACCTTGTTGCAAATGTCTCTTTGTGTCTTCTGACTCTGTGGGTCAGACACTCAGGACTTGGTCAATCCGCTTTTGTCTCTGGCATGGAGACCCAGGACGTGCTGTAGTCGTCTCGCTGGACTAAAACGCTGAACGTAGTGGTTGTTAATGTCTCTTTCCTCACAGGCTGGAGGCTCATAACGTGGTCGTATCTGTTGCTGCCTCACAAGCTGCAGACTCAGATCCTCAGATCTTTTGTTGTCTCTCTGGATTAACCAGAGACTCAGAACATGTTGCTCTGTCACAGTCTCATCCTCGCGGGAAGACTCAGAACTTGTTGCTCTTGTTGCCATTCCAGTGTTGCGTTTGGCTGCAGGCATCAGAGGGGGCACACCGTGTGGCCCACCTTCGTTTCTCCTGTGGAACTCATTTGCATACTGTACACAGTTATAAGTCTTTAAAGTGTCTTTAAAGTTTACCAATGCATTTCTCACTTTCAAAACCACCATCAGAATACCCGTGGCAATATTCTAAACAAATAGAAACCAAATTTAGTAAAGTTCGTGTGATGGGAAGGAAGAAGACAAAGGGGTCGGCTGACTGAAACTCGGAACAGGTTTATTCTCTTATAACTCAGGTCACAGAACCAGGTGCACATCGCACATCTCTTGTAATTCTCATGTATCAACGATTTCACTTGGGCAGTTCCTCTCTGCGCGTCTTCTCTGTCCGAGCTCCCAGTGTGTGTGTGTAAGTGTGCGTCTCCAGCCTCTCTCTCCTGTTTCCTCCCGGTTTATATCCTCCACGCCAATTACTGCAACAAGAGACAGGTGTTCATCATTTGTGTTTGATCCACTTACGTGCTGCTCGTCCTCCGACTCTCTCTCCCATCACAGACTTCGCTAAACCACGCCCCCTTCGCAACACCAAACATGATGGAAAAAGATTTAAATGTCATGCATTCATTGATTTGTTCATTAACAGCTGAATCTGTGTAAGATTACAAATAGCTGTCACTGAGAATACTTATTTCTCTGAATAAGTATGAAATGGATGTGTGCAGTTTACATCAGTCTTACGTTTTCCAAACATAGTTATGAATGGATTTGGATGTGGTCTTTCTTTCACCCACTACTGCTAAGGTCCTGTGGAATTTTTATGGCAGTCATAGACCAGGACATTAGAGATTTGGGTGAAGGGCAGAAACTGCATGTGGACCAATGAGATGTCCTGTCCTTCCTGGGCTTGGTACTAGAGGTGGTCTTTTTGGCCTCTAAGAGGTGTCTGGCTGTTGTCCTAGCATCTTTATCTGATGGCGTTGGACAGTTTGTTTGTGTCAGTCCACCAAGATCCAATCAAAACGTAGCAAACCTTTGTCCACTGTTATGGACAGAGAGGGGCCCGGCCATAAACTGGGCCCTGGAATGTGCTGTTCGCTACACACTTTAGCATATGCATGGTGCTCACAATGCTAAGGCCACGGGTTTGATTCCTACCTGCCACCAGCTGGTACAGAAAGCTATTTACTCTTACGCAGGCGCAGAACGGATGTGCTACTTGGCCGTCGGATGTCGAGCGTCTGCTTGGTATGTCAGGGCAACTTTGGACCCAGACGCTGCTGACCCAACCTGAGCCAACTCAGCAGTCTGCTTTCTTTGCCACTAGTTGTTCGGCGTCGGTTTGGTGTGTTCCTTGCTTAAGGGCCCTATCATACACCAAGGCGCAATGCGGAGCCAGGCTCTGAGACACAAGTGTTTTTTGCCAGTTTCAGCCCGACGCAGTTATCATTTGCACATCCAGCGCCACGTTGTTTAAATAGCACATGCACTTGCGCCCATCTGTTTGCCCATGGACGTGCTGGTCTGAAAACGAGGTGCGTTCAGGTGCATTGTTGGCACATTGCTATTTTGAGGCAACTGAGATAGACTGCTCCATTGACAAGCATTGGTCTAAAGTCGATAACACCGTTTTTTTGTGTTAAAGAGCGCATTAGTAATATGCGGCTATAGGCAGGTCCACAGCGTGCGTACACTCTGCTTATTACACACACAGGGACGTGCAGCAGCACACAAACATTTTAAAATATTAAAAATAAAGGATTCCTCTCTGGAGAAGGGTTCAGCTTTTCCGCCTGCAAATTCCACCATGTAAATAGCGAATCCGCCATGGCGCGAACGCAACTGCCGTTTAAAGGGAATGGGAGATGAGATTCTGATTGGTTTATTACACGTTACACCCAAAATACACCTATGACTCATTTCACGAGTTCACACTTACATCAAATTAAATAGAGTAAAGATTATGCGTATTTGGCGTGTTGTCCTCGGGAGGGCTCCAGGCTTAGAATTTTGGCCCAAACCCAGAGTATCCCCCCCGTGATAGAGATAGTCTAGAACTAGACTGTATTATATTATGGATTGTGTGGACGTCTAATAAGAGTTTATTAGAATCAAAGTGAGGAGATGGGGTGGTGGAGGAATGCTAAAATAAAAATGGTCAACGAAAGAAGGTAAATCTGCTGTATATATACACCTCTTATCGCTGATGAAATTGATTAGCTTGATGTGCTCCATTTGTGTTTAATTAGGTTTAATTATCTGCACGTGCTCCTCCCGAAATTTGTTAAAAAAACATCACTAAGAGAGGACCATTTTTAATTTTACAAGTAATTTAAGCAAGATTTTAATTAGCGAGGTTATCACAATGTGGAGCATGTGAAGAGGAATTGTGCTGTGCAAATTGTGGTCAGTGGTGCTAAAACATCACAAATAAGTATAAAAGACTACAATTTTTTGACTTCATAAAGTATGCCAAATGCCAAGATCATTTGCACTTTAAGATTCTGCTTTGTACTACCCATAGTACTCATTATTCTACACATTATGATTATTCCTTGCCAGCAACATATTTCAGCTCTACACCTGGCAGTACTCAACAACTCCACAGAAATAGTAAAGGATCTTATCGATGCTGGATGCGACCTGGACATCTTTGACAATGTGAGTGTGGTTCATTTCACATTTACAAATGCAAATTATGTTGATTTCAGTGATTTATAAAAATGGCTTCTTAATTCATCAACAATTGTTCCTTACAGCGGCTTCAAACTGCTTTGCACATAGCAGCAGAACACGGATGGCAAAACATCACTGAGATGATCCTGATATCTGGAGTCAACCTCAATCTACTCGACAAGGTGCAATTTCTTGTTATCATACTTGGGTGTGGACGATATATTTGCATATTGTAATACAATTGTAATCAAACAATTAAACAAAAGATGTTTACTTTAAATGTTACAGCAGGGGAAGACGTCACTTGATGTTGCAGCACGAGGCAACCATGTGAATGTTGTTGACATGATTATCAAAGCTGACAGATTTTACAAATGGGAAAAGGTATGTTCAATGTACATTTAAAGGGATAGTTCACTCAAAAATGTCCTGGCTCTTCCAAGCTTTATAATGGCAGTGAATGGCAGCCCAAAATTTAAAGCCCAAAAAAGGGTTAATAAAGGCCTTCTGAAGCAAATTGATGGGTTTTTGTAAGAAAAATATCCATATTTAAAACTTTATAAATTAAAATATCTAGCTTCCGGCGGATCGCCTTCTGTATTCAACTTAAGAAGAAAGTGTAACGCCTCTCGCAGTTAGTTGGATACGGAAGGCAGTCCACCAGAAACTAGATGTTTTACTTTATAACGTATTAAATATGGATATTTTTTTTACACAAACCCATCAATTCACTTCAGAAGGACTTTATTAACTTCCTGGAGCCGTGTGGAGCACTTTTATAATGGATGGATACACTTTTATCGTCTTCAAATTGGCAAATTGGCTGCCATTATAATGGTTGGATTAGCCAAGACATTTTTTAATATAAGAGTATAACAGTTATAACAATGTAACAGTGCCGCGAACAATCAATCACTTCTTTACGCGTGCATCACTGTCCTCCTCGAGGCTGCAGCAACTTGCGCTCTCTTCATCAAGGCTTAAAACAAAAAGGGGACAAAAAGGTTGTATTGTCTTTACTTTCATCGCTTAAGGCTGTGGCAATCCATGGATACTTCCCCACCCACTCCTCCCGGTACCTGCAAAAGCGTTTTTGCTTTTTAGCAGCGTGTTGGGGTTCCGGTAAGCTACACCAGCCATGCCAACGGAATTAATGAAAATTAGCTTATCAATGCATATCTAAATTCGCGCCTAGCCAGTATTTTTTTTTTAACTTAGAAAAAAGATGCTGCAGCCAATGAGCAGCCGGCGGGGGCTGGTTGCAGGACGACTCAACCTCCACAGACAGTTTTTAATGTTTATCAGACAATAACTAGCCTACTCAAGATTTTGCTTTAGTATAATTTTCGGGACCATTAGGGCCCGATTCGGGATTCAGAACAACAGTTTAGATTTCGGGACTGTCCCGAATTTTTCGAGATGTCTGGTCACCTTAGATGGCTTGAGGGTGAGTAAATCATGGGCTAATTTTCATTTTTGGGTGAACTAACCCTTTAAGCTTAAATTAGTTTTATTTAATTTAATCTATCATAATTAAAGATTGTGTGCTATATTTAATTTGTTAATTTGCCCTCCAGGAAAATGAGACGAGTGACTCTGACTCTCTGGTGGGAACGAGTCTTACCTTTAAGCAAGACCATCAAAAGGAGACACAACATATCCGATCCGTCCTATGGAAACTTTCCACCAAGTATCTCAAATCAGGCGAGTGGAAAACACTGGCTCGGCACTGGAAGTTCTCTGAAGCACATATTCGAGCCATAGAGCACCAGTGGACAGGTACACCATCTAATGCTGTGTTCTGCTGCTGAAATATAAATTAGAGCTTTTATTCAGAAAGGGTGCATTAAATTGATCAATATTGACAGTAAATTCTTTTTTTTTTTTTTACTTTCTAATCATCAAAGTAATCATCACGGTTTCTGCTAAAATATTAAGCAGCACAACTGTTTTCAACATTGATAATAATAAGAAATGTTTTACAGAACCAAATCAGCATATTAGAATGATTTCTGAATGATCACGTGACACTGAAGACTGGAGTAAATAATAAATCTAATAAATGCACTTTTGGTGAGCATTAGAGACTACTTTCAAAATCAGTTTAGATTTTTTAGTACAAAAAATATGATTCAAATATGAAATGTCACAGCATAACAGGATTGAAAAGAAAGTGACAATCAAAGAAAAATGATGCATATTCTCAGATACTACATACAAATGGTTTACTGAAAATGCCAAATATCTTAATTATAAAATATGCATAAAATGTCTCTAAATATGTGAGGTCTGGAATTTTAAATAGACATTGCTTGGAAGTCTTCCTCACCACTACTACTCAGACTAAATGGAATACAGAAAGTTTAATTTGCATCATTGTTCTAGGATCATAGAGCAGGCAGCCTAAATGTGTCCGATATGAGAGATATGTGCCATAGTGATGACAAGCTCTGAACTTTAAAAGGTACGAAGAGCTACAAGGAGCATGGGCACAGAATGCTGCTCATCTGGCTGCACAGTGTGATCACCGCTGGAGAAAACCCCATCAAGGGCTTGTACGAAGGTCTGATCGGAATCTCAAGGATCGATCTGGCAGGTGAATTCATTATTAAAGTTCATGTGTATAAGCTAGATAGAATTTTAATGCATCATATGTGCAGTTCAGACTCAATCTGCCGATCTTTTAGGCAGAATTACATGTCTTTTTGGAAGGCAATCCCAGAATGCACTGTAGTGAATTTGTATGCAAATTTTAAAACAAAATCTGCCTCATTTGTAACTTATTTTAGCCAAGAACTGACAACTTAGACAGGTAAATATAGACATGTAAGGACCAACCAAAGTTTCTCATGCCATTTTGACTAGGATTACGTCTAAGATTGAAAGTTTCTCTGTCTTTCACCTTACCTCTTTTATAACTTTCTTTTCTTCCAAAAAGAACGCATACGACGGCAGGCAAATGCGGATCCGTCTTCTGCAAAAAAATGCTCTGCAATGTGATGGGAGATTCATTGAGATAAGTCTGGATTGAGCGCTAACCAACCAGGAGATTGCTTTTGAAACGCAGAGAACTGAAGAAGCACAAATACTCCCTATCATACAACCTCAGTGATGTGACTAAGAAAACATTGCCTGTTCACAACAAGAGCAAATATGACTTCGGATTTAAACTATACATTTCTGTGGAACCATTGATATTGCGAAAAATGCATCTAATGACAGCGTTATTTAAGGAGAACAAGTAGATATTGGATGCAGCCCATGACTAGCTTGTTCAGATTAGCATTGGAACTAAACTGCAGGGCAGTGGTCCTAGAGGACCGGATCTGAGGAACACTGATTATTATTTGAGAGATTTCTTTTTTCTTTGAAAAAAAATTGACTTGGGCTACTGTACCTGATATCCAAAGCAATATCGAATGGAGATCGAAAATGAACTGAATCTCAAGCTTGCGAATTGGAATCAAAATAGAGTTGAATCGTGAAATGTGTGTCAATACCTGGCCCTAATGCAGATGTATTTAATTATTCATTGAAGATGAACGTTTTTCATGCCATTTTGACTAGGATTGTCTTAGAAGATTGAAAATTAAATAACTTTCACTTTCACTTTAACCTTTAAATAACTCATTAATTTAAAGGGTTAGTTCACCCAAAAATGAAAATTAGCCCATGATTTACTCACCCTCAAGTCATCCTAGGTGTATATGCATTCTTATTTCAGACGAATACAATCAGTTTCTTCCAAGTTTCTCCCAAGTCTTCCAAGCTTTATAATGGCAGTGAATGGCTGTTTCTGTTTTGTAGTCCATAAAAGTGCATATATCCATCATAAATGTAATCCACAAGGCTCCAGGAGGTTAACCCTCTATGGTACGGTGTTGCCTCCAGGCAACATAGTCTATTTTAATTTATTTTTAATAAAATGAAACACCAATTTATTGTTCAAACCTATCTCAGGGAAGAAGAACTCAAATACTAATCAATGAAAGTGCAAAACAGTGGTCACATTTTGTGTCCTATTTCAGCACATGTGCACAGGTCACATGGCTCCATATTTTCTCCAATGAAAAGTGCATTTTTCACTAATTTGCGTCCAGTTAATCACCCACAAAAAAATATGAGTCACCTTCATATTTTCAAGAACTTTACATTATATATCATCAAATGTTTTATAGTAAATAACTAAAAACTGTGTGTTGCCTCAAGGCAACATTGTACCATAATGGAATCGCATAAGGCCATACTAGACACACTGGGTTGGATACAAATATAGTATATTTGTAAGGAAAAGAGCTAGAATTCTCTAAATATATTTGCATTCTTGCATGATTTTGTAATGCACATATAAGAATAGTAATTCACATACTATAACTGCACATATTATGATCTGCACATTTTCTATAGCACTTAAAAAAGGTATAAAACACAACTGCCAGTTGACGAGGGTGAGGATGAGGTGTTATGTCATGTGATGAGGAAGATGAGGGTCATAGTGACAATCCGGCAGGGAGAGAGTGAGGGTGAGATTGAAGATGGAGATGAGGATGAAGATGGATTTGATAACTTGATATGATTCCACGATGGTACAATGTTGCCTGAGAGCAACAGCTGAATTTGAAATGTTACTTTTTATTAAATATAAAAATTTTAATACATAATGTGTTTGTTCAGGTGTCTGGTTAAAGAAATTGATGTTTTCAATAAATATATTTCTTTTTTCTACTTGAAAATGTTTCAATTTGTCCATTGTTGTACAATGTTGCCTTGAGGCAACAAACTTAAAAAAAATAATTTAAAAAAAACATTATGAAAATTTGTATTGCTATTGTAATAGTGTCCAATTGTAAGCAGGAAAAACACCACAAATAATTTTTTACTCATTGAAATCATATTGCGTACCATAGAGGGTTAATAAAGGCTCTTTTACGACAGTTAGCACGTTCACGAGACTGGCGTCCTACGCCATACGCTGGAATGCCAGTCTCTCGTGAACGTGCGTATGACAGGAGAAAACAGTTTGTAAAGTTTTACATATGGATATATTTCTTACACAAATGCATCGCTTCGCTTCAGAAGGCCTTTATTAACCCCCCAGAGCCGTGTGGAGCACTTTTATGATGGATAGATGCTCTTTTATGGACTTCAAAACAGAAACAGCCATTCACTGCCATTATAATGACTTGAGGGTGAGCAAATCATGGGCTAATTTTTCATTTTTGGGTGAACTATCCCTTTAATTATTTATTATAACATTCTGGATATGTTCAGCCTGCCTAAGCAAGAGATATGTAAATGTAGGTTGTGACGTTTTACTGAAACTGTTTGATTTGTAAGTGTACTTGTTTTAAAGTATTCGCAGAGTCACCGTAAGCAGCATGACTAGCGTTGTTGTTGTTTTTTAAATAAAATTAAATTGTAGATTGCAGTAATCTTTGTTGTATCTAGCCTACTGTATAATGGCTTTTCTAAGTGTTTTAGTGGATTCTGACTGAGCAGGACATTTTGTGCTGATCTAAAGCAGGTCTTGTTAAAAGTTAATATTGACACATGAAAATGTTTTTGAGACAAGATGCAAATTTGCATACACCTGTGGTTCTCGGGTTTTACAGATGTCATTATGTACACAAACCCAAACGATAGATGTTGTAGAAACCACCTAGTCAAGCATCACTGTTATGAGTTTTAAAAGAAGCTGTGCTACCTGGGGCCCGTTCTTCATACATGGATTACTCCTTTATCTTATGGATCTTTATGGATTTTACTGTTTGACACGATGCAGGATTGTTAGGTTCATCAAAGCTCACCCTGGAGTTTCTGTCATAGCAAGAAGTCCGTAAGCTCAAACCTGCTCGGGAGCAGGCTTATTTCATGCAAACGGGATTAGATTGCTTTTTTTTTTTAAGCGGAGGTGATACTTAAAGTCTGTCCCAGCCACTTCTACTCTCTGTAACACTTTATTTTAAGGTGACGTAGTTACATATTACTAGGCTACATGTACTTACTAGTAATAACAACAAATTATATTTGCAAAATTACAAGCATTTAACACTAAACCAAATCCTAACCCTAACTCTATAGTAAGTACATGTAGTTAATTAATATTACTCAGTGCTTATTTGAACAGTACAATGTAACAACATCACCTTAAAATAAAGTGTAACCTTATATTATAATGTTTTGGTCTATCATAATATAGACACAGCCAGTTTTACTCATTGAGAGATTTATTCATGAGGGAATAATTACCTAATAATTTTAGTGGCAGTTAGTCTATGCCGTGCATTAATTTGAACAGCGACCACTATTATGGTTCGATGTAACACAGAAGATGCAGATAACTTTAATTAGTGCTGTCATCAGTGTCATGTATCAAATCTGCTTCACAGATCAAAGTATACTAATTGCTAATCACAACATTGAAATAAAAATGCAAAGCCTTTACAAATACTAGAAAGCGTGAAATAAAGGGAATAATCATGTAATAATCAGTACACATTTCATTTATCTATTATAACTTTTATGTCGTTTTGGTTGCTTGGCTGTTTCCTTATAAAGGTCCAGAAATGCGCCAGACGTGTGATGTTCTTTTTTAATAAGATGTCATTACGTTGCTGTCTTGATGCCAGACAATCTCTGCATTGCTGATCATAGTTTCGAGTATTCGGGTATCTTTCCTTTCCAATGAACACAAGAACGTGCAGTAACTTGCAGATATTTTAATCAAATCCACAAATTCGTTTGAAGAGCCAAATTAACCAGAGATCAGTTATCATGATTAGAAGATCTGGAATCTGTCAAATCATCTCAGATATATTAAAGGTCTAGTTTACCCCAAAAAATGAAAATTCTGTCATTAATTATTCACCCTCATGTTGTTCCAATCCAAACCCGTAAGACTTTCATTCACCTTTGAAACACAAATTAAGATCTTTTTGATGAAATCTGAGATCTTTCTGTGCCTCCGTTGATAGCTACGCAACTACCACTTTGATGCTTCAAAAAGTAAATAAAGAGATTGTAAAACTAAATTGAGCGGTTTAATCCAAAGTTTCTGAAGAGACACAATCGCTTTATATGATGAACAGATTAAATTTAAGCTTTTATTCACATAAACATTGATCAACTCACACATCAGTTGTGTTAAACCAAGGGTGTCCAATCCTGCTCTTGGAAAGCCACTGTCCTGCAGAGCTCCAACCCCAATTAGACACACACCTGAACCAGCTAATCTGTCTTACTAAGCATACTAGAAACTTCCCGGCTGCTGTGTTGAGGCAAGTTGGAGCTAAACTCTACAGGACAGTGGCCCTCCAGGACCAAGTTTGGACACCCCAATGGTAAATGGAAGCTCAAGCGTGTTTGCTTGTCATGCGAGAGCCAATGAGGTTCATTCTCGTGTTATGCAGCACGTTTGAGCTTCTGCAAGAACCAATGAGGTTCATTCTCGTGTTATGCAGCACGTTTGAGCTTCTGCAAGAACCAATGAGGTTCATTCTCGTGTTATGCAGCACGTTTGAGCTTCTGCAAGAACCAATGAGGTTCATTCTCGTGTTATGCAGCATGTTTGAGCTTCTGCAAGAACCAATGAGATTCATTCTCACGTTACGCAGCACGTTTGAGCTTCTGCAAGAACCAATGAGATTCATTCTCATGTTACGCAGCACGTTTGAGCTTCAGCAAGAACCAATGAGGTTCATTCTTGTGTTATGCAGCATGTTTGAGCTTCCACAAGAACCAATGAGGTTCATTCTTGTGTTATGCAGCATGTTTGAGCTTCCACAAGAACCAATGAGGTAAATTCTCGTGTTATGCAGCACGTTTGAGCTTCTGCAAGAACCAATGAGGTTCATTCTCGTGTTATGCAGCATGTTTGAGCTTCTGCAAGAACCAATGAGATTCATTCTCACGTTACGCAGCACGTTTGAGCTTCTGCAAGAACCAATGAGATTCATTCTCATGTTACGCAGCACGTTTGAGCTTCAGCAAGAACCAATGAGGTTCCTTCTCATGTTACGCAGCACGTTTGAGCTTCTGCAAGAACCAATGAGGTTCATTCTTGTGTTATGCAGCACTTTTGAGCTTCTGCAAGAACCAATGAGGTTCATTCTCACGTTACGCAGCACGTTTGAGCTTCTGCAAGAACCAATGAGGTTCATTCTCGTGTTATGCAGCATGTTTGAGCTTCTGCAAGAACCAATGAGGTTCATTCTCATGTTACGCAGCATGTTTGAGCTTCTGCAAGAACCAATGAGATTCATTCTCACGTTACGCAGCACGTTTGAGCTTCTGCAAGAACCAATGAGATTCATTCTCATGTTACGCAGCACGTTTGAGCTTCAGCAAGAACCAATGAGGTTCCTTCTCATGTTACGCAGCACGTTTGAGCTTCATCAAGAACCAATGAGGTTCATTCTCACGTTACGCAGCACGTTTGAGCTTCTGCAAGAACCAATGAGGTTCATTCTCGTGTTATGCAGCACATTTGAGCTTCATCAAGAACCAATGAGGTTCATTCTCACGTTACGCAGCACGTTTGAGCTTCTGCAAGAACCAATGAGGTTCATTCTCACGTTACGCAGCACGTTTGAGCTTCTGCAAGAACCAATGAGGTTCATTCTCGTGTTATGCAGCACATTTGAGCTTCATCAAGAACCAATGAGGTTCATTCTCACGTTACGCAGCACGTTTGAGCTTCTGCAAGAACCAATGAGGTTCATTCTCGTGTTATGCAGCATGTTTGAGCTTCTGCAAGAACCAATGAGGTTCCTTCTCATGTTACGCAGCACGTTTGAGCTTCAGCAAGAACCAATGAGGTTCATTCTTGTGTTATGCAGCATGTTTGAGCTTCCACAAGAACCAATGAGGTTCATTCTCGTGTTACGCAGCACGTTTGAGCTTCCACAAGAACCAATGAGGTTCCTTCTCATGTTACGCAGCACGTTTGAGCTTCAGCAAGAACCAATGAGGTTCATTCTTGTGTTACGCAGCACGTTTGAGCTTCTGCAAGAACCAATGAGGTTCATTCTTGTGTTATGCAGCATGTTTGAGCTTCAGCAAGAACCAATGAGGTTCAATCTCATGTTACGCAGCACGTTTGAGCTTCTGCAAGAACCAATGAGGTTCATTCTCGTGTTATGCAGCATGTTTGAGCTTCAGCAAGAACCAATGAGGTTCAATCTCATGTTACGCAGCACGTTTGAGCTTCAGCAAGAACCAATGAGGTTCCTTCTCATGTTACGCAGCACGTTTGAGCTTCAGCAAGAACCAATGAGGTTCAATCTCATGTTACGCAGCACGTTTGAGCTTCTGCAAGAACCAATGAGGTTCATTCTCGTGTTATGCAGCATGTTTGAGCTTCAGCAAGAACCAATGAGGTTCAATCTCATGTTACGCAGCACGTTTGAGCTTCTGCAAGAACCAATGAGGTTCATTCTCGTGTTATGCAGCACGTTTGAGCTTCTGCAAGAACCAATGAGGTTCATTCTCGTGTTACGCAGCACGTTTGAGCTTCAGCAAGAACCAATGAGGTTCATTCTTGTGTTATGCAGCATGTTTGAGCTTCCACAAGAACCAATGAGGTTCATTCTCATGTTACGCAGCACGTTTGAGCTTCAGCAAGAACCAATGAGGTTCATTCTTGTGTTATGCAGCACTTTTGAGCTTCAGCAAGAACCAATGAGGTTCATTCTTGTGTTATGCAGCATGTTTGAGCTTCCACAAGAACCAATGAGGTTCCTTCTCATGTTACGCAGCACGTTTGAGCTTCAGCAAGAACCAATGAGGTTCATTCTTGTGTTATGCAGCACTTTTGAGCTTCAGCAAGAACCAATGAGGTTCATTCTCATGTTACGCAGCACGTTTGAGCTTCAGCAAGAACCAATGAGGTTCATTCTTGTGTTATGCAGCATGTTTGAGCTTCAGCAAGAACCAATGAGGTTCATTCTCATGTTACGCAGCACGTTTGAGCTTCAGCAAGAACCAATGAGGTTTATTCTTGTGTTATGCAGCATGTTTGAGCTTCTGCAAGAACCAATGAGGTTCATTCTCGTGTTATGCAGCACGTTTGAGCTTCTGCAAGAACCAATGAGGTTCATTCTCGTGTTATGCAGCACATTTGAGCTTCATCAAGAACCAATGAGGTTCATTCTCACGTTACGCAGCACGTTTGAGCTTCTGCAAGAACCAATGAGGTTCCTTCTCATGTTACGCAGCACGTTTGAGCTTCAGCAAGAACCAATGAGGTTCATTCTTGTGTTATGCAGCATGTTTGAGCTTCCACAAGAACCAATGAGGTTCATTCTTGTGTTATGCAGCACTTTTGAGCTTCAGCAAGAACCAATGAGGTTCATTCTCGTGTTACGCAGCATGTTTGAGCTTCTGCAAGAACCAATGAGATTCATTCTCACGTTACGCAGCACGTTTGAGCTTCTGCAAGAACCAATGAGATTCATTCTCATGTTACGCAGCACGTTTGAGCTTCAGCAAGAACCAATGAGGTTCCTTCTCATGTTACGCAGCACGTTTGAGCTTCATCAAGAACCAATGAGGTTCATTCTCACGTTACGCAGCACGTTTGAGCTTCTGCAAGAACCAATGAGGTTCATTCTCGTGTTATGCAGCACATTTGAGCTTCATCAAGAACCAATGAGGTTCATTCTCACGTTACGCAGCACGTTTGAGCTTCTGCAAGAACCAATGAGGTTCATTCTCACGTTACGCAGCACGTTTGAGCTTCTGCAAGAACCAATGAGGTTCATTCTCGTGTTATGCAGCACATTTGAGCTTCATCAAGAACCAATGAGGTTCATTCTCACGTTACGCAGCACGTTTGAGCTTCTGCAAGAACCAATGAGGTTCATTCTCGTGTTATGCAGCATGTTTGAGCTTCTGCAAGAACCAATGAGGTTCATTCTTGTGTTATGCAGCATGTTTGAGCTTCCACAAGAACCAATGAGGTTCATTCTCGTGTTACGCAGCACGTTTGAGCTTCCACAAGAACCAATGAGGTTCCTTCTCATGTTACGCAGCACGTTTGAGCTTCAGCAAGAACCAATGAGGTTCATTCTTGTGTTACGCAGCACGTTTGAGCTTCAGCAAGAACCAATGAGGTTCATTCTTGTGTTATGCAGCATGTTTGAGCTTCAGCAAGAACCAATGAGGTTCAATCTCATGTTACGCAGCACGTTTGAGCTTCTGCAAGAACCAATGAGGTTCATTCTCGTGTTATGCAGCATGTTTGAGCTTCAGCAAGAACCAATGAGGTTCAATCTCATGTTACGCAGCACGTTTGAGCTTCAGCAAGAACCAATGAGGTTCCTTCTCATGTTACGCAGCACGTTTGAGCTTCAGCAAGAACCAATGAGGTTCAATCTCATGTTACGCAGCACGTTTGAGCTTCTGCAAGAACCAATGAGGTTCATTCTCGTGTTATGCAGCATGTTTGAGCTTCAGCAAGAACCAATGAGGTTCAATCTCATGTTACGCAGCACGTTTGAGCTTCTGCAAGAACCAATGAGGTTCATTCTCGTGTTATGCAGCACGTTTGAGCTTCTGCAAGAACCAATGAGGTTCATTCTCGTGTTACGCAGCACGTTTGAGCTTCAGCAAGAACCAATGAGGTTCATTCTTGTGTTATGCAGCATGTTTGAGCTTCCACAAGAACCAATGAGGTTCATTCTCATGTTACGCAGCACGTTTGAGCTTCAGCAAGAACCAATGAGGTTCATTCTTGTGTTATGCAGCACTTTTGAGCTTCAGCAAGAACCAATGAGGTTCATTCTTGTGTTATGCAGCATGTTTGAGCTTCCACAAGAACCAATGAGGTTCCTTCTCATGTTACGCAGCACGTTTGAGCTTCAGCAAGAACCAATGAGGTTCATTCTTGTGTTATGCAGCACTTTTGAGCTTCAGCAAGAACCAATGAGGTTCATTCTCATGTTACGCAGCACGTTTGAGCTTCAGCAAGAACCAATGAGGTTCATTCTTGTGTTATGCAGCATGTTTGAGCTTCAGCAAGAACCAATGAGGTTCATTCTCATGTTACGCAGCACGTTTGAGCTTCAGCAAGAACCAATGAGGTTTATTCTTGTGTTATGCAGCATGTTTGAGCTTCTGCAAGAACCAATGAGGTTCATTCTCGTGTTATGCAGCACGTTTGAGCTTCTGCAAGAACCAATGAGGTTCATTCTCGTGTTATGCAGCACATTTGAGCTTCATCAAGAACCAATGAGGTTCATTCTCACGTTACGCAGCACGTTTGAGCTTCTGCAAGAACCAATGAGGTTCCTTCTCATGTTACGCAGCACGTTTGAGCTTCAGCAAGAACCAATGAGGTTCATTCTTGTGTTATGCAGCATGTTTGAGCTTCCACAAGAACCAATGAGGTTCATTCTTGTGTTATGCAGCACTTTTGAGCTTCAGCAAGAACCAATGAGGTTCATTCTCGTGTTACGCAGCACGTTTGAGCTTCAGCAAGAACCAATGAGGTTTATTCTCGTGTTACGCAGCACGTTTGAGCTTCAGCAAGAACCAATGAGGTTTATTCTCGTGTTACGCAGCACGTTTGAGCTTCAGCAAGAACCAATGAGGTTTATTCTCGTGTTACGCAGCACGTTTGAGCTTCAGCAAGAACCAATGAGGTTTATTCTCGTGTTACGCAGCACGTTTGAGCTTCAGCAAGAACCAATGAGGTTTATTCTCGTGTTACGCAGCACGTTTGAGCTTCAGCAAGAACCAATGAGGTTTATTCTCGTGTTACGCAGCACGTTTGAGCTTCTGCAAGAACCAATGAGGTTCATTCTCGTGTTACGCAGCACGTTTGAGCTTCTGCAAGAACCAATGAGGTTCATTCTCGTGTTACGCAGCACGTTTGAGCTTCAGCAAGAACCAATGAGGTTTATTCTCGTGTTACACAGCACGTTTGAGCTTCTGCAAGAACCAATGAGGTTCATTCTCGTGTTACGCAGCACGTTTGAGCTTCTGCAAGAACCAATGAGGTTCATTCTCGTGTTACGCAGCACGTTTGAGCTTCAGCAAGAACCAGTGAGGTTTGTTCTCGCGTGTCGAGCATGTTTGGTTGAGCTTCTGTTTATGTTCACGGATCAATGTTTATATGTGAATAAAAGACTGAATTAAATCTGTTCAACATATAAAGCGATCACCATTTGTGTTCTGAAGATGAACGAAAGTCTTTAACGGGTTTGGAATAACCTAAGTGTAATTAATGACAGAAACTATCCCTTTAAGCAAGTTAATGGACCTCTGTTCTCATTCCATCTACAATCAACACCAACTGTATTTGAGGAACAGGCAGCTATTTTCTTTTGGAACGATGTTGCAAACTGTCCAAGCAAAACAAAAATCTGTTTTCCTTTATTTTTGTTGCTAGAAGGTTTCCTCCCAAAATAAGTATTAGTGGTGTTTGCTAAGGCATTGCTCATTATAAGGGTTTTGAACAAACCCCTAATCATGAGAATTAAACTAACTGCAGCATACGTCATAGACACCCAGAGCACCTTAGCCAAAGTCAGCATGAAGCGGAAGTTACGATAGTCTTTTCTTCCCTATTGTGACGTATATCCGAGTGAAACAGGTTCTTGAACAAGAAAAAATGTAGGGCAGGACTTGATTTTGTCCATTGGGAGATGATTGGTTGTGGTTTGCTATTGGTTGATCTCATGTGAGTGACAGGTTGTCCCGCCCTCACGCCAGTAAACACATCATCAGAGAAGAGAAGAGATGACGCTGCAAGAGGGAGAAGTTATTTTGTTTAAAGATTATAAAGGCACATTGATTTAAAATAGATTAGTCATTTATAATAAACACTGCAATATTCCATTAAAAAAAAAAAAAGAATTGTTCGTTTTGATTTCATGCCGACTTTTAATGTGCTGGCTTTTTCAAAAGATGGTACTCAATGAATACTATATTCATATACCAGGGTATTCAGATGATACTGGTCCAAAAACCATGCTTGTACTTCAAATAGGATCAATAATCTAAATTACTGTGGTATAGACTTGAATTTATTTACATGCCATAAAATCCAAATTCATTGATCTGATTATCTTATGTAAACACTCTGATATGACTTGAATGAATAATCTATAGCCATATAACAGTGTTTGTATTGTATAGTGCTTTAGTTTAGTGGATCATGTGTGATTTATAACTCTATACTTGGGTTTACAAATGCTCCTTGTAAACTGAAAGCCAGATTTGCACGCATGCAGAATTATTATTAGAACATTTAAAAAAATATAAATGACGAGTTAAACAAATGCAATACTTGTAACTGATTTATAGTCGTTTAAATTAGTTGTAAATCTATAACAATTATCAATATCTGGCTTTTGTGGTTAAACAGCTTTATTTTAAAGTAAATAATGACACATTTTGATTTGTTTCCAAATCAAGGGCTCCTGATAGGCCATTTGGAAAAAGTAATATACAATCTGGTGTTGAAATGGGTTTCATTTTATATCAGTGCATGACTCCAACAACCAACAGAGATAATGACGCTGACAACATTCATACAAAAAAATTATACAAAACAGAAAATAACACCAACATACAAAAGGCAGAAAATTAATTTCAACGAGTAAAAAGTGCTCAATTCAACAAAGAAGTGTGTTTTATGTATATATTGTGTAAGGCAGCCGGGTCAAAATATGGCATTCTATGAAAGCCCTAACTATCAATTTCACTTATTTACAGTCATAATATTATATCAAAATATTGTTTATTGTCCATAAAGTAAAAATATGCTCTTTAAAGTCCATTCACATTTAACCGACTATAAGGTAATTAAAAAACTGAATACCGTGATCTCTGAATGTTGTGTAGCTAAATCAGGTCAAATTCAGGTCCTGATTAATCTATTCATCATTCAGAGAATGTTTGCATGACCTCTATTATTCATCATCACTCTCACTGTTGTTGCTCAGATTTGTCTTTTGCACCTCCAGCTCCTCTGCGCTGACCATTTCTGGATTGATAGCGGCGTACCGTGTCCCATGAAACTGACGCAGGTGTATCTACAGAGTAAAACCAGAGAGCAAATTAAGCACCTGAAATCACAACAACACTAGATATCATTTTTATTGCTACTCACTGAAGATGTTAAGCTGAAGTATCATAAAAGTGCTCCATGTCTTCCAAAACAAAAATATATGTTTGAAATATATGTTTTTATTTACTAGCTTTGTTTCTGTTTAACTTAAACGGAAATGAACTTATGTGTAAAACTGGAATTCGCATCGAACATCTGCGAATAAAGCACCGTTTCTCTACAGTGTTTAAGAGAACAAAATCATCACTTTCTGGGAAACTGGCACAAAATATCTAATAAAAATAGAAGTTGCTGCAATCGGAGAAGCCAGTCACTGAGGCTCTTTTTTCCTACATTATAAATGACTTTCGCCTCAGAGCGCGCAGATGAAATGCAATAAACGCTGTCATGTTATCTTGTGTTCGGTGACAGATGACTGGTGTTTGAGAGCGCAATCGTGTGGGACAGTTCTGGAAGGTCATTATACCAAATCATTCAGATGACAGACTTTGGCTTAGGCATTTCAGAATGATCAAACCAACATTTAAGATGCTGGTTTGACATCCTCCAGTTTTTTGTTGCACATCGAGGATTTTTTCAGTAAAAGCGTTTCCACCCTAGTTAATGCACGTCGTCTTATCAAGGTCCAGCGTTTTTTATGTGATAAACCAAAATAAAATTAAAATTATTCACAAAAAAATTGTGAATAATGATAATCTTCCCCTCTTCTGCAACAATTAAAGTCATCATGAATTTGTAAATTCGAGAATAAATCATTCAGACCAGATTTCTGAATTAGATCAAAAGAATGATTTGTCCATAATTGTTTGTTTCTCACATAAAGCTATTGTATGGCTATGATTCGGAAACAAATCCGACTACTTTACAGGGTTTTTGCTTCTTTTTTGAAGCTTCAAATTTTCTTCACACAAGTTCCACAGAAGAAAGAAAATCATTGGGGTTTGGAACAACACAAGGGTCTTGAAACGGAGGACTCACTTGTATGTACAGGTTAACTTCTGCGCTTCTGCAGAGATAGGGGAAGTTTCCGCCAGTTTTGAGATGAGCTCTTCTAGCATTTGGGTAGAGCTTATACATCTCTTCCTTTGCCTCATGTGACAGGGCACTCTGATCAAAAACCTAAGAGAAAAGAAGGTCAAAATCAACTGTTTTTAACAGTTCACTTATTTTTGTTTTATATATATATAAATATAAATATAAAAAGACCTACATCCATTATGGTGACAGCAACATCCTTTATCTTGTGAGGTTCCACGTAGGAGTTTTGGCAATTCAATGTGAGTCGAGAAGCCAGTTCACTCTGGTTCAGGCTTTCCAGCTGAAGCACAGATAAACAAAGCATGCTTTGTTGATAAATGAGCAAAGGCTGAGACAAATTTACCTTCACACATCAGTACAAGATCTATTACTAACTACATCAATTCAGCTTAAGCACTATATTTAGCTTGATTTATGTATAATAATAACATATTTCAGTGTTAGCACACTGACACGTTTAACAAAATTAAAAAAAAAAAAATAAATTCGACATGGATATTTTATGTGGCCATTTTTTTACATTATTTAATTATGTCGTAAAAACAGTCAGTATAGTAGAAGTACTCACTCTGTCAACCATAAAGTCAATTGCATCTGCCATTTTTGGGTCCACAGGTCCTTTGGCAAAGTTGCCAAGCACAATCTTTTTGAGCATGAACGCAGGCATCAACCAGAAACTAGAAAAGAAAGACAATGAGAAAAAGTCCACAAGGATGGAGACATTACCACAGGAAAAAATTATCAGTACAAGTCCTTACCTGTTTGACGTCCATGTCTGGTTGAAGATCGATGTGTCACTAAATGAGTTGCAAAGGATCAGAGAGTGAACTCTGGGAGATTTATGCGTGACTTCAGCAAATTTCTGAGCCAGGAATCCACCGAGAGAGGCGCCAAACAAGTGCACCTGCACAGAGACAGACGGAACGATAGAGAAAGGAAAACAGGTTGTGAAAGAGACTTGTGATTTTCCATTTTGCTTGCATCAAATAATCCATTTGTCATACCTTGTCCAGTTGTAAGTGGTCTAAAAGCTTCCTAAATCCATCACAAAATTCCAGCAGATCCCAATAGACAGGATACTGCAGCTGAATACAGAAATAAGTTACACGTCATGGAAGAATGCAATAATGTCAGAAGAGCAGCACAAGGGTATGTTAGTGAAATAAAAATTCCCATGTTTGGAATGACGAGCAACCGAATAAACCTATTGACAAATGTATTTTCCAGCAGGTCTATCTCTAGTTTATGTGTGAGAGAACATACCGAGATGACACGGTAGCCCCATCCAGAGAGAGCCAGCACCTGCTGGAAGAAAACCTCTGCGGTGCCGCTTACAGGTGGGAGGAAGATGATGGGACATCTGATATTTTTCGGCCCAGCATCATACAACGACCAGACTTTACTGTCATCATCATCCACAATTATCTAAAGAAGACACAGGCAGGAATTCTCACAAATGTGCTACAGTATCACTGAAAAAAATACATATATTATTATAATATTATTTACATTTACAGCAGTTCTATAATTTTAATTTTCTAACATTTCAATTAAGAATGACAAATAGCATCCTGTTTTCTACCTTAAAGATGAGGATAGATAGATAGATAGATAGATAGATAGATAGATAGATAGATAGATAGATAGATAGATAGATAGATAGATAGATAGATAGATAGATAGATAGATAGATAGATAGATAGATAGATAGATATATAGATAGATTTTTGTCTTACTCTTTTCAGAGGTACGGTGCTTCTGAACCAGTTATAATCAGGAGATACTCTTATCTCCTCCATTGCTGAAATGCAAATGAAATGTCTGATTAAATAAGTGCAAGTCTCTCATAACAGTTATTCTGATGCTTGCAATTTAGATGAAAAGAAGAGAGGTTTTGTGAAATATAATTTCATGTAAAAGATTCATTGTCGATCTATATTGATTTTGCGCCCTTTTCCAGTATTTCACCATAGAAAACATGTGACTGGAGTACAGAATGGTCTTGAGTTAATGCGACAACTGAACGCTTATACACAATTCCCGCAATCATAACACTATATACAAATGATGGTGTATCTCTAAAATAATCATTAAGACCTTCATATGAGCGTTTAAGATGTTCAAAAATACAGCATATGCCCCTACAAAACTATTGTTTGTATACGTTTCACAGCGACGCAAATCAGGAGACCATTTCCAGCAATAGATGAGAGAATGTTACCGTGTTGATTAACGAAAATAAATCACCTTTTAATGCCTTTCATCCACAGGTTTGACAAAACATTGTATCCTTTCGCTGAATCACATGACAGCAGCTTCCGCAGCCAGAAAACGATTGACTGCACTCGATCACAACAGCCAATCAGCGACTGATAACTGCGCGCTTGCGCAGTGGAGAGCGCGATTAAAGGGATAGTTCACCCAAAAATAAAAAAATAAATCATTTATCAGGATATTTGTTTAATGCTATGTAGATTGCAAAGTGTAATTTATTTTTAGGTTGTTTAATTAATAGTTACGTTCACCTTGAATAATCCCTGATAATAGCTAGTGTGCAATCACACGTACACCTTGTACTTTCTCTGTAAGTCACACTGATTCACTTTCTTTAGTGATGTATCGATTCATTTGATTCACTATGGCTGTGTTCGAATTTCGAAATGGCATACTAACTTACTGCTTACTGCCCAGTACGAAAAGCATAGCCTACTGCTACTATTTTAAAGAAAAGTGTGTGAAATAGTATACAATATTGACTATTGTTGCACAAATTGACTAGGTTAGCTAATTTTAAGGGTTCGAATATCAATTAACGCTCCTTACTACCACTGTCAACAGAGTAGAATAAGTCAAAATAACTTGGTTTTCCAAAACATCACAATTATCTTATAAGATGCAAGGTAGATTATGTGCCATTAGGTAAATAGGCTATATTTTGTCAGCAAAAAATTGATATGATAAAATATGGTTTTATTTGTCAGTTATGAATATTTCATAGGACTGACTCAACCCGGCCAGCATCAGAGTTATAATTTGAAGTTTTAGATACATTAATATATCATTACAGATGCTGGCAGATCTAGTAGGTCATCTGGGTATTTCATGCATACAGAAAATGTGCATACTACCGAAAACTGCAGAAATAGTATGATGATAGCCATTTCGAACACAGCCTATTAAATTAATTAAGTAACGCAGTCGATTAAGTGATTCACTGACCCTAATGATAGTTTTGTTTTGTAATTGTTTTTCAAGCATTCATAATAATAATAAAAAACTGACCCTAATGATTCTTTGAATCTTCGCAGATTGATTCACTGACACAAATGATTCTCTGTCAGAATGATTCGGTGACTCAAGAGTGTCACCAGTGTTGTTTACTTGTATCACAGTGCCTAGTTCAGACAGCAGTGTGTGTTTAGTTCAGCTGCACATAGCAGCTCCCAAAATAACGCATTTCGTATATTAATATGTTTGATTGATTTTTATTTAATCCACAGATTCGGTTTAAGTAATTTATTATTGTTGGGCCTGTATTGAATGGCTTTCAGTGGGTTAGCTCTCGGCTAGCGCTAACCGCTCAGCGCTCCTCAAAACCAACCGATTCAGTTCGTCAACAAAACAAAAAACAACAACAACTCGGAAACATGTCGTGTACGTGTGCTTCAGCAGCGAGACAACTCATCAATTCTGCTCATAAAGGTAAGAAGAAAGTCGTATTTTGAAAATATTGGAGTTTGCTTCTTAGCCTGGTTAGTTTCGCTAGCGCTGCTGCTGGTGGGCTAACAATATATAAACAAACCACTATGATGTATGATACGAAAACATTTACATCAACCCTCATGTAGAAAAATAGATTTAAGTAGACGCTTTATAAAGTAAAAAAAACACACACATTAGAAAGTTGTTGACAAGTGCATCTATTGCTGTACATTGTCTATATAACCACATTGTTTATTAATATGTTAGGCATTAATGGTTTTATGGGTGTCATTTATATATATATATATATATATATATATACATACAGTGAGGAAAATAAGTATTTGAACACCCTGCTATTTTGAAAGTTTTCCCACTTAGAAATCATGGAGGGGTCTGAAATTGTCATCGTAGGTGCATGTCCACTGTGAGAGACATAATCTAAAAAAAAACATCCAGAAATCACAATATATGACTTTTTTAAACTATTTATTTGTATGATACAGCTGTATATAAGTATTTGAACACCTGTCTATCAGCTAGAATTCTGACCCTCAAAGACCTGTTAGTCAGCCTTTAAAATGTCCACCTCCACTCCATTTATTATCCTAAATTAGATGCACCTGTTTGAGGTCATTAGCTGCATAAAGACACCTGTCCACCCCATACAATCAGTAAGAATCCAACTACTAACATGGCCAAGACTAAAGAGCTGTCACTAGACACTAGAGACACAATTGTACACCTCCACAAGGCTGGAAAGGGCTATGGGGAAATTGCCAAGCAGCTTGGTGAAAAAAGGTCCACTGTTGGAGCAATCATTAGAAAATGGAAGAAGCTAAACATGACTGTCAATCTCCCTCGGACTGGGGCTCCATGCAAGATCTCACCTCGTGGGGTCTCAATGATCCTAAGAAAGGTGAGAAATCAGCCCAGAACTACACGGGAGGAGCTGGTCAATGACCTGAAAAGAGCTGGGACCACCGTTTCCAAGGTTACTGTTGGTAATACACTAAGACGTCATGGTTTGAAATCATGCATGGCACGGAAGGTTCCCCGGCTTAAACCAGCACATGTCAAGGCCCGTCTTAAGTTTGCCAATGACCATTTGGATGATCCAGAGGAGTCATGGGAGAAAGTCATGTGGTCAGATGAGACCAAAATAGAACTTTTTGGTCATAATTCCACTAAACGTGTTTGGAGGAAGAAGAATGATGAGTACCATCCCAAGAACACCATCCCTACTGTGAAGCATGGGGGTGGTAGCATCATGCTTTGGGGGTGTTTTTCTGCACATGGGACAGGGCGACTGCACTGTATTAAGGAGAGGATGACCGGGGCCATGTATTGCGAGATTTTGGGGAACAACCTCCTTCCTTCAGTTATAGCATTGAAGATGGGTCGAGGCTGGGTCTTCCAACATGACAATGACCCGAAGCACACAGCCAGGATAACCAAGGAGTGGCTCTGTAAGAAGCATATCAAGGTTCTGGCGTGGCCTAGCCAGTCTCCAGACCTAAACCCAACAGAGAATCTTTGGAGGGAGCTCAAACTCCGTGTTTCTCAGCGACAGGCCAGAAACCTGACTGATCTAGAGAAGATCTGTGTGGAGGAGTGGGCCAAAATCCCTCCTGCAGTGTGTGCAAACCTGGTGAAAAACTACAGGAAACGTTTGACCTCTGTAATTACAAACAAAGGCTACTGTACCAAATATTAACATTGATTTTCTCAGGTGTTCAAATACTTATTTGCAGCTGTATCACAAATAAATAGTAAAAACATCATAAATTGTGATTTCTGGATGTTTTTTTTTTTATTATGTCTCTCACAGTGGACATGCACCTACGATGACCATTTCAGACCCCTCCATGATTTCTAAGTGGGAGAACTTGCAAAATAGCAGGGTGTTCAAATACTTATTTTCCTCACTGTATATATATATATCCTCCATGAACTGCCACCTTAACGTGGTGGAGGGGTTTGAGTACCCGAATGACCCTAGGAGCTATGTTGTCCGGGGCTATATGCCCCTGGTAGGGTCTCCCAAGGCAAACAGGTCCTAGGTGACGGGTCAGACTAAGAGCAGTTCAACAACCCTTATGATGACAAAAAAAAGGAGGACCGTGACGTCGCCCGGTATGGCGCAGCCGGGGCCCCACCCTGGAGCCAGGCCTGGGGTTGGGGCTCGTATGCGAGCGCCTGGTGGCCGGGCCTTCCCCCATGGGGTCCGGCCGGGCTCAGCCCAAAGGAGCGACGTGGGGACACCTTCCCGTGGGCTCACCACTCACAGGAGGGACCGTAAGGGGCCGGTGCAAAGCGAATCGGGCAGCAGTCGAGGCCGGGGGCCTAGACGACCCGATCCCTGGACACGGAAACTGGCTCTTGGGACATGGAATGTCACCTCGCTGGCGGGGAAAGAGCCTGAGATTGTGCGTGAGGTTGAGAGGTTCCAACTAGAGATAGTCGGAATCACCTCCGCGCACGGCTTGGGCTCTGGAACCACACTCCTCGAGAGGGGATGGACTCTTCACCACTCTGGAGTTGCCCATGGTGAGAGGCGGCGGGCTGGTGTGGGTTTGCTTATAGCCCCCCAGCTCTGCCGCCATGTGTTGGAGTTTACCCCAGTGAACGAGAGGGTTGTTTCCCTGCGGCTTCGGCTCGGGGATAGGTCTCTCACTGTTGTGTGTGCCTACGGGCCAAACAGCAGTGCAGAGTACCCAACCTTCTTGGTGTCCCTGGGAGGGGTGCTGGAGAGTGCTCCGACTGGGGACTCCGTCGTTCTACTGGGGGACTTCAACGCCCACGTGGGCAATGACAGTGAAACCTGGAGGGGCGTGATTGGGAGGAACGGCCCCCCTGATCTGAACCCGAGTGGTGTTCAGTTATTGGACTTCTGTGCTAGTTACAGTTTGTCCATAACGAACACCATGTTCAAGCATAAGGGTGTCCATCAGTGCACATGGCACCAGGACACCCTAGGTCGTAGGTCAATGATCGACTTTGTGGTCGTTTCATCTGACCTGCGGCCGTATGTCTTGGACACTCGGGTGAAGAGAGGGGCGGAGCTGTCAACTGATCACCACCTGGTGGTGAGTTGGATCCGATGGCGGGGGAGGAAGCTGGATAGACTCGGTAGACCCAAACGTACTGTGAGGGTCTGCTGGGAACGTTTGGCCGAGTCTCCTGTCAGAGAGATCTTCAACTCCTGCCTCCGGCAGAGCTTCGACCAGATCCCGAGGGAGGCTGGAGATATTGAGTCCGAGTGGACCATGTTCTCCACCTCCATTGTCAAAGCGGCTGCTCGGAGCTGTGGACGCAAGGTCTCCGGTGCCTGTCGAGGCGGCAATCCCCGAACCCGGTGGTGGACACCGGAAGTAAGGGATGCCGTCAAGCTGAAGAAGGAGTCCTATCGGGCCTGGTTGGCTTGTGGGACTCCTGAGGCAGCTGACAGGTACCGGCAGGCTAAACGGACTGCAGCCCGGGTGGTTGTGGAGGCAAAAACTCGGGCCTGGGAGGAGTTCGGTGAGGCCATGGAAAAGGACTATCGGCTGGCCTCGAAGAGATTCTGGCAAACCGTCAGGCGCCTCAGGAGGGGGAAGCAGTGCCCTACCAACGCTGTTTACAGTGGCGATGGGCGGCTGTTGACCTCAACTGGGGATGTTGTCGGACGGTGGAAGGAATACTTCGAGGATCTCCTCAATCCCGCCGTCACGTCTTCCATTGAGGAAGCAGAGGTTGGGGGCTCAGAGGAGGACTCGTCCATCACCCAAGCTGAAGTCACCGAGGTGGTCAAGAAACTCCTCGGTGGCAAGGCACCGGGGGTGGATGAGATCCGCCCTGAGTACCTCAAGTCTCTGGATGTTGTGGGGCTGTCTTGGCTGACACGCCTCTGCAGCATCGCGTGGCGGTCGGGGACAGTGCCTCTGGGATGGCAGACCGGGGTGGTGGTCCCTCTTTTTAAGAAGGGGGACCGGAGGGTGTGTTCCAACTATAGGGGGATCACACTTCTCAGCCTCCCCGGGAAAGTCTATGCCAGGGTACTGGAGAGGAGAATTCGGCCGATAGTGGAACCTCGGATTCAGGAGGAACAGTGTGGTTTTCGTCCTGGTCGTGGAACACTGGACCAGCTCTATACCCTCTACAGGGTGCTGGAGGGTTCATGGGAGTTTGCCCAACCAGTCCACATTTGTTTTGTGGATTTGGAGAAGGCATTCGACCGTGTCCCTCGCGGCGTCCTGTGGAGGGTGCTGGGGGAATATGGGGTCCGGGGTCCTTTGCTGAGGGCTGTCCGGTCCCTGTATGACCGAAGCAGGAGTTTGGTCCGCATTGCCGGCAGTAAGTCAGACTTGTTCCCGGTGCATGTTGGACTCCGGCAGGGCTGCCCTTTGTCGCCGGTTCTGTTCATAATTTTTATGGACAGAATTTCTAGGCGCAGCCAAGGGCCGGAGGGTGTCAGGTTTGGGGACCACACGGTTTCGTCTCTGCTCTTTGCGGATGACGTTGTCGTGTTGGCCCCTTCTAACCAGGACCTCCAGCATGCACTGGGACGGTTTGCAGCCGAGTGTGAAGCGGCTGGGATGGGAATCAGCACCTCCAAATCCGAGGCCATGGTCCTCAGTCGGAAAAGGGTGGCTTGCCCACTTCAGGTTGGTGGAGAGTTCCTGCCCCAAGTGGAGGAGTTCAAGTATCTAGGGGTCTTGTTCACGAGTGAGGGGAGGATGGAACGGGAGATTGACAGACGGATCGGTGCAGCTTCTGCAGTAATGCGGTCGATGTACCGGTCTGTCGTGGTGAAGAAAGAGCTAAGCCGTAAGGCGAAGCTCTCGATTTACCGGTCAATCTACGTTCCTACTCTCACCTATGGTCATGAGCTTTGGGTCATGACCGAAAGGACAAGATCCCGGATACAGGCGGCCGAAATGAGCTTTCTCCGCAGGGTGGCTGGGCGCTCCCTTAGAGATAGGGTGAGAAGCTCAGTCACTCGGGAGGAACTCGGAGTAGAGCCGCTGCTCCTCCACATCGAGAGGGGACAGCTGAGGTGGCTCGGGCATCTGTTCCGGATGCCTCCTGAACGCCTTCCCGGGAAGGTGTTTCGGGCATGTCCAACCGGGAGGAGGCCCCGGGGAAGACCAAGGACACGCTGGAGGGACTATGTCTCCCGGCTGACCTTGGAACGCCTCGGTGTCCCCCCGGAAGAGCTAGAGGAAGTGTCTAGGGAGAGGGAAGTCTGGGCATCTCTGCTTAGACTGCTGCCCCCGCGACCCGGCCCCGGATAAAGCGGAAGAAGATGGATGGATGGATGGATATATATATATATCTGTTACTTTGGCCAGGTTGTTATTTGAAAGCGCTTTTAAGATTCATAATATGATAAATGAATGGATTTTTATTTGTCAAGATCCCATAGTCTGAAAAGAAACATTATTTTAATGGTTGGATATTTGATTTATGTTCTAGTAAAGTTCTACTACTTTTGTTGCCAATGTCCTATAGAGGCACTCTAAACAATATGATGATGATGATTTCGTAACAGGCATCATGTTATTGTTATTTGGGGTGAATTTCTTCCTAATGGTCTCATGTTTGTGTATAACACAGGAATTTCCGGCTCCAGAGTCCAGTTACTGTCACTGAGCCACCCGGGAGCTCGTTGGGTTCGTGTGGCACGCCGTATCCCCGTGAGGTCGTTCTCGGAGACGGCTGTGTATTTTGCTTCAAAAGATGGGATGAAAGATGGAGATGGTGGAAAGGTATGATGATCGATATATATTGTTACTTGTCATACACTTCCTATTCTCTGACAACAAGGGTTTAAGAAGGAAATGACAACTTGCCAATGCAATTCAATTCATCCTCTTCCTGGAATTTTATTTTTATTTTTATTTATTTATCCTTGTCTTCCTTTTAAGAAATCTGTTGGTGAAGGAAGTGGAAAGAGATCCAGCTCTAGTAATTCTGGCAAAGGAGGAAGTCAGCTAAGATGCCCTAAATGTGGAGATCCTTGCACACATGTAGAAACATTTGTTTGTGAGTACATGATTGATTTTCTATGATTTTTTTTTTAACTTAATTGTTTGTCTTCTGTGTGTAATTTGGAATCACTCTAGATTTTTTTCATTACTGACCTTGTTTCCAAAGAGTTATGGTTTCTTTTGGCCTTGTGCATGTTTAAGTAGGCCAAAGTGTTTACTGAACAAACTGTTCAATGCTAAAAATAAATCACACACAAGTTGCTTTTTCATCTGCTGGTGCTTTAATTAGTAACAAGGTTTAAAAGTTGCTTAGTTAAAAGTAAAACAAATTTGATCGAAACATAAAAAAAATGTATATATTTTTTCCCTCATATTATTGTTATTATTATTGAATAAAAATGAATCATGCAGCTCTAGTTTAAGTGAGCTGAATGTGTATCAGTCCTATTGTTTTAATAAAATTACAATATGATTAAGATGTTATTTCTCTTGTGTAGCATCAACTCGCTTTGTGAAATGTGAAAAATGCCACCATTTTTTCGTGGTGCTTTCCGAAACGGATACTAAGAAGAGTTTGAGTAAAGACCCGGAATCTGCAGCAGAAGCTGTCAAGATGGCATTCCAGCAGAAACCACCTCCGCCACCTAAAAAGGTAGATATTAATTTAAATGGATAATTCACCCAAAAATGAAAATTATCCCATAATTTACTCACCCTCAAGCCATCCTAGGTGTATATGACATTCTTCTTTCAGACAAATACACAATATTAAAATATGTCCTGGCTCTTCCAAGCTTTATAGTGGCAGTGAATGGCAGCCGAAAATTTAAAACCCCCCAAAAGTGCATCCATCCATTATAAAAGTGCTCCACACGGCTCCGGAGGGTTAATAAATTCCTTCTGAAGCGAATCGATGGGTTTGTGTAAGAAAAATATCCATATTTAAAACTTTAAAAAGTAAAACATCTAGCTTCTGCCAGACCGCCTTCCGTATTCAACTTACGAAGAAAGTGTAACGCCTCTCGCAGATCAAAACGCTTAGCGGCAGTTACGCGGCAGTTGTGCTTTTTCCATAAATTGAATACGGAAGGCGGTCCGCCGGAAGCTAGATGTTTGACTTTATAACTTATTAAAGGTCCCGTTCTTCGTGATCCCATTGTTCAAACTTTAGTTAGTGTGTAATGTTGCTGTTAGAGCATAAATAATACCTGTAAAATTATAAAGCTCAAAGTTCAATGCCAAGCAAGATATTTTATTTAACAGAAGTTCCCTTTCAAAGCCTACAGCGAACGGCCGGCTTGGACTACATCCTGGTACTTCCTTCATTAATGACGTCGGTAGAACAGACTAACCTCCGCCCACAAGAATACGTGGAAAAAGGGGGCGTGGTCTTGTTGCTGTCCCACGTGGAGAAGAGGAAGTGTCGCGTGGAGAAAAGGAAGTGTTGCGTTTGAGTGTGTTTGTCGCCATGTCGTCGAGACGCTGTTATTTTCATCCCGGAGTCAAATCACCTTTGTTTGGCTTTCCCAGGGACGCTGTAGAGATCATTAAGCGCATACATCTCCCGTTAAGAGGCGTGACCTTTCCGTGCAAGTTACGTGCGCTAAGCTGCTGTCGAATCACAACACAGGAACCGTGCCACGTTCGCTAAGCTGCGGTCAAATCACAACATGGGAACCGCTGGCACAATCAGAACTCGTTACGTATTTCTGAAGGAGGGACTTCATAGATCAAGGAACTCATCAGCCCATTTTTAGAACAGTGAAAACAGCGTTGTACAGATAAGTAAATTGTGTGAAAAAACATGAACACATGTTATATTGCACACTGTAAACACAATCAAAGCTTCAAAAAAACATGAAGAACGGGACCTTTAAATATATATACATCTAGGATGGCTTGAGGGCGAGTAAATTATGGGGTAATTTTCATTTTTGGGTGAACTATCCCTTTAGCTTTGAGATTTTAGAGCAGTTTAACACCCTGTGACATGGTTATCTAGCTGGTTGTCTCCAGCTTTGTATTTTATCTCATCTCTCTGTTTTTGTTTTCTCACAGATCTTTGCTTATCTGGATAAGTATGTTGTGGGTCAGGAGCATGCTAAGAAGGTTCTGTCAGTGGCCGTTTACAACCATTATAAACGCATCTACAACAACATGCCGACAAGCTCCAGACAGCAGCAGGTGGAGGTGGAGAAACAGGCCTCCCTCACTCCTCGAGGTTTGTGCTACAGAGCGTGCGTGTGCGTGTGTGTGTGCGTGCGTGTGTGTGTGTGTGTGTGTGTGTGTGTGTGTGTGTTTGTATAACACGCATAGAAGGTAGGAACAGGTGGTTTTCACTAAACGGGTCTTATGTAAGAGAATCATATCCATTAGGAAATTAATCTGTTACAGGATACAAATTAAATTCGCGTCCTCAGAAAGCCAGGTTTCTCTTTCAGCTGTGACCCTTCGGTAAAGCGCACAAATGTTTGTGCTTCAAAGACAATATCAAATTAAATAGGACCCATACAGCCGTTTTAAATGTACATTTATTTAAATGCATATCGAAGTTTTAGTAGTTTGTTCAAATCCCTGAACCTAAATATGAGCAATAGTGGTATTGATGATCGCTGCGACTCCTACTCTACATCAATTTCCACCGAATATTTTGTTTTATCCAGAAATATGCCACATTTCACATTAGTGAAATTGTCGTTCTAAGCATTCTGGTTATGCCATGTTTCAAATAAAGTTTTCCATTGTGCACCTTCTTGACTCTTCTAATCGTCTCCTTCAGAAGCCAATATACAGTAGAACCTCCATTGTGATGTGTACTCTGTCCATTAGTATCTAATCCAACAGCAGCATTTTATGATATCTGTCATCTTTTGGCATTTGTACAATTCAGAAGCATTTTTGCAGCAGAGTTTACTTAAATCAGTCAAGATTCCTTGTAACTGCCCTCCTTTCTCTGTAGAGCTAGAGCTAAGACGACGAGAGGACGAATACAGGTTTACAAGTAAGTGTATGTCAATATCCATAATCTTATTGTCCATACAGTATGCCATTTAAACCATTTATTTTTCAAAACAAATCTGTTTTATGTTGTTTCAGATTGCTTTGATTTATGTTGGGTGTTGTACAAATGCCAAAAAAATCACATAGTCAGTTTCCTTCATTTCCGTTAACCTGTTTCATTGTTGTAGCGTTCTATTATTGATTCATTTCGTAAGTGGCAATACATGTGTCAGAAAGAATACTGTCATGTTTTACATTGTGTCCCTTTTGTCATATGTTGCTTTCTGAGGTTCTTGTCACAGGAAATCCCTGTAGATCCTGTGATTAAAGCAGCTGTGCACACTAAGCAATTTGACCTTTCCTGTTAACGGTGCACGATGCAACTAGTCTTTACTGAAGAAGAGAGTAAACATTTCAGTGCTGTTATTTTAGTGTTATTCGTGTACTTATTTGCGATTTACAAAATATTTGTATTTAAAAATTGAGCGTTTATTTTTATATTTTCAGTTTTCATTTTAGATTTAGTATGTTTTAATGTTTTCTGCAGTTTTTTTTATGTGCTTTTGTCATTTTAATTAGTTTTGTTTTATAATATTTCTATTTTAACTCTTGTGTTTTGCTTCATTTTTAGTTTTAGGAATTTTAGTACTTGAAATTAAACCTATTTTATTTCAGTTATTTGCCAAGACAACATATTTAAAAAAAAAAATTATTTCATATTTAAAAGTTTTTCCAAGTCTTTTTTTAGTGGTTAACAAAAATGTGAATTTTGGATGCTTTGATTCAAACCCTCGTTGAAGGTCTTACCCTATAGACTATAGACCATTGTAAGTGCATTACTGTAAACATGTAATTTTGTAAATATTAAATGTAAGGTGTAGAAATTGTGGTAATCAACAGTATGCCACTCAAAAGGTCAAAAACTTGTTTTAAACCTGGAAAATTAATTTTAAAGAGACACTATATTGCCAAAAGTATTGGGACACCCCTCCAAATCATTGAATTCTGGTGTTCCAATCACTTCCATGGCCACAGGTGTATAAAATCAAGCACCTAGGCATGCAGACCCTTCTACAAACATTTGTGAAAGAATGGGTCGCTCTCAGGAGCTCAGTGAATTCAAGCGTGGTACCGTGATAGGTTGCCACCTGTGCAATAACTCCATTTGTGAAATTTCCTCACTACTAATATTCCACGGTCAACTGTTAGAGGTATTATAACAAAGTGGAAGCTATTGGAAAAAAAAGAAACTCCGCCACGAAGTGGCAGGCTCCAATAGCTATAGCTACAGACCTCCAGATTAGCTCAAGAACAGTGCGTAGAGAGCTTCATGGAATGGGTTTCCATGGCCGAGCAGCTGCATCCAAGTCTTACATCACCAAGTTTAATGCAAAGTGTCGGATGCAGTGGTGTAAAAGTGTGCAAACCACCACTGGACTCTAGAGCAGTAGAGACGTGTTCTCTGGAGTGACGAATCACGCTTCTCTGTCTGGCAATCTGATGGACAAGTCTGGGTTTGGTGGTTGCCAGGAGAACGGTTCTTGTCTGACTGCCTTGTGCCATGTGTAAAGTTTGGTGGAGGGGGGATTATGGTGTGGGGTTGTTTTTCAGGGGCTGAGCTTGGCCCCTTAGTTCCAGTGAAAGGAACTCTTAATGCTTCAGCATACCAAGACATTTTGGACAATTTCATACTCCTAACTTTGTGGGAACAGTTTGGGGATGGCCCCTTCCTGTTCCAACATGACTGCGCTCCAGTGCAGAAAGCAAGGTCCATAAAGACATGGATGAGCGAGTTTGGTGTGGAGGAACTTGACTGGCCTGCACAGAATCCTGAACTCAACCCGATAGAACCCCTTTGGGATGAATTAGAGCAGAGACTGCAAGCCAGGCCTTCTCGTCCAACATCAGTGCCTGACCTCACAAATGCGCTTCTAGAAGAATAGTCATACATTCCCATAAACAAACTCCTGAACCTTGTGGAAAGCCTTCCCAGAAGAGTTGAAGCTGTTATAGCAGCAAAGGTTGGGTCAACTCCATATTAAAAAATGGGATGTCATTAAAGTTCATGTGCATGTAAAGGCAGGCGTCCCAAAACTTTTGGCAGTATAGTGTATTATGTAAACAGGACTAATTGCATAAGAACTAAGAAAATAAATGTTTGTTAAGATGAGTTGTTCACAGATACATAATGAAGATTCCGTGAAAGTCCGGAATTATTTGTGCATGCCCTAAGCTTCAAAAATTCATAATTTACGCTTTTTTTGTTTTTTATTTGTCCAGAGCTGCTCCAGATTGCAGGGATCAGTCCTCATGGAAACGCTCTGGGTGCCTCCATGCAGCAGCAGTTGAACCAGCAGGCAGCTCCAGAGAAGAGAGGAGGAGAAGTGCTAGACTCCACACACACCGACATCAAACTAGAGAAGAGCAACATAGTGCTGCTGGGCCCCACTGGCTCTGGTGAGACTGAAACACACTTTCTGTGTTGTGTACGATTTGATAGAAGTCTAATTTATTAAATGGAGCGGACAGTGCTTTCAGCAAGGACACATTAAATTGATTTTGATCAAATAAATGCAGCCTTGGTGAGCATAAGAGACCTATTTCAAAAACTATTTTCCCACCCTAAACCATTGAATGTTAGTGTATGTTTTGAATGTGGTAATATGGAAAGTTGTGTTATAGGGAAAACACTTCTGGCCCAAACACTGGCCAAATGCCTGGATGTTCCCTTTGCAATCTGTGACTGCACCACCCTCACCCAGGCAGGGTATGTGGGAGAGGACATAGAGTCAGTCATCGCAAAACTTCTGCAGGATGCCAACTATGTGATCGAGAAAGCTCAGCAAGGTAACTGTTCTGGGAGACTTCCTGTGACATTTACCCACATATATGAAATATCCAAAACCACGTTTTGCAAGAATTAGTTCAATTCAAATTTGACTTGCATGCTGAAATTGTCTTAGGCATCGTGTTCTTGGACGAAGTGGACAAGATTGGCAGCGTTCCCGGGATCCATCAGTTAAGGGACGTGGGAGGAGAGGGAGTGCAACAGGTTTGTAGTTAAAAATGAAGCAGATTCTCTGTCCTAGATTACAAACGTCAGATGTGTCACTGATATTCAGCTAAACTTTGACCTAAATCACAAGAACGCTCACATGGCTGTTAAAGATTTACAGAAACACAGTCTGTTATTCTTGGAATCTCACTTCTGTATTTCTGGTGTACTTCTTTAATCACCAACAATATCTTGTGATGTACTCATTTTTGCAAAATCTGCAAATCAATTTTTATGACTACAGAATTTTTTTTTGTTGTCATACCTACAAATGTGATGTCTTTACAGCAAGATATTAAAAATTGTGATAGTGCTTTTGTTGTGATGAATAACATGTTACATTATTTTTGTAGGGTTTACTTAAGCTACTGGAAGGCACTATTGTTAATGTTCCTGAGAAGAACACAAGGAAGCTGAGAGGTGAAACTGTGCAAGTTGACACCACCAACATCCTGTTTGTAGCATCGGGAGCATTTAATGGACTTGACCGTATCATCAGCAGGAGAAAGAATGAGAAGGTAAGTTCTAAAACAAGGCTTTATTCACAAAATTATGAAAGTCTAGCTTGGTTATCTTAAATTTAACATTTCATTTCCTTTAAACGGATAGTTCACCCAAAAATGAAAATTGTCATCATTTACTCACCCTCAAGTTGTTCCAAACCTGTATGAGTGTCTTTGTTCTGCTGAACACAAAAGAAGATATTTTGAAGAATGTTTGTAACCAAGCAGATAGAGCAACCATTAACTACCATAGTATTTTTTCCCCTACTATGGTAGTCAATGGTTGCTCTATCTGCTTGGTTACAAACATTCTTCAAAATATCTTCTTTTGTGTTCAGCAGAACAAAGAAACTCATACAGGTTTGGAACAAATTGAGGGTGAGTAAATGATGACAGAAATGAATTTCTAATAAAACAGATGTATGAATAAATGGACCAAACGCCTTAAGAAGTGTTTTTTTTTTTTGTATAGGGTTGTCAGGATTGTTGTTTTGGGTTAGTAGGAGGGTTTTTTTCTGAGAAATTAATACTTTTATTCAGTAAAGATTCATTAAATTGATCAAATGTGACTGTGAAGACATTCTATAATGTTACAAAATAATAAAAAATAAAATATCATAAAAACATGTTTTGTTTTCAATAACATTTTAATAATAGTAACTTTATTAGGCCCATAGACAACTAAAAACAAAATGCTACAAACCATAAATAATTAGCAATCTGGAATTAATTGTGGATTTTGATTTTGTTGTTTTTTAATATTTATTTTTAATATCAAGCACATCTCGCTCTTTACGTTTTCATACATCCATGCTTTCATTATTAATAACTTCAAGCACATCCCGCTCTTTACGTTCTCATTCATCCATGCTTCTTTATTAATAACTTCAAACAGTCCCACCCATTGAAAGCTGCATGGATTATCATACGGACATAAATACGACACATTTATAGGACATAAAATGTCTCTGCGTCTAAAGAGGAAAGACCTGGTGAAATGTTTCCAAATGTCTCTTGGCACAGCAGAGCACCGATTTCAATAAATGTATATGTAATAGTTATTAAAATAAAATGAAATGTTTCAGTACAGTCATGTTTTTCATACACTTTTAAATTTTAGCTGCTGTTCTAAAAATCTACATTATTTTTGTCAAAGAGCCAGTTGTGGCTAGTGAGTCATAGGTTCAAAACGAAACCAGTTTTAAATTGTAATAATATTTCACAGTATTACATGTTTTTACTGTATTTAAGTAAATGCATCCTTTGTAAGCATAAGAGACTTATTTCAATAACATTAAAACAATCTTACTGACCCTTAACTTTTGAATGGTGGTGTATACATGTGTATATATAATGTGCCCATTACCTTTATATTCCAAATCTAGTACCTTGGGTTTGGAACACCGTCTAACATGGGGAAAGGTCGAAGGGCAGCGGCAGCAGCTGACCTGGCTAACACCACAGGGGCAGAGGTGGATGCAGTGGCCGAGATTGAGGAGAAGGACCGACTTCTGAAACACGTGGAGGCCAGAGACCTTATTGAATTCGGCATGATTCCTGAGTTTGTGGGCCGTCTTCCTGTTGTGGTTCCTCTGCACAGTCTGGATGAGGAGACGCTGGTGCGGATCCTTACGGAGCCACGCAATGCTGTTGTGCCACAGTATCAGGCTCTCTTCAGCATGGACAAGGTTCGTATCTAATATAAACTAGGGGTGTTGTTTAACACATTAACTTCATCATCATGTGCTATATCCAGCAAAGTAAATCAGATTGAAGGATGATTCTCACAAAACTGTATTTCCTGCAAGCTTTTTTCAAGGTAAATTTAGGTATCTTTCCAAAAGGACACCTAATAACTAAATAATATTAAAGGGATAGTTCACCCAAAAATGAAAATTAGCCCATGATTTACTCACCCTTAAGTCACCCTAGGTGTATATGACATTCTTGACAATAGACGAATAAAATCGGAGCTATATTAAAAAAAGTCCAGGCTAATCCACGCTTTATAATGGCAGTGACTGTTGCTCTGTTTTTGAAGTCCATAGAAAATGCATCTTTTGCATCTGAAAAAGGCGATCGGCCGAAACTTTACTTTATAAAGTTTTAAATATGGATATGTTTCTTACACAAACGCATCGATTCGCTTCAGAAGGCATTTAATAACCCCCCGGAGTCGTGTAGAGCATGTTATTTGACGGACAGATGCATTTTTTATGGACTTCAAAAACAGAGCAACAATTACTGCTATTATAAAGCTTGGATTAGCCTGGACTTTTTTAATATAACTCTGATTAATTACAATGTGTGATCAGTGCTTTGAGAGGTTTAACGGTTTGACATAAATTACGTTAATGTCGCAATTGCGCATGCTTCAGTAAATTATTTGTGTTAAATTATTTTAACATGTTAAGGATTTTGAATTTGAGGGATAGTTCACCCATAAATGAAAATTGTCATAATTTACTTACCCTCAACTTGATCCAAACTTGTATTCATTTCTTTATTCTCCTGAACACAGAAGAAGATATTTTGTAGAATATGGGGAACATTGACTTCCATAGTAGGGAAAAAATACTATAGAAGTCAATGGGGTGCATCGACTGTCTGGTTACAGACATCTTTTTGTGTTTTTTCGTTCAGCAGAATAAAGAAACTCATACAGGTTTGGAACAACTTGAGGGTGATTAAATGATGACAGAATTTAAATTTTTGGATGAACTATCCCTTTAATCGCGTGCTGTGTAAATAGGAACTTCTTATTGACTTTAAATTAAGCAAATTGAAACCCTAAATTTACAAAATAAAATGTTAGTAAAATAATAAATTAAAATAAAATAATAAACCCTTTTGCCATTTTTATTGTCAGGTCTCCTTTTGAACTTTTTTTTTCTTTTATTATCATTATTTTTTATTATTTTTATATATAAATATAATTAATATTATATTTATTTATTCAATTTGTTCATATAAACAGATGGCTTATAGTGATACAAATTCATGAAATATATTATACATAATGTAAAATAATATGATAAAATGTGGCACAAATTAAAAGAGAATCATTAAGTGTTTCTGGATGTGCTGTCTTTCTTTTGTATTAGTGTGATCTCAACGTGACGCCTGATGCCCTTAGAGCAATCGCCAGGTTAGCTCTGGAACGTAAAACCGGAGCCCGTGGGCTTAGATCCATAATGGTAGGAGAATGCCGTTTTTGTTGCTTGTATTGTATTCAGTTTCAGTTCCTCAAAGGCATGCTGGTAAATTACGTGTGCTCTTGTGATGTCATAAGCTGCAACTATTTCCCAACAGGAAACACTGCTGCTTGATCCCATGTTTGAGGTGCCACATTCAGATATTGTGGCAGTGGAGGTGAAGAAGGAAGTGGTTCAAGGAAAAGCACCACCTCAGTACATAAGGTGAGAGCTCACATGACCTAGTTTGTTATTCTTGTCATTTTATCTGTCCACAATTAAGATTAAAACCTATTCTGACACACCTGGAGCTATGGACTCTATTCAGGCCTTAATGTAATTTTTTTTTTTTTTTGTCTTCTGAACAAATGTACTAAGGAGCTTAAAAGAGGATTTTAAGAAAAAAATTTAATTAAAAAAAAAAAAAAAAAAAACTTAAAATTGGTAACACTTTACAATAAGGTCTCATTTGTTAACATGTAATAACTAACATATACTATATGTTTACAACATTTATTTCTCTTTGTGAATGTTAGTTCACGGTGCATTAATTAATGTTAACGGAATGCTTTTGATTTTTAAAAATGTATTAGTAGATGTTGAAATTAACTAAGTTTTACATCTTAATTCATGTTAACTAATGTAGTTAACATATTAAATCTTCTTGTAAAGTGTTAACAAAAAATGAAAGTGTCTATTTTGAAGGTGCCTTGATCTATTATTTATCTACAACCCCAAATCCAGAAAATTTGGGACATTTTGTAAAATGTAATAAAATCAAGAATCTGTGATTTAATGCTCTTTAACAAGCTGCAACAAACTCCAAAAAAGTTGGGACAGAGGCAAAATAAAAGTGAAAAGACTATAGAATATCCAAGTTAAACTGTTTTGAAACGTCCACAATTAGCAGGTTAACTGGTGTCGTGATTGGGTACAAAAGGAACATCCACCAAAGACTGTTTGCAAGCATAGATGGTCCATGGCTCATCACGTTGTGCCAAATTTCATGAGAGAATTGTCAAACAATTCAAACATCACATTTCTCAATGCAAGATTGCAAAGAATTTAGGTCTTTCACATCTACCATATATAATATTGTGAAACGTTTCAGGGAATCGAGAGAAAAATCAGTGTGTGTGTAGGGCAAGGCAGGAGACCTCTGATGAATCTCTCAGACGGCATTGCATGAGAAACCGTCATGCATTAAATACATGGGCTCGGGTGTACTCTGGAAAACCGTTGTCACTTAACACAGTCTGACGCTGCATCAAGAAATGTAACTTGAATCTCTGTTACGCAAGGAGAAAGCTATACACGTGTTTAATGCAGTTCTCTGGGCCCAAGCTCATCTCAGATTATCCAAAACACAGTGGAAATGTGTGCTGTGGTCAGAGGAGTCCATGTTTCAGCTTGTTTTTGGGAAAAAAACTGATTTCGAGTTCTCAATCCCAAAGACAAAAGGGACCATCCAGACTTTCATCAGCTACAGGCAAAAGAAAACATCTGTCATGGTATTGGTCCGGCCCATCATGACGAGGAGAGTCAAACAACGATGACCATGAAATTTTGAGCAGCTGTCTTGTATCAGGCGAGATTGGGAAAAAAAATTCCACTTGCAAAATTTCAACAATTACTGTCCTCAATTCACAAGCATTGTAAACATGCCTCTGTCCCTTTGGAGTGTATTGCATCCATCAAAATGTATTTATATTTACAAAATACACTTACTAAAGGGATTGTTCACACAAAAATGAAAATTAGGCCATGATTTAGTCGCCCTCAAGCCATCCTAGGTGTATATGACATTCTTCTTTCAGACGAATACAATCAGAGTTATATTCCTGGCTAATCCATGCATTATAATGGCAGCCCAAAAAAGTGCATCCATCCATTATAAAAGTGCTCCACACGGCTCCGGGGGGTTAATTAAGTTCTTCTGAAGCGAATCGATGGGTTTGTGTAAGAAAAATATCCTGTTTAAAACTCCAAAAGTAAAACATCTAACTTCCTGCGGAACGCCTTCCGTATTCATTTTACGGAAAAAGCGTAACTGGCTGGACAATGACGTTGGACATTCAGGCTGATCCTTTTTTTTCTCTCTCGTTTTGTGAAGAGTGACATTACAAGGTAATAAAAAAATGAAAATAAATGTGTCAAAGAAAAACGGGCAAGGCTGAGACATGCAGCAAAACAAAGGAAGTGGGCCCTCAAAATTCTGTTGGCTAAACGTCAGAAGAAATAGGGTTTACCTTATGAGGTGGTGTAAAAAGTATCCCATATTGATGCATTTGTAGCCAGTGGGATTTTCAGTTTTGGTGTTATTTTAGTTTTACATTTTATCTGGTTGTTGTCGTCTTGTTTTTGTTTTGTTTATGTATTCAGCTCCCACATCTATTGAATCCTTTTTTTATGTTTTATAAAGGGTTGTTTTTCCCTACATAAAAAACAAAAACTTTTTTACCTCTTACCTATTAGAATTAGTTTTCAGGCAGATACAAAGATACTTAAGTGTCTAGAAATGAGCATGAAAAGTAAATATATATACAGTGAGGAAAATAAGTATTTGAACACCCTGCTATTTTGCAAGTTCTCCCACTTAGAAATCATGGAGGGGTCTGAAATTGTCATCGTAGGTGCATGTCCACTGTGAGAGACATAATCTAAAAAAAAAAAAAATCCAGAAATCACAATATTATTTTTTTAACTATTTATTTGTATGATACAGCTGCAAATAAGTATTTGAACACCTGAGAAAATCAATGTTAATATTTGGTACAGTAGCCTTTGTTTGTAATTACAGAGGTCAAACGTTTCCTGTAGTTTTTCACCAGGTTTGCACACACTGCAGGAGGGATTTTGGCCCACTCCTCCACACAGATCTTCTCTAGATCAGTCAGGTTTCTGGCCTGTCGCTGAGACACACAGAGTTTGAGCTCCCTCCAAAGATTCTCTGTTGGGTTTAGGTCTGGAGACTGGCTAGGCCACGCCAGAACCTTGATATGCTTCTTATAGAGCCACTCCTTGGTTATCCTGGCTGTGTGCTTCGGGTCATTGTCATGTTGGAAGACCCAGCCTCGACCCATCTTCAATGCTCTAACTGAGGGAAGGAGGTTGTTCCCCAAAATCTTGCAATACATGGCCCCGGTCATCCTCTCCTTAATACAGTGCAGTCGCCCTGTCCCATGTGCAGAAAAACACCCCCAAAGCATGATGCTACCACCCCCATGCTTCACAGTAGGGATGGTGTTCTTGGGATGGTACTCATCATTCTTCTTCCTCCAAACACGTTTAGTGGAATTATGACCAAAAAGTTATATTTTGGTCTCATCTGACCACATGACTTTCTCCCATGACTCCTCTGAATCATCCAAATGGTCATTGGCAAACTTAAGACGGGCCTTGACATGTGCATGCACTAGCTCAACTGTCTAAGTAAAGTAACACACATTGCTTTCCTTTTGAATTTACTGCCTAATTAGTTTAATGGCACTTGGTAGTCATTTGAATTAGTCTCATTTACTTTTTTGCTCTCTCCACTCAGAGCTGCACCTAAAGACCCCTCTGAGGAGGAGTATGACTCTGGAATCGAAGAGGAAAACTGGACAAGACAGGCTGATGCCGCCAAGAACTAAAAACTACTCAAGACTTTTTCCTTAGCTGATTGTTTGCCTCCTCAGTTCTCCTAAGGGTCCATTTCTCACTGTATCCTTGTAATGATTGGTTACTCGCTTTGGAAAATCATATTCTGTGAACTTATGCCATCTCTACCCTGACTTTATGTAATCATGGCTTGGAGAAATACGTTTAAAGTCAACTAAGTCTGTGGGAAGTCTCCTCTGAAACTATCCCTCTAATAATATGTGAAATGTAAAGAATTTTATTTTAATTTTAATTAGTTTGCAGTTACACTCAAGATGCTATTTGCATTATGTTAAGGGACAAGAAAATCAGTAACATACTGGAACTTCGAGGACATGCCTATTGTCACCCTGTCAATGTGTTGTCACAATATTCACAAAGTGGCCCAGCAATGGCAGATATATTTGTATCGGCCAGTTTGAAACAACCAAGTGACTTTGTCTCTTTGAGAAAGTGCACATCAGTATCACTTCACAGAAATGTATTTATTTTTCTTTTCATCTGCATTATTAGAATATACTCCCATTAATGCAAAGTGGGAAGGGGTTACTGTTTGCATAGAGAGAGTAGAAACATGTACTGTATGTTTTTGATCCTCACCCATCAAGTCAAAGGATTGATGTACAAAAAAAATATATGTAGGAATAAAATGTAAATATTAACACTGAACAATGCAGGTCTTCTGTTGTATTTTTTTTAATGAACACAAAGAGCATTAGATAAAAACAGACAAACTAAATAGGACAAAATACATACGACACGGCATAAAATATATTATGAATTACTGCATTATTTAAAGACATAGTTCACTCAAAATCTCTTATATTCACACTCATGTTTAAAAAGATGATTGAGGCTGTCATTTAGCAAAACCTTTCATTTTGTGTTTCCCTGAAGAATGAGCTAAAAGTTTATAACAACATGAAGGTGAATAAATGATTTTTTTGAAATTTTAGTTCATTTTTATTCATTTTAATACAATTAAATGTTAGAATAATGAATAATTAAATAGGCCAAGACTATTTATTTATTAAACGAACAAGGATATTATTGACTAAATCAAATATATAAATGTGTAATTAAATATACTAACAAATATTTTAATTAATGGATAAAAATGTAATTAAATAAGCTTCTCTTATGTAGAACAGAGAAGAACAATTGGTAATGTTTTCTAAGAAGTCTCGTGAAATGTTTTCTATTTTAATCTAATTTAAAATGTAATTTATTCCTGTAATGGCAAAGCTGAATTTTCAGCGTAATTTCTTCAGTGTCACAGTGATCCTTCAGAAATCATTTTAATGTCGTGATTTGTTGCCATGTTGAAAACAATTGTGCTGCTTAATTTACAATCAGATTATACATTTTCCCCGTGTCCTAAATTTAAAAATACTTTCCATCCTGCTTTAACTTTGAAGGGGGTTTTATTTTGAAGGCTTGCCGACCGGAAGTTCTTTCTTCATACCTTCCGGTTATACGCTGTTCTCTGGACGTTCCTCACAACCGCTTCAACAACACCGAGTTGATTTTAGCATTAAATAATGGATAACTCTCAGCAGTTCGGATATATGGGCGCTCCGCCTCCTCCCTTCAATGTTCCTGCGTGTTCCGACGGCACTGTTTATGCTGGAGGAGGCGGAGGACCACCACCGATGCCTCCTCCAGCTCCAGCGGGACACGCATGGAGCATGTATCAACTTCCACCACCGCCAGTACAGCATCACTGGCCCCAATTCCCACCCTTCGACCCGAGCAGACCACCTCCAGGCCCCTTCGAACCTCCTCAACACAATGAGAACCCAACTCCGTCCTGGTCCCAGAACCAGTGGACTCCACCTGAGCATAACTTCAGGGGACAATTCGCTCCAAATCAACACCAATTTCCTAATTTAGAACCACCATCATATCAGTCCAACATCAGGCCGGATAATTCAGCTCACATGTACACCTCCAACCGCCAGAATTACTCATTTACCGACCAGTCTGCGAACAGATCCTGGCTAGATGACAACCAAAACAACAGTCAAATATCAGCCCCTGATGAGGAGTCCAAGCAGAGGCTGAGAGATGCGCAGTGGGTTCAAAGTCTCTTGCTTCAGAGAATCGCTAAACCCAGTGAACCCAAACAAACCCACTCCAACCCATCAATCTCTCAGTTCAAAGAAAAGCTGTATGGCACTGTTACAATGCTGTCTGAGTTAAATATCGTGTGCCAGATGCTAAAGGATCATTTGGAGAATGAAGATGTTTGGACTGACACGCTCGCAAAAGCAGCAGAGCTGAAGAACACCATCCAGGAGAGCCTGGCGGAGCTGAAGGACCCGGACTGCGCCAGCGGCATCCGGAGGAAGTTACTGCAGATAAACAAGAAGCGAGCCAGGATGAGGAGAAGAAAGATCGAACAAAAGGAGGAAAGGCTGGAACAGGAGGCTAGGCGTGCTGAACGAGAGGCGCTGGTTGACAAATGGCAGATGAAACGCCTTCTAGAAGTGGAGGAGAAGAAAAGAGTGAGCAAAACTGACGCATTATATCAGGGTCTTCCAATAGGGGGCGCTACACGCTCAGATTTGGTTTATCCGTTATGCATTGCATTTCCATATATTAGGTTGGAGGTTAACCAACAATTACAATTTTGTAATTTACTCACCCTCAAGTTATTCCAAACCTGTATGATTTTTTTGTGAAGAATGTTGGTAACCAAACAGTTGATGGACCCCGTTGACTTTAATAGTTTTTTTTTTATTTTTTCATTCTATGGAAGTCATTGGGACCCCTTCAACTGTTTGGTTACCTATATTCATCAAAATATCTTATTTTGTGAAGAAATTCATGCATATGTCCCATGAAATATTATTATATTATAATATATTATATTACAATATATTATACTCATTAAGATGAATTAGTATTATACTATATTAATAGTTTTGTTATTATGCTATATATATGTGTGTGTGTGTTTGTATTATTCTTTATTAATAATATCTTACTATATGGTTTATTCAATTCTAAATCATTTTAAGTACTTTTCTTTTATCAAAATCAGTTAATATGCGGTTCATCAACTATTTGGTTACCCATACAGGGAGTGCAGAATTATTAGGCAAGTTGTATTTTTGAGGATTAATTTTACAACATTAATAATTAAACAACAACCATGTTGTCAATGAACACAAAAAACTCATTAATATCAAAGCTGAATATTTTTGGAAGTGGTTTTTAGTTTTAGCTATTTTAGGGGGATATCTGTGTGTGCAGGTGACTATTACTGTGCATAATTATTAGGCAACTTAACAAAAAACAAATTTATACCCATTTCAATTATTTATTTTTACCAGTGAAACCAATATAACATCTCAACATTCACAAATATACATTTCTGACATTCAAAAACCAAACAAAAACAAATCAGTGACCAATATAGCCACCTTTCTTTGCAAGGACACTCAAAAGCCTGCCATCCATGGATTCTGTCAGTGTTTTGATCTGTTCACCATCAACATTGCGTGCAGCAGCAACCACAGCCTCCCAGACACTGTTCAGAGAGGTGTACTGTTTTCCCTCCTTGTAAATCGCACATTTGATGATGGACCACAGGTTCTCAATGGGGTTCAGATCAGGTGAACAAGGAGGCCATATCATTAGATTTTCTTCTTTTATACCCTTTCTTGCCAGCCACGCTGTGGAGTACTTGGGCGCGTGTGATGGAGCATTGTCCTGCATGAAAATCATGTTTTTCTTGAAGGATGCAGACTTCTTCCTGTACCGCTGCTTGAAGAAGGTGTCTTCCAGAAACTGGCAGTAGGACTGGGAGTTGAGCTTGACTCCATCCTCAACCCGAAAAGGCCCCACAAGCTCATCTTTGATGATACCAGCCCAAACCAGTACTCCACCTCCACCTTGCTGGCGTCTGAGTCGGACTGGAGCTCTCTGCCCTTTACCAATCCAGCCACGGGCCCATCCATCTGGCCCATCAAGACTCACTCTCATTTTATCAGTCCATAAAACCTTAGAAAAATCAGTCTTGAGATATTTCTTGGCCCAGTCTTGACGTTTCAGCTTGTGTGTCTTGTTCAGTGGTGGTCGACTTTCTGCCTTTCTTACCTTGGCCATGTCTCTGAGTATTGCACACCTTGTGCTTTTGGGCACTCCAGTGATGTTGCAGCTCTGAAATATGGCCAAACTGGTGGCAAGTGGCATCTTGGCAGCTGCACGCTTGACTTTTCTCAGTTCACGGGCAGTTATTTTGCACCTTGGTTTTTCCACACGCTTCTTGCGACCCTGTTGACTATTTTGAATGAAACGCTTGATTGTTCGATGATCACGCTTCAGAAGCTTGGCTATTTTAAGACTGCTGCATCCCTCTGCAATATATCTCACTATTTTTGACTTTTCTGAGCCTGTCAAGTCCTTCTTTTGACCCATTTTGCCAAAGGAAAGGAAGTTGCCTAATAATTATGCACACCTGATATAGGGTGTTGATGTCATTAGACCACACCCCTTCTCATTACAGAGATGCACATCACCTAATATGCTTAATTGGTAGTAGGCTTTCCAGCCTATACAGCTTGGAATAAGACAACATGCATAACGAGGATGATGTGGTCAAAATACTCATTTGCCTAATAATTCTGCACTCCCTGTATTCTTCAAAATATATTTTGTGTTCAGCAGAAGAAAGAAATTCATACATGTCCTATGAAGTTATTATATTATAATTAATTATACTTAAGATGAATTGGTATTATACTATATTAATAGTTTTGTTATAAATTTTTTATATATATATATATATATATATATATACATTTTATATTATATGATTTATTAAATTCTATATTATATAGTATTAATACATTTTTATTAAAATGATACTATTATATAAATAATGTAATTGTTAAAAAATAATTTATATAGTATTATTTTATCAAAATTCAGTTAATAGAACATACTTAAAACATATTGTTCATTTAAAATATTTTTCCTACTTTGGTTTGGTATGAACGGATGTTGCCATTTGTCAAGTTTTTTTTACCTTTCTGCAGTCATTACCTTTCAAATCAGGCATGTTTTTTGGGGGGAATATTGAATTATAATCAGTTAATTTATTTTTTCGGTAACGCTTTACAATAAGGTCTCATTCGTTAACATTAGTTAGTGTATTAACTAACATGAACTAACCATGAGCAGTACATTTGTTACTGTATTTGTTCATCTTTGTTAACGTTAGTTAATAAACATCCAGCTGTTCATGTTAGTTCACAGTGCATTAACTAATGTTAACAATATTTTAATAATGTATTAGTAAATGTTGAAATTAACACTAACAAAGATAAATAAATGCTTTATAAGTGCAGTTCATTGTTAGCTCATGTTAATTAATGCTGTTATCTAATGAATTGTAAAGTGTTTTTTCCATTTTCTTCCTTTGCTGGGTGTGTCCTTAATTTTACTTTCCATCCTGCTAGTCTTTATTAATATCTCTTTAACTAACAAAAGTTTCTTAGTGACCTGTTCTCTTACACTCTAAAAAAAAAAAAAGGTTCTATATGGCACCAAAAATGGTTCTTGGATCGTAATCATAGTGGAACCTTTTATAGTGCTATATAGCACCAATTTTGGTTCTTCAGAGGTTCTTCACCGGTTCTTTAACTAAGGTGCTATATAGTACCGCTAACTAAGGTGCTATATAGCACCGCTACCATATACATAACATGTTAAGATATGGTGCTGTATAGCACCAAAAGTGGTTCCTCTATGATTACGACGAAGAACCATTTTTGGTGCCATATAGAACCTTTTTTTTTTAAGACTGTATATATTGACTAATTTTAGTTTTTGATATATATCTCTCCAGGTAGGCTGTATATTTCAAATTATGTGAATTCCTCTACTATATGAACATTTGTACGTTTTTCATCCAGCAATGCCTGATCTAATTATTATTTTGTTGTTGTTCAGGAGAAAGAGTTGAAAATGGCCGCCGATGCTGTTCTCTCAGAGGTCAGAAAGAAACAAGCAGACTCCAAAAGAATGCTGGACATCCTCAAATCACTGGAAAAACTCAGGAAACTCAGGAAAGAGGCTGCGTCCAGGAAAGGTAAAACATAAAAATTAGATTTTTAATGTAAAAGTTATCCCTGAGAAATTGATCTTGACAGTTTATGGTTTGTATAAGCATATTGTTCACAAGTTTTGGAGAAATCAGTCGAGCATTTGCTTATTTGTAGTTGTTTCTGTATGTTAAACTGATTACTTCATCTTTAATGCCTAATTTTACTTTCATTTTTTTTCTATTTTAACAGGCATGTTTCCGGGAAAAGCGAGTGATGACATATTTGAGGGTCACTTGGATCGGTTGAGGAGTCTGATCTGTAAGCGCACGGGCGTGTACGCGGCAGAGGAGAAAGCCCTGAGAGTCATGCTGGAGGGAGAACAGGAGGAGGAACGCAAACGAGACCGCGAGAAACGACTGAAGAAAGAAAAAGAGAAGCTCTTGCAGAAGAAGCGAGAGGTGGACGCAATGCTGTTTGGAGGTAATACTGGGTTTGAGGATAGACAGATAGAAGGACAGACAGACAGACAGATTAAACTTTTTGGGATCATTATGATTTTTTAAAAATGTTTTTGAAATAAATGTCTTTACTACGGTGGCCGAGAAGTGCAAAACAAATAATCGTTATGAAAACAAATGAGGAAATCCAAAAACAAAACAACAAATTATAAACACAACAACAATTCTGAAAACAAAATAGAAAGTCAGAAGACGCAACAAGAAGTCAGACAAAACAGAGATGGTAGGTATATTTTGTGAATGGAATACTTGCCACTGATTGGACTAGACATCTGTCAATCAAGACGTGCAGAAAGTACCGCTGGCCTCGGCAGTAGAAAGTAGATTCGCGTATGCATGTGTAAATATTAGAGCTGTATCGTCTACGATAATAAATGTTGTTTTAACGATGTGCGAGCTGACGTTATTGAGTTTATCCACTTTGCAAAAAACAAACAAAAACACACCTTGAGACGCTCCCGCTGCACGTAGATTGCAGTTAATGCCCCTAAAATTCCAGATATGGGGGCAAAATGCCCATCTTTTTGTCTTATGGTTATATTATATGGTATATTGTGGTTTTGTTTTTGGATTTGTTCATATGTTTTCATACTTGTTATTTGTTTGGCACTTCTCGGCCACCGTACTTACAATGCGTCCTTGCTGAATAAAATGAAAACGTCTGTATTTTGTTTTCCACAAAAAAAGCAGCTAAATCAGCAATGTTTTCAACATTGATAAAAGTAATAATACGTAATAGTAATAGTACACCCAGCGCAATGCGACGGCAAGCGCAACGCAAGTGTTTTTTGCTAGTCCAGCGCCACGTTGTTTAAATAGCAAATGCACTCGGCCCATCTGTTCGTCCATGGGCGTGCTGGTCTGAAAACGATGCTGGAGCGCTGCTATTTTGAGACAACTGAAATTACCTGCGCCATTGACCAAGAAAAACCTGGTCTAAAGTCAATAACGCAGGATTTTTTGTGTTATTTGAAAGGCGCGTTAGTAATATGAGTCTATAGGCGGCTGCCCAACGGTCATCATTTTGCTTATTACACACAGAGACGCGCAGCACACAAACATTTTTAAATATTAAAGGGTCACTTCAGTGATTTAGCATTAGGCTTTGTATCAGTAGAAACCCGGTAGTATATTCAAATTATGGTACTTTCCCCCCTGAGACGAGAGAATTATGCATTTTATTTCTGGAAAAATTCCTCCGATGACTCAAATATTGTCACAGAATGTAAGACACAGACGACGGCCGCACGGACAATCATAATAACGAAGCGCGGTGCCGAGTAAAGTGAGTGTTTCAACTTTTCAATGAATTCCTGCGATAGTTTAGCTTCCATATGCGATCTGAAAACGTGCCAGACTGGCGCTTAGCGTTACCTCAGCTCTGCTCAGCTCTTCGTGAGGAATGAAATCTGACACTGCTGCGTCTGTGCCGTGACTTTCGTTCGGCTCACTCACACTTTATTGAAAAGACACGTTCAGTTTTTAATTGTAGTGTTTATTCCCTAACTGAACGAAATGATTGTATTACTATGAAGATCAAAACGACGGTGTACGGAGTGGCCTCGTAGGGCAGAGAAGCAAGTGCATTCTGGGGGTTGTTGTCTTTCAACCACATGAGCCAAAAATACATTTTCTGTCTTTTCTCAGTCACCACATTCAAAAATAATTTCACATTTCTACTACATAAATGAACCAGTTTAAATACAAAGCTTAATGCTAAATCACTGAAGTTACCCTTTAAACTAGGGATGCTCATATTGACCGTTTAACCGTTAACCGATGGTATGAATTTTGACCGATTAATACTATCAGTTAAATGGTTTAAAGACGGTTTTGTTTTTTTTTGTTTTTTGTTTTTGCTGCATGGTCACCACATTTTTATAAGAAACAATATCGAGTCTATAAAACACGAAAGAACAGCAAATATATCGGTGAGAACACTCGTTTTAACAGCCTATATACACCGGGACTGCATTTGACTGCATATCACAATTTTCCCAATATTGATTCTTCTTGCAATCGTAATGCAATGGACTGTGGCCTACATTAAACCTTTAAATAAAAGGTTTACACAGTCATATACAATAAACGAGCTTGCACAGCGACAGGAAATAAAAATTAATGCAAAAAACCTGCCTACCTTACCAGAGCATGCGAGCAAAGCAAAGCGGAGCTTCACTCATGAACTGCTCAGCGGTAAAATGACGTGCGCTCAAATCCCGTCCGACATGACATTTCTCAGTACTGTAGCCTACTATGCTTGTAGCCATTAAAACACGTAATTAGTTTCAGTTTAAATATTATAATGTTATTTTTTAATTTACGTTGAAAAGTGAACAGGACACATAAGATGCATAATGTCAGAAGACGGGGGGGGGGGGGGGGTCTTCAATAAGTTCATTAACACTTCAATAAGTTTTTTTGTTGAAAGTTTTTCTTTCAAGTGAATTTCGTTTTGTATAAATTGTATTTTAATTTTAATCTATGTTTAATCAACCAAATTGCCCGGATTTAATAAATAATAGGCAAATAGTATAGCCTATAACAGACAATGACATGGAGGAGGCGGCGCAGCGTGAACAACGGCTTAAATGAACAACAAGAAAAGAAAAAAAACTTTTGTCAGGGGCAGCCCTAGCTATTTATTTCAGATAGACCTATATTTTATCCAGCATGTCACAAATTGAGTTCTGGGTTGAGCGTGCTGTGCTGAGCGGAATGAGCTTCAGAAATGAGCGGAATCGTTTTAAAAACATAATTCAACAAATAAATAATACTTTTTAATAGGCCACTTAAAATGTTTATTACAAATAAATTATTACATTTTAAAAATGAACAAAAATGTGCAATCCTTTGCAGCACCCCTACTTCCCGTGGATTGAGGTAGGCCTGCTATTTTTATATGATGAAAAAAACGTAGTTTTACGGGAAAAAGACTATTCCGGTTCTTCAAAGCTTCAAATGGATTCAGTGTTTTCGTTTTGTCATCTTAATTTGTTAATTATTTTAGTGAAAAATATTTAGTGTAGGCCTATTTATTTTATGCTTTTTAAAAATATTTTATTCAGTTTTTCTTTGTTGTCAGAAACGCTGCAGGTGCGTGAACACTTGATTATGTGAATCCAGGGGTCCGTTCTTCGTACCTCGCTTAATACATCTGAGATGATTTGACAGATCCCAGATCTTTTAATCGTGATAACTGATGTCTGGCTAATTTGGTTCTTCAAACGAATTTGCGGATTGGATTTAAATATCTGGATTAAATGATCTAAGATCACTGCGCGTTCTTGTGTTCCCTGAAGAGGGCAGATGCATCGATACTCGAAACCATGATCAGCAGTGCAGCGATTGGCTGGCGTCAAGACAACAACGTAATGACATCATATAATTAAAAAACAAAATTGACAAATTGCACAAAAAAAAACCCACGAATATCTGGACCTTTATAAGGAAACAGCTAAACGACCAAACCAACATAAAAGTTATAATAGATCAATGATTTTTTTACATGATTAGCTACCAATTATTTATATTCACGATTTTATACAGTATTTGTACACCCTTTACATTTTTATTTCAATGTTGTAATTAAATTTTTAATTCAATTTGAAGCAGATTTGTAACGTGACAGTATTAAAGTTTCTTAAGGGTCAAGATCAAATTCTCTGCATCTACTGCGCTGCATCAAGCCATCCCATAATATCCGTCATCACTTAAATTAATGCACGGCTCAGATTAACTGTACAACATGTGTGCAAACCTCCAATAAAATTATAAAGTAATTATTCCATCACAAATAAATCGCTCAATCAAGTGGCTGTGTCTATAGTATTATACACAACATTATAATATTATATACATTCTCATATACATATACAATTTAAAATTTGTATATTATTATTATTTAAAATGATTATTATTGCCCCTGGTTCAGTAATGAACTCTTGTAATAAAGTAGCAGTGGCTGGGACAGATTTTAAGTATCACCTCAAGATGCAATTTAATCCTGTTTACATGAAATAAGCCGCTCGCGAGCAGGTTTAAGTTTACGGACCTGTTGCTATGACAGCAAATCCAGGATGAGCGTCGAAGAACCAAACAATCCAAGATCATGCCAAATCCTCAACAATCAAATCCAGCTAACTGAGTTAGCGAGGTACGAAGAACAGGCCCCAGGTTCTGATGTTGTTGTTGATCCGTATGCTGCGGTTTGCACAGTAAAATAAACCTGTGGAAAAAAGTGTCTTTTTAACGGGTCACAGACACTCTTCAATTGTATATTTATTTAATGCCAATTCAATATTATAATCTGATCAGTTAACGGTTAATAATCGGATAATGAGCGGCGGTTGTCGGTCGGGAAAATTAAGTGTTTTGAGCATCCCTACTTTAAACGGATAAAAGGATTCCTTTCTGGAGAAGTGTTCAGTCTTTTTCCGCTCGCAAATTCCGCCATGTAAATAGCGTATCCGCCATGGCGTGAACGCAACTGGCTTTTAAAGGGAATGGGAGATGAGAGACTGATTGGTTTTATTGCACATTACGCCCAAAACACACCCATGACTCATTAAAAGAATAGGTACAACCCTTTTGGACTATGCGCCTGGCATGCCGATTGTTTTTTTTCCGTCAATAAAATAGCAAAAGTGGATTTGGACACGCCCAAAGTGCACCTGCACCATGTGCTTCAGACCATGTGCTCAGATTGTTAAAACAGGGCCCTAAATGTTTCCCCAGTGTCAAATCAGCATTTTAGAATTTCTGCTGACAATTCAGCTTTACCTCACAGGAATAAATTGCATTTTTTAAATATACTAAAATCGAAGAAAAGCTATTTTAAATTGTAATAATATTTCACAATATTATTATTTTTCACTTTTTTGATAATATAGATGCAGCCATGGTGCATTTATATTAAGAGAAAACATTTAAAAAAAAATATGATTCCAATCTTTTGGCTGTTAGTGTGTATAATGTATCTGCTATGGGACAAACACAATCAGGTCCAAAGCAATTTTCCTGATCATTAATTCATTAGGGTTGTTGTTTCTCTGAGGACACCACAAGTTGGCAGTATTGCTGTGTTTCAGTCCTTGTACTATTTCAAGTTAGTGTATAAATAGTGCAGCACATCTTGAAATAGTACAGAATAAACCTATGCAGATCTTTTTGTTCAGTGATATTTATATGGCGCTTGTTTCCCTATTTTTAGCGTTAGTAAATGCTGTTTTATAAACACCATAGCACAATAAGGAAGACCTAGGTTCATATGCAATGAAATGTGCAAGTGTTCAATTACATACATGTAAACTGTTCTTTTCTTTTTCTTTAGCTGAATTGCCACCTGATCACCCTCTTACACCGTTCCATGATTACTACACACAAGCTGAGCGCTCCCTTCCTGCTCTTATTCAAATAAGGTCTATTTTCAAATCAGAAGTAACCTCTAAAAATAACTCTGTGAGAAAATGTGATAACTCAAAGAATGTTCATATGGCATTTCTCGTGACAGGAGAGAGTGGGATCAGTTCTTGGTTTCTGTCGAACACCCTGACGGTACATCGGTTCCTCAAGGCTGGGTTCTGCCCGACCAACCGGCTGATGACGTCTGGGCCACGGCCCTGGAGAAATGACACTTTTAACCCAAAAGACTGTTCATTCATCTGGGGAAAAAACATTTGGTGTTTGGCCAGATTAAGTGATGCTAATTTTGGTGAATTTTATGAAAACATTTCACCCTAAAACCAAAGAAATTATACTTTGCAATAAGAAAAGCTTTTTTTGAAGAACATTTGGATTTTTTTTCATGACAGTTAAGTGCCTTTTCCGTTTGTATATTTTGTGTGTGTATGTATATATATATATATATATATATATATATATATATATATATATATATATATATATATATATATATATATATATATATATATATATATATATATAAATAAATAAATAAATGCGGTCAAATGATCAATCGTGATTAATCACATCCAAAATAAAAGTTTGTGTTTACATATGTGTGTGTGTAATTATTATGTATATATAAATACACACATGTGCGTATATATTTAGGATTTAAATGTTTTAATATTTATATGTAATATAAATTATATAAATACATATATACTATATACATGCAAATATTTCCTAAATATATACGTGTGTGTATTTAAATATACATAATAATTAACAGTACACGTATGTAAACAAACTTATTTTGGATGTGATTAATCACTTGACAGCAGTAATATATATATATATATATGTGTGTGTGTATATATATATATATATATATATGTGTGTGTTAATGAGAATAGGATGATGTGCTTAATTGTCATGGAAATAACTACAATTTCTTATTTCTTTTGGGGTGATATATGAACTGTACAGGGTATTGACTGACATTCACCCATTAATTTGGAGGATGATCAGTCTATTAGTAGTCCTTCAAAAGACGTCACATGCTGACTTCTGTGAAAAAGATCAATTACATCACAGTGATTTCCTGTGATCTGCTTAATACAGCCATGTTGATTGTGGCGTTTATTAATGAAAACACATCAAGTTATGTTCTGATACCTTATCTGTGTGTAATATTTCACAAGACAAAATAATTCTTCACTTGTCAAGCGTAAAATAAAGTGTTCCCATGATGGTTTTCTAAATGTGGATGCTTCAGGTTGACTTCCTGTAGGTGTGAGCGGCTCAGGTTAACAGCCAATGTCAGTGTGTTGTGTCTTTGGATTAGTGGAGCAGAGGTAGTCAACACACAGAGTGACGATAACACAGTCCTCATCACACCACTGAGACGAGACACACTCGGGAGACAGGTGAGGAAACATTATTAAAACTCTGTTAGCTTTTAGTTTTGAGTTAAGTGAAATGGCTAATATATTTTAAATGAACGAATGTTTTATAAACTCAGTGCTTGCTTAATGTGGATGATTTAAAAAGTAATTATTTAATAAATGAATTGGCAATCCTACGTTATAATGATGTTGAATGCATTATTTTCATAATGTCATTGTTTATCAGTTTCACTGAAGGCTGTTACACTGAAATTGGTGTGGGATTTTGAAACAATTTTCACTTGGACATAGCTAGTCATTTTGACAAGCAATTACAAAGTTTTGGAAGTAACGCTGAATTAAATATGACATTTTAAAAGACAGAAATAGTATTTTCTTGTGAAGCGTACTTCAATTTACAATTTCGAAAACAATTTTTTTACAGTGTGTATAATATAACATTAGTATATGCTTTAAAGGGACAGTTCACCCTAAAATGAAAATTCTGTCACCATTTACTCTCCCTCAACTTGTTCCAAACCTGTATGAGTTTCTTTCTTCTGCTGAACACAAAAGATGATGTTTGAAAGATTGTCGGTACCAAACAGTTGATGGTCCCCATTGACTTCCATAGTATTTTTTCCCTACTATGGAAAAATCAACTGTTTGGTTACTGACTTTCTTTCAAATATCTTTTGTGTTCAGCAGAAGAAAAAAATTCATACTGGTTTTGAACAACTTGAGGGTGGGTAAATGATGACAGAATTTTCATTTTAGGGTGAACTGTTCCTTTAATTGTTTTATATATTTATAAATGTTTTATAACATATAAAGGAATATCTAACATTTCAAATATATAATTTTTTTTTTAACCAGTATAATATACCGCATCTAATTTCTAATAAATATACTTTTTTTTTTTACATTTTACACAAATCTATTCTGTTTTGTGAAATATCTTTGTTATATATATATATATATATATATATATATATATATATATATATATATATATATATATATATATATATATATATATATATATATATATATATATATATATAATACTTAAAGGGATAGTTCACCCAAAAATAAAAACTCCATTACTCTCACCCTAAAGTTTTTCCAAACCTGTATGAGTTTCTCCTGTTGAACACAAAAGAAGATATTTTGAAGAATGTTGGGAACCAGACAGTTGACGGTAGCCATTGTCAACTGTTAGATTCTTCAAAATATCTTATTTCGTGTTCAACAGGAGAAACTCATACAGGTTTGGAAAAACTTTAGGGTGAGTGAATGACAGAATTTTCATTTTTGGGTGAACTATCCCTTTAAGCATTTATTTCAATAGGGGTTTGACTGAAAGCTGTTTTCTCTAGCACCAGGATAGCACATTGTACTAGACCAGATCTTTCATCTTTTTTGTACAAAAGACCTCATATAGCAGATTACTTGCTCACACCCAGAATCTTCTATCTGTTCTACAACAGCTTATTGAACTTTTCATTGTTCTTTCCTACACGAGATGGAAAACAACTTAAGAGCTTACCAAGCATCTGGCTGTTAAGACTCTTCTCAGTTTGAAAATCTAAAACCATCTGGTGAAAAAGGTGCGGAGCAGCATATTAGGATCAGATCTGAGCAGCTGTTCCAGCGCTCTGCCATATAGTGAAGAGCTTCAGCAGGCCGTATGGTGCAGAACACATCAGACACACATCAGACTACTATAGGAAACGTTTTTAATAACATTGGGCTAGGTTTTATGCAGATCATTTCTATAACCACTCTCAGACAAACCATCTTGAGAAAAATGCACTTTTCCCACTAAGGTTTCTGACAGGTAAACATATGATAGAGCATGTCTCATGGCACATGGCGGTGACGTTGAGACAGTCAGGTGGTCAAGTCTCAGTAATCCCTCTCTTTAATCCCTAATCCTCTAGTCTTCTTACTATTGAGTAACAGGTAAACAAATATAGAGAAGTTTCAGTCAAATGTGGAACAAGATGTTTTCTGAGAAGATAGAATTGCAACTGTTGTTTTTGTCATGCATTGTTACTACCGAAAGTTTGTAATCATTTTTTTTTTAATGTTTTTGCATTTGATCAAACACACAGTAATATTGTAAAATAATATTACCATTTAAAAGAACTGTTTTATATTTGAATATGTTTTAAAATGTAATTTATTCCTGTGATTCAAAGCTGAATTTTCAGCATCATTACTCCACTCTTCAGTCACATGATCCTTCAGAAATCAAATGCTGATTTGGTGCGCAGTTATTATTGGTCCTCGACTATTAATAATGGTGGTTCTTCTTATTATCAATGGTGAATTTTAATTTTAAAATATTTTGAATATAACTGAATAACATTTCTTTCTTTCTTTGATGAATAAAAAGCTCAAAGAAATTTTATTTTTATTTTGTAATATTATAAATCCCTTTACTGTCCCTTTTGATCAATTTAATGCATTCTTGCTGAATAAATGTATTAATAAAAAAAAATCATACTTACTCCAAATTAATGAATAATTGTGTACCATGGTTTCCACAAAAATATGAAGCAGCACAACTTCAGCATAATCAGTATGATTTCTGAAGGATCATGTGACACTGAAGACTGGAGTAATGATGCTGAAAATTCAGCTTTGAATCACAAGAATAAATTATATGTTAAAATAGAAAACCGTTTTTATTTTAATTGCAATAATTTTTCTCAATAATACTGTTGTACTGAATTTTTTATCAAATAAATGCATTCATGGTGAGCATGAGACTTTACTCAAAAACAAAAAAAAAATCTTAATTATTGTAAACATTTAATCAAGAGTGGAGTGGAGTATGGCAACCCATACTCGGAATTTGACAATACTCATTTAACAAGTTAATGCAATTTAGTGCACACACAATAAGAGCAGTAAGTATTGAACCGTGGACACACAACCGGATCAGTGGGCAGACATTCACTGCGGTGCCCAGGGAGTATTTGGGGGTTAGGTGCCTTGCTATTGAGAATCGAAAACCGTGACCTTCGGGTTACAAGTCAGACTCTCTAACCACTTACGCCTCAGTCTTTTCCTGCCGGTATTGAGAATCAAACCCGCGACCTTTGGGTTACAAGTTAGACTCTCTAACCACTCACGCCTCAGTCTTTTCCTGCCGGTATTGAGAATCAAACCCGTGACCTTCGGGTTACAAGTCAGACTCTCTAACCACTTACGCCTCAGTCTTTTCCTGCCGGTATTGAGAATCAAACCCGCGACCTTTGGGTTACAAGTTAGACTCTCTAACCACTCACGCCTCAGTCTTTTCCTGCCGGTATTGAGAATCAAACCCGCGACCTTCGGGTTACAAGTCAGACTCTCTAACCACTCACGCCTCAGTCTTTTCCTGCCGGTATTGAGAATCAAACCCGCGACCTTCGGGTTACAAGTCAGACTCTCTAACCACTCACGCCTCAGTCTTTTCCTGCCGCTATTGAGAATCAAACCTGCGACCTTTGGGTCCTACAAGTCCGACTCTTCTCGTCTCAGTCGTTTCCTGCCGGTTTTGAGAATTGAACCCGTGACCTTCGGTTTACAAGTCAGACTCTCTAACCGTTTGCACCTCAGGCTTTTCCTGCCGGAGTTGAGAATCAAGCTCACGAACTTTGGGTCCTACAAGTCCCTTTGGGTCCTACAAGTCTGACAATCTAACCATTCTCGCCTCAGTCGTTTCCTACTTGTTTTGAGAATCGAACCTGCAATCTTCAGGTTACAAGTCAGTCTCTTTAACCATTCGCACCTCAGTCGTTTCCTGCCAGTATTGAGAATCGAACCCGCAACCTTTGGGTCCTACAAGTCCGACTCTCTTCTCGCCTCAGTCGTTTCCTGCCGGTTTTGAGAATTGAACCTGCGACCTTTGGGTTACAAGTCCGACTCTCTAACCACTCATCTCAGTCATTTCCTGCCGGTATCGAAAATCGAACCCACGGCCTTTGGGTTCTACAAGTCAGACTCTCTCACCATTCTCGCCTCGGTCGTTTCCTGCCAGTATTGAGAATCGAACCCGCAACCTTTGGGTCCTACAAGTCCGACTCTCTTCTCGCCTCAGTCGTTTCCTGCCGGTTTTGAGAATTGAACCTGCGACCTTTGGGTTACAAGTCCGACTCTCTAACCACTCATCTCAGTCATTTCCTGCCGGTATCGAAAATCGAACCCACGGCCTTTGGGTTCTACAAGTCAGACTCTCTCACCATTCTCGCCTCGGTCGTTTCCTGCCAGTATTGAGAATCGAACTCGCAACCTTCGGGTTACAAATCCGACTCTCTAACCATTAGGCCACGACTGCCCACAAAAGTTGGTTGGTTGGTCAGTTTGGTTTCAGATGTTTCTTATTTGCATGCAATTTCTGTTTTCAGATAGGGGTGAAATGTCCTGTCTGGATGAGGTGCCCTTCAAGATCCCTCTCGGCGTCCTTGAGGATGCAAAGGAAGAGGTTGAGCTCCTCACAGCTCCAGAAATCACTCTGCCCGACTACCTGAAGATACTGCAGGAAACTGAGGTCTGACTTCCTGTCTCTAAACTGTATGTTTCTGACCTCACAATATCAGGTGGCTTCAAAACGTTCTTGGACACTTATCACACTTTTAGCATCTTCAAACAATTGCAGCTATTCTTTTCCCAAGCCATTTTTGGGATTACTTTAGCTAGCTGGTCCCAAGGTGATTTTTGAAGTCAGTTTTCCTCAGTATCTCACAGATGTAATAAAACTATTAATGTTCGACAACCTGAAAGCATCCAAATACAAATACCTTTTGAAGTGTATATCAACTTTGTCCCAGTTTTTCTACTAAGATTCCTTGGGAGAAATATATACTCTATTGTTGAAAATTTTGGGGTCGATATGATTATTAAAATATTTTTGAAAGTCGTCTCTTGTGCTTACAAAGGCTGCATTTATTTAATCAAAAATTCAGTGAAAACTGAAAAATCGTGAAAAATTAATACAATTTAACTGAGCATTTTTTTGTTTTAATATATTGTGTATACTATATAATCTGTGATGCAAAGCTGAATTTTCAGCATCATTTCTCCAGTCTTCAGTGTCACATGATTCTTCAGAATTCGTTATAATATGCTAATTTGCTACTCAAGAAACATTTCTTAGTATTGTTTGCTTGATTATAATGTTGAAAACAGTTGTGCTGTTTAATATTTTTGAGGAAACTGTGAACCTTCTTTCAGGATTCTTTAATAGATATTATTATTATTATTATTTTTTATTAAAAGGTAGTGTGCTTTTTGCAGTCTGTATCACATTAAATATGTTCAGAACAGATCGAGAGGAGGAACTTCTCACAGGAACTCTGAGTTCTTTACTAATACTAAATTACTGTATGTGTTTCTGAGATCATAAAGACCATTCCCAACAGAGCATCTGTGACTTCCATAAAAAACGCATTAGGTTCAATGTAATTTGCCAATAGCATCCAGTGATTACATTATATTATTACTTGTAATTAATACTTAATTAATGTAATTTTCACTGAGTGCAGGCTGTCACTAACAAGGTCATGGGAAAATTCAAAGACACTTGGTGTAAGTGTATCCCTGCTACCTCTGACCTATTCACATCTGGGATTACTCTCTAATTACACTGACATATGAACTTACTAGTATGCTGTTCATTTATCCTGGAGGTGTGCAGTCAACATGACGTCAAAAATACAGTATAATTCCATCTCTGATTACTTAAACAATAAGGATGAACAAAGTTATTGGCTGTCAGCAATCTATGTAATATTGTTGATGCAATTGGGATACAATCCAATAATACGATCCATTTGGGATAAAATTCCTAAAATTCCTAAGGGTTTGTGTGTTACTGGTCAAGGTATTTGCAAAGAAAACATATTGTTATCAAAGGTTATTACAATCTAATCAGAAATAAGCTAATGTGAACCTTTTATGGCTATGTGCTGAACTTGAGTTAAATTCTTAGTCATTTGTCCCACGTCTGTCCAAGAACAACATTCTGTACCTGCCTTGGAGCATTGCACACTTAATTTTGCATTAAGGACTTGAATCGGATGCAAATCGTTGTGTAATATTTGGCTGGAGTGTTTTGCACATCTGTTTTATGCTTCTCTATGATCCATAATGCTGATAATGGCAAATGTTACCAATATTCATAGGGATTCATATTGCAATAGCTCATAGCATACATTTAGATTATGCTATAGTCAAATCTTAGGGCTAGTCAGTATTTATGGGGAATTATTCCTTGTTATGTTGAACCTAAATGTGTATATGTTTATTTTTTATGTTTATATTAGTGGTTTAGTGGGGAGTAGGGAAAACTCAAATTAAACAAATTTGTTCATTCAAATGAACTTTTATGGGTATTTAGAACTTTTTTCTTTTGAAACTGAAACATTTGAAGTAATCTAATTTGTTGCATTGTTTTGAGTTTCTATGAACTCGTTTTAATTTTTTTAGACAAACTTAAATTTACCTGAAACTGGGCTATTTCCCAGCATGCTTTGCCATGGCAATCGAAAGGGAGAGCAAATGCTAAAATTAAGTGTTACATGTTATAAGTTCTGTATTGTCATACTCTTTCAGCAATTGCAATTCTATGCTAATGTTATCAAAGCATTGTGCTACCAATTAGCATTTGCTGAATTAGCTAGTTATAGCTACATTTCCACTACTAATAATATTTGAAATGAGATTGCATGATCATTTTAAGTTAAAGGGTTAGTTCATCCAAAAATGAAAATAATGTAATTTATTACTCTCCCTCATGCCGTTCCACACCCGTAAGACATCCGTTCATCTTAGGAACACAAATGAAGATATTTATGTTGAAATCCGATGGCTCAGTGAGGCCTGCATAGGCATTCATGTAATTTACACTCTCAAGATCCATCCAGTTCGGAGCCCCAAAGTCACATGATTTCAGCAGTTTGGCGGTTTGAGACGCGAACCAAATTATGAATCGACTCGCTGATTCGTTTCCGTCCGAAGCTTCATGAGGCAGTGTTTTGAAATCGGTTATCACTATATAAGTCGTTTTTTTGTCCGCACAAAAAATATTCTCGTCGCTTTATAATATTAATATTGAACCACTGTACTCACATGGACTGATTTAAATATGTTTTTAGTACATTAATGGATCTTGAGAGTGTAAATTACATTGATCCCTATGCAGGCCTCCCACTGAGCCATCGGATTTCAACAAAAATATCTTCATTTGTTTTTCCGAGGATGACCTGAGTAATAAATTACATTATTTTCATTTTTGGATTAACTAACCCTTTAAATATATTAATTAAGTTAAGAGCAATTAAAATGTCTGAGCACAAAATTTAATTGGATTTTTTTTTTACTTAAAAAGTTTGATGTAACTGATTACCTCAATTTTTTGAGTTTTGCCAACTTTTGGGTTTACATTGTAGCCAATAGTTAGCAAAGGCCCATGCGGAACAACGAAAATAATGTTTTTCTTTCAAAATTGTGTTTATGATATCTAGAATGATACTGTCATAAGCATTTAAAAAAATTCTGGTCTTTAGATTCCAAGAAAAAATGTAGATATCTGGGTTGCGAGTTAAATATACATTGTTTTTTTTAGTTTTTTTTTTTTAGTAAGAACAGGGTTCCCATTTGGCTAATTTTTGATGTAGCGTGTAAACTGAGAGTTTAAAAGATTGTTTTAGATATCTGTGAAAGTCACTTAACTGACTTCAGCTGAACAACAGCCAAAATTCATTATTTTCCTGTTATCACTGTAAAGCTGCTTTGAAACAATCTATGTTGTATAAAGCACTACATAAATAAAGGTGACTTGACATTACTTGAAGCTCAAACCTAAAGATGTCTCTTTTGTGTTTTGATGTTTCAGTATGTGTTCAGCCTGGAGAACTGGGTTCTCACGGGTCTCCAGGGTGGCTATCCAACCCTCAATCCCCACTCTTCCTGTGAGCTGACGGCGACCTGTCCTCCATACTGGATGATGTTCAGCAGTCCTCAGGAGAGCAGGCTAGCCAGCCGCTGGAGCAGTGACTTCTGGGAACCCAACCCACGTCCCCGCAGCCGAAGCTTAAATGCAGATCACTACCGCGCAATGAACGCTCGGGTCAAATTCACCATTTCTGACTCTGAAGATGAAGAATTTACAGAAGAAGATGGGGCCGCTCTTGGTGTTGGTGAACCACAGCCCACGCGGTGTGATTTTGCTTTGCCAAGACGAGGACAAGGGTTGAAAGACTTGCACAGTTGTGTATCATCAAACTTCCTCAACTTGCCTTCATCTTGCAGCCTCTCCGCACAGCGGCAGGCGAACATCAGACAGTCTTCTCTCTGCAGGCTTAACTCATCCCGAAGGAACTTCCAGAGTAGTCAGAGTTCTGCGGGCTATACTAATGCATCTCATGCAATCTCCACCAACTGCTTGCCATTTGAATGCATCAACAGACACTCCCCAAAGGTACAACATCTTTCATTTAAAACGGGTCCTATTATGCCCAGTCTTCATTTTGATTTGGGGGGTCTACTAGAATAGTTTTTCATGCTTGATTGGCTTAAAACATTTTATTTTTTAATACATTTTACATTGTTGCAACACCTCTCTTCCCAGTCTGTCAGAAACACTCTTGGCTGTGTTTCTCAAAAGTATTGTGAGCCAAGTTGATCATAGGGAACATTGGTGGAAACACAGCCCTGTTTAGTTCCGGTCTCTATGAAGCCCCCTCCTTCTGAGAAGCGCAATGTTCTGATTGGTTGGATGGATCAGTGTGTTGTGATTGGTCAACCGCTTTGTGCATGTTTCGGAAATGTTGCGCCCCTTACCATAACCCTGTTAGTTCTCGGGTGCAAAAAAAGTGACCTTTTTATTCCTAAAAGGTGCATATTAGTAGCCTGGCTCCGCCCTCCTACGTACTTACACTCAATTCTTATTTTCCTTCAGTACTCCGTCTGGGATTGCTCTATATTCTTTGGTTTTCTCAGGTCAAATTTTAACCAGTCCAATCAGCGAACAGAGGGAGTGGACGTTGATGTCGTGCGCTAGTTTGAGATGACATGCGTCACGACCAAACGCTAGCGATTGGTTATGGCAGATCCAGAGTGGCTCTGGGCAGATCCAATAGTTTTAAACTTCAACAGAGTTCCCCCCTTCAAGGAAGTTAACGCTTGTCAATGGAGAGTGTGTACGACATGTACGACAGTCTGGCAGGAACAGACTAGCATATTAGTACCTTAGAGTACATATTATGAACCTTTTTGTATTAAAAAAGGGTACTTTTAAGGGTACTGCCCTAGCGAGAAGCTGTTGTACCCCTAAAGTTACAATTTTGGCACCCTTTTTCTCTGAGTGTTGGACATGGCAACAAAACACTGTAACGAAACTCAACCAGGCCTCGCCCACTTTATTTTGCGTATGTCTTGGGATGGAATTATTTAAATGAGGAATATTTCGATGTGTAGGTTTCTGGAAGAAAACGCAAGACTATACAATCGAGGCGTTTCAGGGAGTTCAGAAACAGTGCATACTGATATTTTGTGCTTTGTAACTTTGCAGATATTTTTCATGCTCAAACAGCAACATTACACACTATAGAAAATTGAAAATGTGAAAAAGCACAATAGGTCCTCTTTTAACTTCCCTTTACTTGGGTATTTACTGCCACTTTAGACCTGTTGCCATTTGCTGACATCCTCAGCTCTTGCGGTCCTCTTTCAAGTCTTCACTTTTGTTATAAAATAGGGTGCATCAAAGACGCATAGTTAGTTAATGCAAAGGGAAGGCTTGTGACTGTCAGCACCCTTTTTGAAACCTAAAATTACAAATGGGACACCCTGTGATCTTGTAGACTTCAAGGATGCGCATAAGTAAAGGCCACATTGATCGCAAATCAAGTATACCATTTGGGACCTTAACCATAGTATTAAAGGCAGGAATACACTACTTAACTTTTGCCCAGATTTCTATTCCAAAATAAATAGCTTACGGTTACTTTAAAACGAGCTGTCTGCCAAAGGGAAAGTGTCTACTATTTTTGTGATTGTGGCTTTGTAAACTCAAGCGACAGTATTTTGTACCCATCTATCTATCAATGACAAAAACATATGGATAAACCTTACTCTCAGCGTATAGAGCTAATGCATAGTTGATACCAAGTTCAATGAAATAAAAACAGAAACATGGTTCATCTAGATGCCAAAAGGTGTGGTTCAAATTGACTGCAAATAGCAGGTCATTAGTGGCTCTGAAACACTTTAAATAAACGACATTCCCCTTTACTGGATTTGTTAGTTTGGATAAGTTTTGATGTGCCAGGAATTACAGTTTGTACTCTTTAGGGCTATAAATACAGACAGTCCAACACAGACAACTCATTTCGGTGATGTCTAAGAAGACCTTTTCACAGTTGTCAATTCACTGAAGTTTTTAATAGTTCAGAGCCCACAATAAGAGTTGCCCTTAGAAGGCAACTGTAGAACATACTATAAATGGCTTTAACTGGCATGCCTCCCATAAGTCCAGAAAGGTATTTTAATCACTCAAGGAAGAGACATCAAAGTCCTTCTGGTGATCCAGAAGCATTTAGTCAGTTTTCACCTCTTTCCATACGGAATCCTGTGTTGATATATCACACTGTGACCGCAAGGCATTTTGTTGCTCCTCATGAAATGACCGTCTGAGCATCTCAATTAATTCAGATATTAGACTTCTAAAGTACTTCTGTGTTTTTTGGGGTGCACATTTCTTTAATGTCTCAGAAGATGAACTAGCTAATAATAGTGAGTGCTAAGTCTTTTCCTGGAATCTTCCCAAGCTGCAACAAATTCGTCTGGATTAGCAAGTGGAAGTGCTCGGGAAATGTCTTTCTCAGCAAAGCTACGATTCAAGGTTACGCCTTTGTTGACAGTCTAATCCAACGTATTATTAATGCCCATGACATCATCTCCTGCGAGGCTCACGGTCAGGGTGCACTGAATATGGCAGGGTGCTTGTAGTTTTTCATTACACTTAGAGTTTTAGAGAATTAAACGCATTTTCCAGACAAGTTTTCCTGGCCTTTTCTGATGTTTTATTCCATGGTTAGATATTTCTTCCAGGCTTTATTTAATTCCGTTTTTTGTCCCTGTATAGCTCAGCTGGTAGAGAATGGCATTAGCAACACCAAGGTCATGGGAGTGATTCCCAAGGAATACTGATAAAATGGATATCTTGAATATACTAAGGGCCAGATTTACTAACAGCTTGCTCCAGCGCAAACACTCTTTTGGCGTTAAAAAAACTACTGTCAGGATTTACTAAAGACACGCAGTGAAAATAATGCAACATTATTTTATTCAGCCGTATAGCCGTTCCGGAGAAAACGGTGATGTCATCAGTTCATTTCAATTATCATACAGTGACAGTGTGGGCTTTAGAATAGTAAATCAGATCAGTAATTTAGTTTATATGGTTAATTTAGTTTAATAATTTGATTTATTTGGATATTTAGTTGAAAAATGTATTTATTTTTTTGTCCCCAATTTAACGGATTAGTTCACTTTTAAATAAACTTTTGCTGGTAATTTACTCACCCCCATGTCATCCAAGATGTCCATGTCTTTCTTTATGCAGTCGAAAAGAAATTAAGGTTTTGGATGAAAACATTCCAGGATTTTTCTCCACTTCAATGGGCCCCAAATGGTTCAAGGTCCAAATGACAGTTTCAGTACAGCTACAAAGGGCTTTAAACGATACCAGACGATGAATAAGGGTCTTATCTAGCGAAACGATCAGTTTTTGCGAGAAACCGAGCAGTATTTATGCTATTATTTTACCCCTTATCAGACGAACGTGATCGTCATCTCTGAGCTCCGCCATAACTTCCGCTAAGTGAGGTCAAAATACGAGCGTGGTCATAGACTATACGTAGATGCCTCATTAGCGCTTGCACGGATCAATAGAATGAGGCATCTACGATCGATATATCTATGACCACGCTCGTATTTGACCTCACTTAGCGGAAGTTATGGCGGAGCTCAGAGATGATGATTACATTCGTCTGATACGAGGTAAAATAATAGCATAAATACTGCTCGGTTTCTCGCAAAAACTGATCGTTTCGCTAGATAAGACCCTTATTCATCGTCTGGTATCGTTTTGTATCGTTTAAAGCCCTTTGAAGCTGTACTGAAACTGTCATTTGGACCTTGAACAGTTTGGAGCCCATTGAAGTCCATTATATGGAGAAGAATCCTGGAATGTTTTAATCAAAAACCTTCATTTCTTTTCGACTGCAGAAAGAAAGACATGGACATCTTGGATGACATGGGGGTGAGTAAATTATCAGCAAAAGTTTATGTAAAAGTGAACTAATCCGTTAAATGAATCACACAACACGATTTACTAAGGTTTGCGCTAGACAATTTACTGGTATTTGTGCAATTATTTAACACCCCAAAAAAGCATGTTTTAAACCAAATGCTAATTTGCACTGCTCTTGGTTGATTATGCAAATGATCTGGCTGTGTCTGTTCTTTAATGTGTGTCAGTAAATCACCTGCAGAACTTTCCTCTCCCTCTCGGGGCTAATTTGCCCTGTTTAGGAAGTCGCTTAATGTTTCCAGAACATATTTAAAGCATTGTTTTTAAGTCTGGTTTAAACCTTGCACCAACAATAGTGTGTTTATCATTCTAGATTTTCTTAGTATTGTGTTTCCTGCCCTCATCTCTCAAGGGTACTGTGACCATGAGGCACTGTTGTTGTTTTTTCCAGGCCCAGGGTTCATCCTCCCCCTTGGCCCCATCACGGCCTCTCAATTCCCACGCTGCCGTCCTGGACTCTTCTGTCGAGCTTCTCTCCGCTCTCAGCCCAGAAGAGAGGGAGCTGCTGGCGGCCGTGACAGAGCAGGGCTACCCTCTCCGTACGGCCATCATCGCCCTCCAGAAAACTGGCCAGCAAAGTCCAGAGCAGGTCAGTGAGGGAGATCTGTTACTGGGCTTCACTGTGAAATGTGAGCTGGGATTCGTTTGGGGCTCAAGATTCTCTCCAACATCCTTGATGTGTCACAGGGGAAGGTCAATGAAGTGCATGCTGGGTTGCCAGTTAAGAACATGCACCAGTTGGACACAACCGACCACATTTATTTTTCTCATAAATGCTTGAAATGAGTTTTGTAGATAAATATAAATTGAGCCTATGTTTGAAACCTTTATAATACTGATAGTTTAATATCATTTTTTTGTGTGTTAATTGAAATAAATCTGATATAAAATAAAATATAAATATGGCAAATATTTAAAATAAAATCAGTTGAAGCAGTAAAATGACTAAAACTGAAATAAAATTAAAGCTAAATATAAATATAAAACATTTAAGTACACATAAAATATCAGAATAAAGACTTTTATAATACATATAAGGGATAATCCACAGCTAGCCATGCATTAAAGGATTTTAATGCACGACGTAGAGGTGAAGAACCACCCGACGCGAAGCCTCTAGGTTGTGCATTAAAATCCTTTAATGCATGGCTAGCCGTGGATTATCCCGCTTATACCTTGGTTATTTGCCAAGTTAAAAACAAGTTAAAGCTATAACTGATGTTTACAGTGTAATTTTTTAACAGACGGGTTAAAATGACGGTTATTTTCTTAAGTTATGGCTCGTTAGTTCTAGCACTCCGTCAGCTTTAAATAAAGTAGAGCCATCGGATTGTTTTTATTTGAACAAATTTACGAGTACTTCTTTCAAAAACATTTAAAAAATCTTACCGACCCAAACTTTTGAATTGTAAAGTATATACGGCGTAATATTCAGCCCATACCTATCGCTTTGATTTTTTTATGGTGGTGTAATACTAGTAGACTTTTTTTGTGTCACATCTGGAGCTTGTTTAGATATTATATTAAATTCTATTCTTTATTGAGTTCACGACTACAAGTTTCGCAACAAAATGTCTGTGAAAGCATTTGTCCATCCAGGTCAGTGAAGAAGGTCTGGTTGAAAATCACCTGCTCTGTCATTTGTTATGTGTTCTGTATTGATCTGGACAAACTTAAGTAACGTCAGAAATCATTGCCAGAGGTTTCACTCTCAATCCCTGTGCGCTTTAGTTTCAGCTCTGTGTCACAGCAAAACATCTGGTTCCATCCTCTTTTATCTGATTCTGGTTACGATGAGGAAAAAAAATCAACAAAAATAGACACCAGATCCCAGTGAAGTTTCCACAATGTGCTAGCATCTAGTTCTCAGGATTACAAAGGTTCCCTCAGGAGGACACTTAATCATTAGCATGAAGCCAATATCATTAACGTTGTTGGGCATTGTGGGAAAATTACAATGAAGTTTATTTAAAAGGGGCCATGAGAAAAGACTTACAGTAAATTGTAAGTTTTTGAGGGCTGGACGGTGGCAGTGGAGCTAAATACAACTTGAGAAGTTTGCTGAAGAGACATTAAAAGATGCTCCGCTCTTGATTGATCTGTGTAAAATTATATTAAAAGGATAGTTCACACAAAAATAAAAACTGTCATCGAGTGCTGGGCGGTATGACCAAAAATGTATATCATGGTATTTTTCCAAAATTATATCGGTTTCACGGTATATGATGATATTTTTTTCCTCTATGTATTACCAGGTGCACATTTTCTACTTGTTGAGAGAGGAAATACTGCAGTAGATTGACTAGAAGGCCCTATTTTACTGTCATGATGAGTGAATATGGTAGAAACATTAACACTAGAGTTAATATAGGTTTGCAAATCCCCACAAAATGATGCTGTGCGGAGATAACCAATAAAACACGCTCATTACACACACGAATATTAAAATATGACCATTGAGATAGAAAAAAAAAAACAGTTGAGGGCACCTTAAGCATTCTAAAAATCTCACCCTATATAACAACAAACGCGGAAGAACATTTAAAAGGTCTAAGGATATTTTCAGTACATTTAAGAGCACTACAATCTCTGAACAAATGACACGCATCAGTTTAACACCGAAAGAATAAAGCAGTTACATTTTTGCCCATTCTTCTTTGAATTGTCAGTTTATTTATTAACTTACATTGTATTCTAAGTAGCAGAATAACCAATCGTGTCATCGCGGTCGTGATCAGACGTACGGTTCAGTGTCCTTTGCGTAACGTTACATTTCATTTGAAGAAGACGTGATGAAATATGTACGCATACACGCTGCTGGTGTATGTCAAATAGGTCCTTAAAGGTCCCGTTCTTCGTGTCTTTTTGAAGCTTTGATTGTGTTTACAGTGTGCAATATAACGTGTTCATGTTTCGCGTGTAAAAAAAAACAGTATTTTTAACACAATTTACTTATCTGTACACCGCTGTATTCACTGTCCTGAAAACGGCTGATGACTTCCTTTATTCCTTTATTCTAAGAAGTCCCTCCTTCAGAAATACGTAACGAGTTCTGATTGTGCCAGCGGTTCCCGTGTTGTGATTCGACCGCAGCTTGGCGAACGTGGCCCGGTTCCTTTGTTGTGATTCGACAGCAGCTTAGCGCACGTGGAAAGGTCACGCCTCTTAACGGGAGATATATGCGCTTAATGATCTCTACAGCGTCCCTGGGAAAGCCAAACAAAGGTGATTTGACTCCGGGATGAAAATAACAGTGTCTCGACGACATGGCGACAAACACACTCAAACGCAACAATTCCTTTTCTCTACGCGACACGTCCTCTTCTCCACGTGGGACAGCTACAAGACCACGCCCCCTTTTTTCGCATATTCTTGTGGGCGGAGGTTAGTCTGTTCTACTGTTCTACTGACGTCATTTATGAAGGAAGTACCAGGATGTAGTCCAAGCCAGCCGTTCGCTGTAGGCTTTGAAAGGGAACTTCTGTTAAATAAAATATCTCGCTTGGCATTGAACTTTGAGCTTTATAATTTTACAGGTATTATTTATGCTCTAACAGCAACATTACACACTAACTAAAGTTTGAACAATGGGATCATGAAGAACGGGACCTTTAAAAACTTAAATGCGCTCGCTCCGGTCTATATGTGCTATATAATATGATCCATGTGGAAAACGTTAATCTCATCACGGCGCTCTGCGCAGAAACCTCTCTGAATTCTCCGCTGTAATCAAGGGCTGAATCCGAAATCGCCCCCTTATAACCTCAAATAGGGCATTATTTGAGGGGACAGTCATCTGTAGTGGTGTCCGAAACCATAGTGGACGTTATTGAGTGCACTCATTCTATCCCACATTGCACCGCAATAACGAGTGTACAGCGGATGTACACACAGCGGCTGTCCGAATTCACTCACTTGTTTTTATTCACTCTTTCAAGTGAACAATATAAGTGGATAACGTAGGGAATAATAGTGAATGAGGCTTTAGGGGGTGATTTCGGACTTACCGTAGGCTGTGATGCGATCTCAGCTGTGCTCTCACTACAGTGCAGCAGTTGAAACGGGACCCCTCGAACAATGATGCGCTGCGCCGCGTTCCGAACGTTGTTTAAGCAACACGCACCGGTATTGCGGTATCATCAAAATTCATATCATGACAAAAATAAATACCGGTATTCGGTATGAACCGGTATACCACCCAGGACTACTGTCATCATTTACTCATCCTCAAGTTGTTCCAAACCCTTATTAAATGTATTTCTTCTGCTGAACAGAAAAGAAGATATTTTGATAACTTGAGGGTGAGTAAATGGTTGGTGAGCTATATACCTTTAAGTGATTGGATAGATTTTCAATACTGATCCAATAATTTGTACCAATCAAATTCAATATTTGCATCATATCTTGTCTACTAAGATGCCTTCATTCATTTTTGACTGCATATGATATCAATGATTGGTAGATATTTATTTAAACATTTATTGATTTGTTATTATTATTTATTTGAATGCATTTAAAAGGTTAATAATAATAATAATACAAACTATTATTTATTAATATGAATTATAATAAATGTCACTGAAAAAAAATTGGGGTATGATTTGATTTGCAATTATTTTAATATTTACATGCTTTTATTTTATTTCTAGTAAATTTCGCAAATAATTATAATTGAACGACAAGTAATACATTGAGTTCAACATTACATTTTGTTGGCGTACTCTAATAATCTTTATTTACAACTTTGAAACATCAAGGTGTGCCAAATATTAAAGGGGCACTTTAGCGCTGGGAAGATGAATGTGTATTTAAACTGGGTCATTTATGTAGTAGAAATGTGAAATTACTTTTGAATGTGGTGACCGAGAAAAGACAGAAAATTTATTTTTGTCTCATGTGGATGAAAGACAACAACTCCCAGAATGCACTTGCTTCTCTGCCCTACAAGGCCACTCCGTACACCGTCGTTTTGATCTTCATAGTAATACAATCATTTAGTTCTGTTAGAGAATAAACACTACAATTAAAAACTGAACATGTCTTTTCAATAAAGTGTGTGAGAGCCGAACAAAAGTCACAGGACAAACGCAGCAGGAGTCAGATCTCATTCAGCACGAAAGGGAAGTAGTAAGAGCTGAGCTGAGCTGAGGTAAGCGCGGCTGTCATTCTCAGCACGTGTCCAGTCTGGTGCGTTTTCTGACACATTGAAAAGTTGAAACACTCACTTTGTTCCGTACCGCCCCGTTATGAATGCCTGAGCCGTGCGCATTTACATTCTGTGCGTGAGATCTCTCCCCTGTGGGCGGGTTTAAAACATGCAGAACAGCTCCTTCTACTGGCTGTAGCTTTTAGCCTCCGATGACGATATTTGCGTCATCTGAGGATTTTTTCCAGAAATAAAATGCATAATTCTCTCGTCTCAGGGGGATATGAGGGGGGAAAGTACCATAATTCAAACATACTACAGGGTTTCTACTGATACAATGCTTAATGCTAAATCACTGAAGTTACTCTTTAAGCATTGCAATCATTCAATATTTAGGTTACACTTTATTTTAGTGTCATTACAGTGTAACTATGCATTTAAGTACTAAGTAATATTAATTAACAAAATGTATTTACTATATAATTAGGGCTAGGGTTAGGGTTAGTTGCATGTAATTATGCATACTTTACTGTTATTACTACAGTTAGTACATGTAACAAGGGCACTGTAAAATAAAGTGTTACCAATATTTACTTGGCTTTGTCCAAAATGTACTTGAATTTGTTCTAGATCATTAGATTACTGGAAATCCCTGAACCGATGTGAGGATGTGTCTGTGAAGTCATTTATATTTGGCTGTATCCACAGTTGCCCAGTGGCCCGCTCAGCATGACGACGTCAGACAGCTGGTGGGAGGGATGATCAGATTTGAATCAGTCAAGCTCATCTTGTTGCACATATTAATCAGACCATCCGGTCCTCCGTCGCTCTTATCCGCACGCTTCACACCGCTCCGCTTTCATTCAGTCCACTCTGAACCTGACACTGAATCTTATCATGACTTATGATAATGATATGATAATGATCACTCATGAGTCCATATCTAAGATGACGTACTGTTGCGTCAACAGTGTGCCTGATAACACAATCCGTTTATCTAATTACTTAGTGTTACAGGATAAACCATCTTCCCCAAAAGTCCATTACAACTTGGCCTTGTTTTCATTAAGTGTCCTTCAATCACATTCCTGTATTTAAAGTGATCTATGTGAAGTTGCTCTAAGACAAAATCTTCTGATCCTGAACATGAAATGTCTGTCCATGTAATGTCTGTCCTGCTCATAATAGTATGAACACAGGTATTAATGATGTCCTCGGTTAGTGTTTTACAAAGGATTTTTGTGCTTACAGATCTTGAGTTATCTGGTGGCGTGTGATCGGTTATGTGAACTCGGCTATGATGAAGCTCAGGTTGAAGAAGCTCTCGAGATGTTTCAAAACTGCGAGACCAAGGTATGGATTGAGCCAATTCAACCTTTTGTTCTTCTACTGTTTTCTAGCCTTCAAAGTATCTTGAAAAAAAAATCAGTTTCCACAAAAATATTAAGCAGCACAACTCTTTTCAACATTGATAATAATAAGAAATGTTTCGTGAGCAACAAATCAGCATATTAAAATGATTTCTGAAGGATCATGTGACACTGAAGACTGGAGTACTGATGCTGAAAATTCACATGAATAAATTACATTTTCAAATATATTCAAATAGAAAACAGTTCTTTTAAATGGTAATAATATTTCACAATATTCCTGTTCAGACGTACTTTTACCGACCCCACACTTTTAAATGGTAGTGTATATTGTAACCTTAATTGTTCCTCTATTTCAGGCTGAGGAGTTCCTTCACCTTCTTGCTCAGTTTAATGAAATGGGCTTCCAGCAGAACGCCATTAAAGAGGTTCTTCTCGTGCATGAGAACCACAGAGAGCGAGCCCTGGAGGAACTCATGACCCGCGTGGCCTGATCCAGTCAATGATATGATGCCGTGAATTATAGCTGCGATCATGACTTGTGCTGTTCACAGAGCTCATATAGCTGTTGCTTATTTATCATATGCTGAACTATGTTTATTCGTTCATCATTCTAGACATGATGTGTTGAGGCCTTGGGGAGAAGCACAGTTCTAATCTACACCAGAGAATGACTCTGTAAAACACATTTTTATAGTGTTTTCCATAGTTATCAAACTTTTGTTTTATTTATATTTCCTTTATTTATAGAAATGTTAAGCATGGGATTTTTTTTTCTTGGAATTCATCAAATTAATTTACTTTTTGAAATGCATTAGAATTATGTATATGGACGGATGTGTGTGTATATATGTATTTACATATTTTACATTTTTATATATACTGGTGGCCAATATTATTAGAACACCTGACAGATCTGAAAATATTGACCTTTTTTCATTCAATAATGTTCATGAAACATGCAGATGGTTGCTCTGACCATCAAACATCAGGTGAAGTGAGTCGTACTGTTTTTATCCACTTTTAAATTTAATATTTGGTATGTCCACCTTTTGCAGCGATTACAGCAGCACATCTCTCCGGCATAGTGTCATTATATTTCCTCTGAGAACTTCAACGCTAATGTAATCCCATGCCTTCTGCAACTGAAGCCAAAGGCTTTCCTTTGAATGTACAATAGATCTGTCCAGTTTATTTTCCAAGTCGATGGGGTCGAGGTCCAGACTTTGAGGGAGCCAGTCCATCATTTTCAATGTTCCAGCAGATTCCTTCTGTCGCAGGTAGTTCCGGCAATAGTTAGAAGAATGTTTCGGGTCATTGCCCTATGTAAAATAAATCCAGGCCCAAAAAGACGACTCCCAGATGCCAAGTGTTCTAATAATTTTGTCCACCACTGTATACATACACAATATTGAAATATGAAATATTTATTTGTTTTTCTGCATGTAATTTTAACAGTAACCAACATAAAGAGAATATCATGTATATATACTCCCTGAGATTTTCAATTAATATTTAAATAATTTAACTCATTTGTATTTATTGTTCTCTTTATGTTGGTTAATGGTCAAATGACATGCAGGAAAACAAATAAAATATTTCATCTTTTTGTTTTAAATGTTTTTATTTTGAATGAATTCTATATAGGGCTGCATGATTTGGTCAAACGTTTTGGTATGTATTAGGATTGTATTTGAACTGCAATATGATATACACATAAGAAATAAAACCGGGGGAAAATTTTTTTTTATATTATTATTTATCTATTAATATTAAGTTAAATTAAGGCAAATAAACTAATGTAATTATACAATTGTACATCAAAAATTTAGATTTGATCATTCTAATGATTTTATTTTACGAAACGTTACAATACTAAATTCTTCACTTTTTAAGTGTTTAAAGCTACACTGTGTGATATTTTCCCCCATCTAGTGGTGAAAAGGTATATGACCATTCAGTGAATTTTAGTTTCTGTTCCTCTCAATTCCGATTTCGTTTCAACTCCTACGGTGGCCGATTTAGTCCAAGATTAACATGTTTCCAGTTCGACCTCGTCCACATTCGACACGGTGCCTGTGGGATATTCTGTGCGCAGTGGGATGGTTGGAACTCAACTGGCCTAATTATTCGGCTAGAAAGAACTGCAGCTAATCCAGAGTGAACTTTGAGGATAGTAATGTTTATTCAGTCATCCAATTGCAAGGCATAAAGGTTTGCGTGGATATGTACATAAATGTGGTTTCTGTGAGAGAACAAATAAGGATGGTAAATATACATACACAGTTAAGAACTGTATAACTATACTTATAAGTTACATTTGTATAATGTAACCGTAAACCAGAGCTTATTGTACCATATAGGCGCTAAATGCAGCTGCATTAAAAGGAGCGGAGCTGCCGCTGCTAACAAGCGGTGTCCGGTTACAAAAGTGTGTGCGCCGCTTTAACGTTCGCACTGCAGTGCGCTCTGTATAACAATTGTTAATATGCCGATCAGACCTGATAAATATTTCCATCAACATACATTACAAGCAAATAGTTTATATAAACGAATAAACATTGTTGATAACAAAATAACTGAATGATTATTCAAATAAGTGAGCATTACGCTATTGTATGTTGACACAAAAATACTTCTGAGGTGACATCAACTGAATTACGCGATGACACACTCTGAAACACATCTACAATGACAATAACTATTATTACTTACGGAGTTATTAACGCACAAAAATACCACACAAGGAAAAACAGACTTTTAGGAATAAACAAGCCAGGAAAACTCCGTATAACTCCGTTACTGGACGCTGCTGAGATGAAAACTTTTTGCGCATGGACCAGACAAGTCTGAACAAGTTGACGCGCACATGCGCGAGGCAAGGAATTTTGTACAGTGCAATCGAGTATTAAAACCAGTTAAAACGCGAAAGGCAAAGCTTGAATTTACGGGTATGTCCCTCTTTGGCTAATGTACTTTCAAGATGGAGGGGCAACATGGCGACCACCGTTAGATACCATTACCTTATGTATTTTCAATGGCATATTATAAACTTACGAGAATACTTTATTACTTGAAAGAAGTAAATATACATTAATGAGCACATATATTTTTGAAAGAACTAAGTGTTTTTAGCTAAGAATAGACTAAAAAAGTTACACAGTGTAGCTTTAAACCTTGAATTTATATTTTGGAGGAAAACTGCAGGGAGACCTTTAAGTCTGTGTTTAGTTGACAAAGCTGAAGTCTGTAACTTTTTTGGGGGTAAAAAATTATCCAAATTGAGTTTTTGAGCAATAACCAGCCAATGTTCAAAGCTATCTCCTTACCTTAGCCTGATTCCCAACAGTAAGCTTGTAATAATGTGTTATAATTTGAGTGATACTGGTGGATTTTTGTGTGTTCACAAAAACTAAGCCATATCGCGATATCAATTTTATTTTGATTGCAGCCTTATTTAAATTTAAAATTTGATGATTTAATTATTATATTTTGATCAACTCATGAACCCCCGTTTGGGAAACCCTTATGCAATGTATAAATATTGCATTAGGTATACGTGTCAGGCAATGTGGATGTAATAAAGCTATTTAAGTGATTCAGTGTGTTCAGCTGAGTTCCAACAACAGCAACCTGAGAGCTCTGCATTTGTCTGATGCATTTGCTCTGATTACCACTGTAAACAAAACAAAAAAAGACTCAATATGAAATTTCAGCTAAATGTTTGGAAGAAAAAACACATCTAAACAATAATACCCACATCACAATTTTCTTGTTTCAGAAAAAAATCTTGTATTTGCGTTGGTCAACACACTTTCATCTGTTAGTTTCACTTTGGTGTTTGTGAACATTATTGTATGGTTGGAAATGTTGATGTTATAAAATGTTACTTTCAGTGTTAAACAGCTGCCAGACACCATGAGCGAATAGCAACGTCCTGCCAAGATCTATACATTCTGTTGTTCGGCTGCCAAAGGTTGGACACAATGTTTTCATTGTGGTAACATGATTAGTTATCAGTGTGTCTTCAGGTTCCCATGTAATGAGTGGACCTTCTACAATAGTTACGAAAGCATGCAGGAATGTCTGGATATAATTTGAGTGTTTGAACAGTCAAAGAGTCTCCACACGGTTACACTCTAACCAGTTTTTGAGGTCATAAATGACTGTATGAATAAAGTATCATTTGTGATGATCGCGTTTCTCCCAACTGATCTTAAACTTTCTCTCACAGTCTTCAAGGTCCTGCACTCTTTTCTTGTGGCCTTGTCTGACCCCGACACTTCTGGTATGGATACACCAGGGATTGAGTTTAACAGATGGCTTGTTTGATATAAAAACAGGAAATGTTTCCATATTTTGGTCTTACGGAACCATGGCAACATGCACTTTAATGACCATCAGTCATGTGTAAAACAATGGTGAAGATTAATAGGGCCTGTTTATTTACCATCAATCGCATCACATTTGCCTCCAAAAGGTTTGTGTTGTTCTGGCAGTGTAATGTTGCTCACATTTAACATAAATGAAGCGTTAGTTTACTAATCTAATGAACTGATTTGATCAACTTTTTTATTGAAGAAAAGAGAGGCTTGATGCTACAAACTCCCATAGAGGGACTGTAAGGATGTGGTTTGTTTGGTGGGAATTCATATAGAATTGATGCAGAATCAGAAATGCTGCAACATGACAGCATGCATTAATCCAAATGTAAATTTATTCTCAAAAGTCAGTTTGTAGAAATTCATACTTTTATTCAGCAAGAACCCATTAAATTGACCATTAAATATTTATAATGTTACAAAAGAATAAAATAAATATGTTCTTTTGAACCGACAAAAAAAGGGACTAGCGACAAATCTGAACTGCCCGTCAACATGTCAGTCACTATATCATACTTGTTCTGTTGTCTGACAGAAACTATGTAAATGAGCTCTATAAGCAGCTCTATTGGATATTCAGCTTATACTGTGTTAAAATATAGTATGTGAACACTAATTAGGAGAGAAAACAACTGCAAAGGGCCGACAGCGCATTGTCATCTAGCGACATTTCACAACACAGGCATTAGCTACTTTCCATTGAAAATAGTTGGCAACACAGGTACAGAAGCACTTGAGCTGAGGTCAGATGAGATCTCAGCTCCATTATTTTTCTTTTGTAAAAGCTCTCTGCTTTTCGTTGGCAGTCTCAAGAGGAAAGTCCACATGGAGCCGATTCTTGGAAACCCTGTCATTTCTTTTTTTGTCCTCCATTTGTTGTCCTCAATTGCATATTCCACTGTCGCTCTGCGGTTCACCGTGAACACAGAGTCACCTCGCACTACTGCGGTAAACAAAGCCCCCTTGCTGTTCTCGTACTGCCCGGGCATGGCCGTCCATTGACCTGAGGTCAGATTGTAACAGTCCATCATGCATTTCAAAAAATCATCAGATGGCCCGTTCCTCATGACGTACAAATTGTCCCTGTGGGCTACCATGCAATGACCGTAACTTTGATGCCGAACAAGTGTTGTGATTAACATCCATTCATCCTTGTTCGCTATGTACTCATAAATCTCTGTAGCGTCTTTAGGTCTCCAGAGGCATATGAACAGTCTTCTCATGGCTTTGGCACAAGTGACGGCGGATGCAGGTCTTGGGAGATGGGCAGCAACGCTCCAGGTGTCCGAGGAGACTTTGTACTTCTCTACAGAGGACATTACGGTCTTTTCATACTCTCCGCCAATGATAAAAAGGTCGCCCACATGGCCAACAAGGGTGCAGTTGTAGCGAAGTTGCTGAGGGCTAGAAAATGTGCTCCAAGTGTCTGTAGACACATCATAGCAGAAACCAGTATTCACAACTTTTTTGGTCATATCATAGACTCCTCCAACAATGTAGAGCTTGTTGTCTAAAACCGTAACTCCTGCCATGGTGGTGCTGGCGTTGAGAGGCAAGTGGGTGAGAACCTTCCAGTCTTTCTCGTCCTCATCAAGGTAACAAACAGTCCTCATGAAGTCCTGCAACAGCTTGATGGTTGGCGAATGACTTCCCACCATGATGTACGTGCTAGGAACAAGAGACTCTATGTATTCAATCAAATCTTCTGGCAAGCACTTCACATCTTCTTTGAGGTCTTGATAAATGTCTCGAATGAACAAAGATGCACCCCTGAGGAGCTTCAACGACCCAAAGGTCGCCGCTGTGTGATACATAAGAAGGCAGTTGTCTGAATTGATAATGTTTATGAGGTGCTCAGTTAGAAGCTCTATGTGAAGGAACGCAGTACATTCGATGGCGTCAACGATTTCGTCACTGCTCAGCATGGGACTTTCGCCATGCATCACACGGAGGGCGACCAGAAATCCACGAGCGCTCGGCACCTGAAGACAAACCTCATCCTCCTGGCATTCCTTCATGCCAGACTGGAAAAGTGCTCGAAAGTATTCACAATGCCCCTCCAGGAGGCTTCTGTCCACCGTAAAAACACTTTCGCCAAATTTCACTGTCACTGTTTTTTTCATGAAACCCATCGTCTGGTAAACCTCCTTCCTCACGTCCATCTCTGAGCCAGCACAGCTGCTTGTCTCCCTCAGATTACCTCCTGTCATTTTCATCTGAACTCCAGAGAAATGCCCACACAGTCAAACCTGCCGTTGAAGACATTCACAGAACCACTGACTATCCATGATGTGTTCTAAAGCGACAGTGTTGAAGCAGATGCACTTGACTTGAGTGTGCAGCATTTGTATTACTAGCAACTACGAGAATAGAATCAGCTATACATAGAAGTGAAAAGTGCGTTAGCATTATACCGCTAGGAAAGCAATGGCAGATAGCCATCGCCGTAGAGGGCAGCCGTCATCATGGTTATTTATTACCTTTTGTTCTTGGCAGGCATTAAAAGCAGGCTGAAAATTTCATCTTCTCTCTTTGATGAACAGGTGAACTGCCCAAAGCTGTAACAATGGTATGCCTGTAAGGGTCACCCTTTGTTGTGGGTCAGCATTCCAGGTGAACATGTGACTGCTTAAAATAAAATCTGTAAAAAATAAGACATGATATATTGCAACCAAGTTTTCGTACTGGGGATGTCTATCTCAAAAACATAGTTGATAAGCTTGCACATAGTAGACAAGTTTAATTCCTTTGACTCCAACTACTCTTTGAGTTATATTCTTTATATTCTAGTCTCTGAGTTAGCACAAGTCAAAATAACATAGATTACCCTCCTGGGACCCAGGAATAGACTTTTGTCCTCTGTAGTGGACATTATATTTTAGTGAATTTCTCTGACATCATACATGTCACAGTTTTAATTTAGTCTGGATGTCCTGGCTGTAAAGAGCACATTTGGGGCTTTGCAGAAATACCAAATGTTTGGAGGTTTCACCAGGACAAAAAGTTCTTATCGGTCTTTAAAAATGTCTGACATTAATGTTTAGCACTCTTATAGAAATATGATAATATTTTGTAATTATATGTAATTATTAAATCTGATTAATTTTCAAATTGTTTGTTAAATTAACACCTCAGGAAATGTTATGGGGTTTCTAATCAAAATATGACTTTCTGTTACAGAACAGGGCATTGATTTCATAAATGTCCACTGTAGTGGACACCACGACTTCATGAATCATCATCAGGCATTTTGGAGACACAACAAGTGAATAGGGAAATAAACATATTAATATTAATATTCCTATGAAATATGAGATATTTTTATGAAAATGTTGCCAATCATTACTCCCATTATTACACTTCTATTTTCATTACATGTTGCACCAAGAACACATTAGTATGCAAAATTTAGATTGAATTGGAAAAAAAATGTATGGCCATTTTACCCACATATTACATAAAGTAAAAATGTATATCAATGCATTCTGTTATTTCTTTCATAACATAGTTCATCAACTTTTAAGTTTGTTTAAAAAAATCCTTTATAAAGTAATATCTAGCTCCCGCCAGACCGTCTTCTGTACACAAACGCATCGATTCGCTTCAGAAGACCTTTATTAACCCCCCGGAGCATTATGTATTACTTTTATAATGAATTAATGCACTATTTTGAGCTTCAAACTCGTGAGCCCCATTCACTGCCATTAGCTTGGAAGCGTAGCCTACGGATATTTATTAAAGGTCCCGTTCTTCGTGATCCCATTGTTCAAACTTTAGTTAGTGTGTAATGTTGCTGTTAGAGCATAAATAATACCTGTAAAATGATAAAGCTCAAAGTTCAATGCCAAGCGAGATATTTTATTTAACAGAAGTTCCCTTTCAAAGCCTACAGCGAACGGCCGGCTTGGACTACATCCTGGTACTTCCTTCATTAATTACTTCAGTAGAACAGTAGAACAGACTAACCTCCGCCCACAAGAATACGCGAAAAAAGGGGGCGTGGTCTTGTTGCTGTCCCACGTGGAGAAGAGGACGTGTCTAGTAGTGGGAAGTTAGGATCATTTTACTGACTCGGATATTTGAGTCTCGTTCAGCAAAATGAACAAATCTTTTTTCGAGTCATTTCGAGTCATTTCGTTCATTTCAGAAAAATATAATTAAAATGACATGTTAAATAGCCCAACCCATCTAGTACTTATGAAAATGTTGATTACATTTGTAAAACTAAATAAAAATAAACTATAGGGTACTGCAACCAAAGCCAAATGATAAGAAACTGAAACGTTTAATTAATTGATTAGTTGTTGGGTCAGGCTATTGCAGTCTAACTCTGTTAGTTCACCTCACCTCCTGATCCGAGACATTCTTTCTTTTGCAACTTCATATTTATCACGTTTGTTCTCCGCCTCTCGTGTCTTCGAACTCCTCAAGACGTTAGTTGTCGACTCGTCTGTGTCTGACTCTGATGGGGCTGGACCGGGCCATGTGACACAGGTCCGGGAACAGAATGATTAGTTCATCTTTCGAGTCTCGAGTCTCGAGTTCGGGTTTGAGTCTTTCGTTCTTCCTGTCAGTCCCATAGAGTCTATGCTGTCAGTAGCGGAAACAGAAAAGATTCGTTCTTTCGAGTCTCGAGTTCGGGTTTGAGTCTTTCGTTCTTCCTGTCAGTCCAATAGAGTCTATGCTGTCAGTAGCGGAAACAGAAAAGATTCGTTCTTTCGAGTCTCGAGTTCGGGTTTGAGTCTTTCGTTCTTCCTGTCAGTCCAATAGAGTCTATGCTGTCAGTAGCGGAAACAGAAAAGATTTGTTCTTTCGAGTTCGGGTTTGAGTCTTTCGTTCTTCCTGTCAGTCCCATAGAGTCTATGCTGTCAGTAGCGGAAACAGAAAAGATTCGTTCTTTCGAGTCTCGAGTTCGGGTTTGAGTCTTTCGTTCTTCCTGTCAGTCCCATAGAGTCTATGCTGTCAGTAGCGGAAACAGAAAAGATTCGTTCTTTCGAGTCTCGAGTTCGGGTTTGAGTCTTTCGTTCTTCCTGTCAGTCCAATAGAGTCTATGCTGTCAGTAGCGGAAACAGAAAAGATTCGTTCTTTCGAGTTCGGGTTTGAGTCTTTCGTTCTTCCTGTCAGTCCCATAGAGTCTATGCTGTCAGTAGCGGAAACAGAAAAGATTCGTTCTTTCGAGTCTCGAGTTCGGGTTTGAGTCTTTCGTTCTTCCTGTCAGTCCAATAGAGTCTATGCTGTCAGTAGCGGAAACAGAAAAGATTTGTTCTTTCGAGTCTCGAGTTCGGGTTTGAGTCTTTCGTTCTTCCTGTCAGTCCCATAGAGTCTATGCTGTCAGTAGCGGAAACAGAAAAGATTCGTTCTTTCGAGTCTCGAGTTCGGGTTTGAGTCTTTCGTTCTTCCTGTCAGTCCCACAGAGTCTATGCTGTCAGTAACGGAAACAGAAAAGATTCGTTCTTTCGAGTCTCGAGTTCGGAGTCTTTCGTTCTTCCTGTCATATTCTCAGTTAATATCAGACATAAACAAATATGGGAAATATATTGACTATTCAAGTCTAACATCACAAATTCAAGTCAATTAGACTATTACTCGTTTTGAATCATATAGCGCAAACACACACACACACATATACATATATATATATATATATATATATATATATATATATATATATATATATATATATATAGTGTGTGTGTGTGTGTGTGTGTGTGTGTAATATGTTTTTGTATAGGTGCTATAGGCCTATAAGCTATAGGTTTAGGTAACATTTTTAAACTGATTTTTATTCATTAATAACACAAGGACAAAAAATAATATAACTCAATAGAGAAAAATAAAATACAGTTGATTCAAAACGAGTAATAGTCTAATTGACTTGATTTTGTGATGTTAGACTTGAATAGTCAATATATTTCCCATATTTGTATATGTCTGATATTAACTGAGAATTATATATAAAAAAATAAAAATAAAATAAAAAAATAACTACGTGCTTGTTAGTAAAAAGGTTGTGAACTAGTGTTCAATACAGTGACAAAGTCACGTGTCAATAGAACGACTCAAACGTCAAACCCGAAAGACTCGTAAGAACGAATCTTTTCTGTTTCCGCTACTGACAGCATAGACTCTATGGGACTGACAGGAAGAACGAAAGACTCAAACCCGAACTCGAAAGAACGAATCTTTTCTGTTTCCGCTACTGACAGCATAGATTCTATGGGACTGACAGGAAGAACGAAAGACTCAAACCCGAACTCGAGACTCGAAAGAACGAATCTTTTCTGTTTCCGCTACTGACAGCATAGACTCTATTGGACTGACAGGAAGAACGAAAGACTCAAACCCGAACTCGAGACTCGAAAGAACGAATCTTTTCTGTTTCCGCTACTGACAGCATAGACTCTATTGGACTGACAGGAAGAACGAAAGACTCAAACCCGAACTCGAGACTCGAAAGAACGAATCTTTTCTGTTTCCGTTACTGACAGCATAGACTCTGTGGGACTGACAGGAAGAACGAAAGACTCAAACCCGAACTCGAGACTCGAAAGAACGAATCTTTTCTGTTTCCGCTACTGACAGCATAGACTCTATGGGACTGACAGGAAGAACGAAAGACTCAAACCCAAACTCGAAAGAACGAATCTTTTCTGTTTCCGCTACTGACAGCATAGACTCTATGGGACTGACAGGAAGAACGAAAGACTCAAACCCGAACTCGAGACTCGAAAGATGAACTAATCATTTTTGTTCTTTCCAGTACAGATTCAGCGTAATGCGCATGCAAAATGAACGAATCACTCTCTGAGACAACTCGGTAGTCCCGAGTCATATTAAAGATTCGTTCAAAATGAACGAATCGTTCATGAACGACACATCACTAGACGTGTCGCGTTGAGAAAAGGAATTGTTGTGTTTGACTGTGTTTGTCGCCATGTCGTCGAGACGCTGTTATTTTCATCCCGGAGTCAAATCACCTTTGTTTGGCTTTCCCAGGGACGCTGTAGAGATCATTAAGCGCATATATATCTCCCGTTAAGAGGCGTGACCTTTCCACGTTTGCTAAGCTGCTGTCAAATCACAACACGGGAACCGCTGGCACAATCAGAACTCGTTACGTATTTCTGAAGGAGGGACTTCATAGAATAAAGGAACTCATCAGCCGTTTTTAGGACAGTGAAAACAGCGGTATACAGATAAGTAAATTGTGTTAAAAATACTGTGTTTTTTTACACGCGAAACATGAACACATGTTATATTGCACACTGTAAACACAATCAAAGCTTCAAAAAGACACGAAGAACGGGACCTTTAATATAACTGATTGTGTTATAACTGTCATAACAGTCATAACTAGGATGACTTGAGGGTGAGTAAATCATGAGGTAATTTTCATTTTACAGTAAAGTAATCCTGAAACAATGATAATTCCTATTTATTATTTGAAGAGTTTTGCTAAAAGTTAAAAATCAACAGAACCGTAAGAAACAGTGGTGGCGTCAAACATCATTGGTTGTCGCGTGTCTCGTGACCGATCATGACGCACATTGCGAAAAGCGTTTGAACGTTGTCAGTTGAACGCAAACAATTCTTTTTTTTTATTATTATTAATGAAGGACTTACATTCGGGTCTTTTATTACATTTTTTAAATATTAAACGGTACCGTTTATTCGAGCAACCACAAAATTAATGAGGACGTCCATTTCCAGGTGAAAAACAGCAACAGTAACGAGCACTTTTGGTTCATTTATGACCATTTTTGCCTAAAAGTTTGACATAACATAAATAGCCTACTGTTATTATATATCACTTCGTTTTAAATTAAAACATCACAAATAAGCGTTTTATAAATACTGTTATTATTATTTCACTTCGTTTTAGATTCAAACATATAAGCGTTATTGTTTGTTTAAAACGTCTTTAAGTCGTTGCTAAAGGTAGTAAACGTCGAATATCAAAAACGTTTTCTCTGAAAAAGTAATTGAGTTTACTGTTAAAGGGAGGGGAACTATCAGCACGAATTTTAAAGTTGTATGAGTGTTGTATGAGCTTTGAAGATTATTTTAATGTGGGAGGCGGATTCACTGGATAGATTCAGTCCGTCATGCTCCAGCCCACCGAACCAAAATATTCCAGCATTTCACTGTTTATTCCCCTCTCGCAACATCCTCTCCGACTGGAAGAGACTCCCAAAGCTCAGAGAAAATAAAAATAAAAAGTATTTCTGCGTGCATCTGTGGTTGTGGACATGTCGTTTATTCTGAAGTATATAGCGACCCAGCTGTTTTGCAGAGAGCGCTGGTGAGAAATCAGGCGTCAGCATCATCCAGGTAAAGAGCAAACACTCTTAATATGGACTGTGTGATTCGGATCTTCTTCCTCATGTGTCCATTCTTCTGTCTTATCACGTCTTCAGGATGTCTCTGATGTTTGGGAAAGCAAGAACTTGCAACATTGTCACAGTTCCTGAGCATGAGCCCTCGGAGTGTAACATAGTGATTTTGGGAGCTATGGGATCTGGAAAGTCAGGTATGATTACCACACATTGAAGGAGAATAGTTAATGCACACTGAAATTGTCATGACACTTTGTTCATGGTAGATTTGTTTGCAAAATAAGGATGTGGATTTGTATTTCTGTATACATTTTCTGTTACATTTTCCATCGTCGTGTTGGGATGCTCTGTTATGTAATTGTAAATATTTCTGAACTTAGACTTACAGGAAGTTTGTCTGTCCCCCGCAGCACTTACTGTGAAATTCCTCACAAAGCGCTTCATCAGTGAATATGACCCAAACCTTGGTGAGTTTCCCATCTTTTACTGCAATAATTACTGGAGCATTATTGCATTTAGTTTCACACAGATATGAACCCATATGTGTGACTTTAAAACTTAAAAGGGTTTTACTTGGCGACATAAAAGTCCTTGTAATGCTTCATTCTCATTTTCATGGTTTTTTCCTTGGAAGAAGATGAAAAGTTGAGGCTTATACTGACAGCTTTTACGTACTCCACATTTTAAGACTTGCTGGCTTTGCCAAACCACTTTAAGACTTTGTCTTAAGTCTTTTTCCAACACACAATTTCGTTTTTTTCACATTTCTATCACATTTTCATAATGTAATTCTTTCATTAAATCATTAAATTATAAAATAATGTATAAAACGCTCATGGATGGCAGGAACATAAATTAAATGAAGAAATGGATGAAAAGACAAAACACATTATGCAGCTGTCATGTAACTTGAGCTGGTGTGAAATGTTTAATGTTTTAGTGAATGCCAGCTCTTTTGGTTTAATTTCTTTGTTTCTTCTTTTTTTTTTAAATGCTTCTTTTACATTTTACATTTTCAGAAGATACTTACTCTTCTGAAGAAATTGTGGACCAGCAACCAGTTCTAGTCAAAGTGATGGACACGGCTGATCAGGTAATGATGTCCAGTTGTCTCTTTTAAGAATATGTTGCTTTATTGACCCCTGATATTTGCATCAGATCTCCTCATAATGCTTCATATTTTAATTTCATGAAATGGAAGATTGTTGCATAACCTTGGCAACTTGACAGTGTACAAACAAATCTGTCTTTATTTAAATCAGGATGGACCAGTCAACTGTGAGCGCTATTTAGGCTGGGCCAATGCCTTCATCATTGTCTACAGCATTGACAACCGGAATAGCTTTGAGGCCTGCCAGCAGTACATAGAGACTGTGACCCTTTCCTCAAAAGGCCTGCAGCCAGAAGCTCCTGTCATTCTTCTCGGCAACAAAGTGGACATGGAGAGATACAGGTGAATTAATTTTTTTTTTTTAATTTTATAACATACAAAGCTGTGTCCGATATCGGCCCCTATTCCCTCATTCAATATTCCTCCACTAATATGGTCCACTTAAAGGAGTGAATGAAAACGAGTGAGTGAATTCGGACACTGAGTGTGCCAGAAGGGCTGCCGCTTTTGTTTGTGCTTGCTGTTTAATAATAATTTGAAACTTAGCATACTGGAAACTATGTATAAACCTATGTATTAGACAATTTAAAAATCAATTAAAAAGGAATTTAAACCTGTATGATATTACGCTGTATCCACATTGGAACAGCGGTTTGGAAAATGGAGGGATTGATGATTCAGCTGCAGGCGCCATCTTCTGCAGATGCAGAAATTAATTTGCCGGGCGACTTTCACAGTGCATTATGGGTGTTCTCTAGCCGTTGAGGTGTAAAGGCCTGTTTACACCAAGGAGGATAACTATAAAGATAGCAATAAAGATATAGTTCTAAAAATCTTTCTCAATATTAAAGAATAGCATACCATACCCCAACTAAAACGATAACAGCACAGAGAAATTATATCGTTGGGATCATTTTCAGAATGATTTTATCCAGCTGACGAAGAAAAAAACTTTGAATCATCAGAATCCATCTAGCTGTAACGAACTTGAGCAAGCAACAGATATGCACATGCTTAGAATAAACAGAACAATATCGTCTGCTGGTGTGGATGCTAATATAGATGTCTTCATAGTTATCGTTCTTGGTGTGAACGGGCCTTAAATCAGTTGTACACTTGTTATTGCGGTGCATTGTGGGATTTAAAGGGGTCAGGAACTGGCTTTTTTTATTTTTTTATAATGTTGTCTGAGGTCAACTTATGACGTTTGTGTGGTTTTTACATTCAAACACATCATAATGAATAAGTAATAGGCTATTTTCTGCCTGGGTTTTGAGGCTCTCTGAAGAAACGCTTGGTTTTTATGGGCGTGCCGCACTGAAGACTTGGAAGTAAACGCCCACCGCTAGGATTGGATAAGATTTGCATATTTAATGAGCTTAAGCTCCCCTCAGTACATGTGGGAATTGTTTTGAAAGCGTCTGATGAAATGCTCACAGGACTCGCAAAATGTATTTATCAAACAAACACAACGATTCATCTCTCATCCACCCGCGATTGATTGGAATGTTATTTTTTTATTACTTGGCCGGCCCGATCAGTGAATAAAACCACGGACCGTACACACACACACACACACACACACGCGTGCGCGCAAGAAAGGAATATTTTTTCACTATGTAAGATAGCCCGTCGGCAGGCCGGTGATACATTTTGGTAGCCCCTCTGAAAAACACATAGCCCCGGGACATTGGGCTTTGCGACCCCTGGCCCGTTACAAGTCTGAGTCTGATCACAAATGAACCAGTAACACTTCAAATAAAGGATTATCCAGCCTAACAGTTTCTAAGGTATGTAATCAATAGATATCAAACGATCTGTAACAATGCAATACTAACATATATAAAAAAACACATTTTACTCATGTAAGTGTGTTGGACCGTTCCTGTCGGATTCCATATAGAAGGCATAGCATTGTGTTTTAATCTCCATATGTCTGCAAATCCAGTCTCGACCTCTATCTTGTTTACAATTGATTCCACGGTGAAATTAAGCGAACAAACGCGCAATGTCCTACGCACATGAGCTGGAACCGGCATGTTTATTGCTCGGTAGCTCGAACCGTTTAGCTCCACGAGTCGGTGGGCGGGCTTGAGGCGGCGTTTCTGCATTCTATGACGTCAGTGGTCGACATATTCGGAGAGCTCTCGTTTTCTGGGCCTGGTGTCTATAAAAGCTTTTCTTTGACTAACAAGGACGTTTTCAGCTCCGAAACGTACAGGATATTCTTATATCACGATTAACTTTTATATACCAAAGGCTCAAAGGAAAGTTGATTTCTCAATTCATCACCCCTTTAATGAGTGCACTCGATTATGGTTCTCCACTATGGTTTTGGACACTACTACAAATGGCTAACCCCTTAAATGGTGCCTTATTTAAGGGTATAGGGGGCGATTTCAGACACAGCCACAATGATTTGTCTTATAGGGGACTACTATGCAATTTTTATGCAAGTCTTGATTTTGTTTTTGGAGTCTCCTAGAATGTTTTCATGCTTGATTTTTCAAAAAAACACATTAGTTTCACACATTTTACATGGTTCTCTTCCCAATCTGTCAGTTTTTGTTCCTGTCTATATGTCTTCTTGGAAAGCGCAATGTGCTCTGATTGGTTGGCTGAAAATTGTGTTGTGAGTTATTGGTCAACCGCTTTGAACATGTTTCGAAAATGTCTCTTTACCATACCCACGTTTTTCAGCACACAATGCAACCCAGCCATAGCCTGGTTTTACCAGACTCCCGTACATTTCATTTGTTCATAGAGTCTGGCCACTCTCCATTGACAAGCGTTTACTTCCTTGAAGGCGGGAACTCTGTTGAAGTTTAAAACTATTGGATCTGCCAAGAGTCACTCTGGATCTGCCTAACCAATCGCTAACATTTGGTCGTGACGTATGTCACGCGCCGTTCGCCTTTGATTCTCACATTAACTGTGCACACCACCTCAGTGTCAGTGATAAAACCTTGTGCATTCGGATTGTGATTTATTCACAGTGGAGAGGAGAGTTTTGTGATCGGAACGCGCTGCTCTCGTAGTGCATATCTCGTGCATCTCATAACATGATTGTATATGCTGTAAAAAAAATGTCATATGCTTGGTATGATAAGAATAAATGCTGCCATAAATAGCAGCCCAATTCAAATGTTTACGTGCTTTTCTTCTTTTATTTTTTGAGCGGTGATTAAATATTTTGCTCTTGTAAACACTTGCCAGCATTTAAAGGAATACAAGTCTAGAAATGCAAATTACAGCGCACGCAACCGCACGGGGCTCTGCAGGGCTCTGTGGATTCGGAGAGCAATTACATTACCACACGACCTTGGTGTTTGTCAGTAGTCGATAATTCAGCCTTTTCGCGGGTGGTGGGAGACGGACGGCTTCAGCCAATTCCTTCACCACTAACAGAGTGAGCTGAAAAATATTTTTCCCGGACCACAACTTCATGGCCACCAACAAAACTTAGCAGTGACTGTTCTTGCTCCGTGTAACGGAGTTCGTTTGTTCATGGAAGAAGGTGGCGGGAACCGGCAAACATTTAACAACTTTTAATCAAATAATAAACACAAAATGAAAGTAAAAGCGGCAGCCCCTCACGGACGACTGCCGCGCACATACATAACAAAACGTAAACAAAACACAACTTAAAATCCAGGCCTGGTCCTCTCTCGTCCTTCACCGGTGTCGCTCGTCCTTATATGCCTCCGTGCTCCCTCATGAGAGGACTCGAGACCGGTGTGTCTCATTCTCAATCACGCACACCGATCTCGTTCGCTTTTCCACCTCGCCACACTCCGGCTTTAACTTCTGGACATTCGTCAGCGGTGCCAGTGCAACACACTCGCATCTTTCAACGCCGCCATTACTGAACTACAACTCAAACTAGCGCACGACATCAACGTCATCGCTCTCAGCCACTCCCTCTGTTTGCTGATTGGACCGGTAAAAAAACCTAAGCATATACAGCAGTCCCAGACGGAGGACTGAAGGAAAATGAAAATTGAGCGGAAGTACGTAGGAGGGAGGAGCCAGGCTAACCCAGCCAGGCCTCTGCCCCCTTTTTGCGTATGTCTTGGGCGGGAATGATGAATATTGATGAATATGAGGAATATTGTGACATGTACTGTACGTTCCCGGAAGAAAACTCAAGACTACAATGGAGGCGTTTTAGGGAGTTCGGAAACAGTGCTTACGGATGTAAAGAATTAATCCCTTTGGAGTGGCTTTATGCGTTGTACTTTATAGACCTTTAAACGTTGCAGACCTTTTTCATGTTCAAACAGCAACATTTACACACCAAAGAAAGTTGAAAATATAAATGGACCCCTTTAAGCACAAATCCTAAACAGCCAAATTTCCTGTGTTAGAGTGTTAGTCAAAACAGTAACCAAACATAGCAAAATAGTGCATTTACATATTTGTATGAATATCCTTTTGTTAGTTTAACTGGAAAAACATATGACCTGTGACTAGCTAAATTACAGCAGTTATGCCCTGTACTACCGCAAGTTATTTAGATTTCAATATTTCATGATCCTAAATTGTTTAACAAAGGATTGAATTGGTCCAGGAAATGACCATTTATTGCCTTTTTATTTTCCTTTCGTTATGCAAACACAGTGCATGAAATGACCATATAACAGCTGGAATCAATCAATTTTCAATCTATTTATGTAACTACTAAATTATGTGTGCTTCTTTGCCAGACATGCTTCAAATAAAAGTTTTAACTGCTCATCCTCAGTTTTTTTATGCTGTGCCATTCCTATTATATTAGAGACTTTCTTTAACCCTTCATTGTACAATTTTACCTTAGGCTACAGTTATCATATGCACTTTTTAATTTAGATTTTTTTTATCTTTATATGTTATTACATCATTACTTTCTACACACACCATTCAAAAGTTTGGGGTTGGTATCATTTTATATATTTAAAAAAAATCAGCAACAACAGTAATATTTAGGGGCCAAGCACCGAAGGTGCGAAGGCACCTATTGAAACCGTTCCCGTTCCTATTATTAGGGGCCAAGCACCGAAGGTGCGAAGGCACCTATTGAAACCGTATCCGTTCCTATTATTATTAGGGGCCAAGCACCGAAGGTGCGAAGGCACCTATTGAAACCGTATCCGTTCCTATTATTATTATTCTTCCGTTTCTTCTTCTTCCGCCACGAAGTCTATGGCAGCCCATAGAACCGTATGGTAAAAAGTTCTGAAATTTGGCACACTAATAGAGGACAGTCTGAAATGTCAACATAGCAAATTTGGAGTCTCTTACTCATTTCCTCTAGCGCCACCATCAGTCCAAAGTTTGACTCATGTTTATGCTAATAACTTTTGAACCATAAGGGCTAGAAACAAAATTATTTTTTCCTCTGATTCCTTGGCTCAAGCCGATTCGATTGCACTCTATGACGTCATTTTCCGTCATAATAATTTTCCCGCCATTTTGAATTTTCCGAAAAACCTACTTTTGCGAACTCGTCCTAGACGGTTCATCCGTTTTGCACAAAATTTGAACCAGATCATCTTCAGACCATGCTGACAAAAAATCTTGCAAATCAAGTTGATTCGTTAAATCGTTTTTGATAAACGCGCAAACAAATTTTATGTAGCGGTTGCAAAAACACACTTAAGGCAATATCTCCACAACGCTTTATTGTATTCAAACCAAACTTGGTGCATGTCATCACAAGCATGATTTGAGGCAACGTGCAGCGTTTCGGCGCAGCGCCACCTACTGGTCCGGAGATACAAAAAATGGCTATTTTTGCTTATAACTTCTGAACTGTTTGTCCAAAAATCATAAAAGTGGTCTCGTTAGATTCAGGACGTCATGTCGAGTCGTCTGATATCCAATTTTACCATATCGGCCATTTTGGCTGTCGGCCATTTTGAATTATGTGCTAAAATGCTGTATTTTATGATCGCATGAACGGATTGTTACAAAACTCAGTATGGGTCATCAGCACGATGTCCTGAAGTAGCCTGAGAAGTTTCGAAACAGCGCCACCTAGTGGATAATTTTTTTTTTCAAATGCTTATAACTCTGGGTGAAATTGACTTATTTTCATGGGAGTCACTTTTTTTGTCTCCTGAATCCTCTCCGAGTCCAACAATACCAGACTTGCTAGGTTTCGGCATACGGTTTGTGCAGCGTTGTAATTTAGCGCTTTAAAAACATTAGCTGATATCTTCGAAACCGCTAGTCCGATCGAGACGAAACCAGCGTCAGAAGTTCGGAAACATAGGTCGATAGCCAAATGCTAATGCCCAAATGTCAAAATATTGATAGTAAGGGGGTGTAAAATCCAATCAAAGTCAGGTGTCAGTCATTTTTCATGTGTTTTATTATATAAATGTCTATAACTCCAAAACGAAATGAGATATTTTCACCACAATTGACACAGACATGTATGGGCTCACTCCGAGGACACATAAAAGAAATGGTAGGATTGTGCCACTTGGTGGCGCTATAATAGAACAAAACATGAAATTCCCATTGACTACAATGCAGTATTATGATATAAAATGCTATACTTTACAAATGAATTGTTGTATCATTACGAAACTTGGTATGTACCATCAGCACCATGCCTTTAAGGTACTTAAAAGGTTTCAAAACAGCACCGCCATGTGGTCCATACTTATAATGAAAAGGCCTCTTGAGGCGAGATCTCTGCAATGACATATTGACACTATATTGACACCCTGCTTTGATTTATTGACACCAATCTTTGCATGTGTCATTGTTCCCTTATTCTGACCACACCATATCAATTTTGTAACTGTGCCACCTATTGGTTGAAGGTGATAAATCATTAAATCATTATTATTGACTGTATTTATCATTTTACAGCTATTTTGCCTAAAATCACCTTAATAGGTCTTTAATTGCTCATTGCTGCAGTTGATCTGACATTGCCAGCCATTTTGGCATGTCTTGTCTTCTTCTTTGCGCTTGGCCCCGATAATGGCTGCTTGCAGCTATATTTATTCTTCCGTTTCTTCTTCTTCCGCCACGAAGTCTATGGCAGCCCATAGAACCATATGGTAAAAAGTTCTGAAATTTGGCACACTAATAGAGGACAGTCTGAAATGTCAACATAGCAAATTTGGAGTCTCTTACTCATTTCCTCTAGCGCCACCATCAGTCCAAAGTTTGACTCATGTTTATGCTAATAACTTTTGAACCATAAGGGCTAGAAACAAAATTCTTTTTTCCTCTGATTCCTTGGCTCAAGCCGATTCGATTGCACTCTATGACGTCATTTTCCGTCATAATAATTTTCCCGCCATTTTGAATTTTCCGAAAAACCTACTTTTGCGAACTCGTCCTAGACGGTTCATCCGTTTTGCACAAAATTTGAACCAGATCATCTTCAGACCATGCTGACAAAAAATCTTGCAAATCAAGTTGATTCGTTAAATCGTTTTTGATAAACGCGCAAACAAATTTTATGTAGCGGTTGCAAAAACACACTTAAGGCAATATCTCCACAACGCTTTATTGTATTCAAACCAAACTTGGTGCATGTCATCACAAGCATGATTTGAGGCAACGTGCAGCGTTTCGGCGCAGCGCCACCTACTGGTCCGGAGATACAAAAAATGGCTATTTTTGCTTATAACTTCTGAACTGTTTGTCCAAAAATCATAAAAGTGGTCTCGTTAGATTCAGGACGTCATGTCGAGTCGTCTGATATCCAATTTTACCATATCGGCCATTTTGGCTGTCGGCCATTTTGAATTATGTGCTAAAATGCTGTATTTTATGATCGCATGAACGGATTGTTACAAAACTCAGTATGGGTCATCAGCACGATGTCCTGAAGTAGCCTGAGAAGTTTCGAAACAGCGCCACCTAGTGGATAATTTTTTTTTTCAAATGCTTATAACTCTGGGTGAAATTGACTTATTTTCATGGGAGTCACTTTTTTTGTCTCCTGAATCCTCTCCGAGTCCAACAATACCAGACTTGCTAGGTTTCGGCATACGGTTTGTGCAGCGTTGTAATTTAGCGCTTTAAAAACATTAGCTGATATCTTCGAAACCGCTAGTCCGATCGAGACGAAACCAGCGTCAGAAGTTCGGAAACATAGGTCGATAGCCACATGCTAATGCCCAAATGTCAAAATATTGATAGTAAGGGGGTGTAAAATCCAATCAAAGTCAGGTGTCAGTCATTTTTCATGTGTTTTATTATATAAATGTCTATAACTCCAAAACGAAATGAGATATTTTCACCACAATTGACACAGACATGTATGGGCTCACTCCGAGGACACATAAAAGAAATGGTAGGATTGTGCCACTTGGTGGCGCTATAATAGAACAAAACATGAAATTCCCATTGACTACAATGCAGTATTATGATATAAAATGCTATACTTTACAAATGAATTGTTGTATCATTACGAAACTTGGTATGTACCATCAGCACCATGCCTTTAAGGTACTTAAAAGGTTTCAAAACAGCACCGCCATGTGGTCCATACTTATAATGAAAAGGCCTCTTGAGGCGAGATCTCTGCAATGACATATTGACACTATATTGACACCCTGCTTTGATTTATTGACACCAATCTTTGCATGTGTCATTGTTCCCTTATTCTGACCACACCATATCAATTTTGTAACTGTGCCACCTATTGGTTGAAGGTGATAAATCATTAAATCATTATTATTGACTGTATTTATCATTTTACAGCTATTTTGCCTAAAATCACCTTAATAGGTCTTTAATTGCTCATTGCTGCAGTTGATCTGACATTGCCAGCCATTTTGGCATGTCTTGTCTTCTTCTTTGCGCTTGGCCCCGATAATGGCTGCTTGCAGCTATATTTATTCTTCCGTTTCTTCTTCTTCCGCCACGAAGTCTATGGCAGCCCATAGAACCGTATGGTAAAAAGTTCTGAAATTTGGCACACTAATAGAGGACAGTCTGAAATGTCAACATAGCAAATTTGGAGTCTCTTACTCATTTCCTCTAGCGCCACCATCAGTCCAAAGTTTGACTCATGTTTATGCTAATAACTTTTGAACCATAAGGGCTAGAAACAAAATTCTTTTTTCCTCTGATTCCTTGGCTCAAGCCGATTCGATTGCACTCTATGACGTCATTTTCCGTCATAATAATTTTCCCGCCATTTTGAATTTTCCGAAAAACCTACTTTTGCGAACTCGTCCTAGACGGTTCATCCGTTTTGCACAAAATTTGAACCAGATCATCTTCAGACCATGCTGACAAAAAATCTTGCAAATCAAGTTGATTCGTTAAATCGTTTTTGATAAACGCGCAAACAAATTTTATGTAGCGGTTGCAAAAACACACTTAAGGCAATATCTCCACAACGCTTTATTGTATTCAAACCAAACTTGGTGCATGTCATCACAAGCATGATTTGAGGCAACGTGCAGCGTTTCGGCGCAGCGCCACCTACTGGTCCGGAGATACAAAAAATGGCTATTTTTGCTTATAACTTCTGAACTGTTTGTCCAAAAATCATAAAAGTGGTCTCGTTAGATTCAGGACGTCATGTCGAGTCGTCTGATATCCAATTTTACCATATCGGCCATTTTGGCTGTCGGCCATTTTGAATTATGTGCTAAAATGCTGTATTTTATGATCGCATGAACGGATTGTTACAAAACTCAGTATGGGTCATCAGCACGATGTCCTGAAGTAGCCTGAGAAGTTTTGAAACAGCGCCACCTAGTGGATAATTTTTTTTTTCAAATGCTTATAACTCTGGGTGAAATTGACTTATTTTCATGGGAGTCACTTTTTTTGTCTCCTGAATCCTCTCCGAGTCCAACAATACCAGACTTGCTAGGTTTCGGCATACGGTTTGTGCAGCGTTGTAATTTAGCGCTTTAAAAACATTAGCTGATATCTTCGAAACCGCTAGTCCGATCGAGACGAAACCAGCGTCAGAAGTTCGGAAACATAGGTCGATAGCCACATGCTAATGCCCAAATGTCAAAATATTGATAGTAAGGGGGTGTAAAATCCAATCAAAGTCAGGTGTCAGTCATTTTTCATGTGTTTTATTATATAAATGTCTATAACTCCAAAACGAAATGAGATATTTTCACCACAATTGACACAGACATGTATGGGCTCACTCCGAGGACACATAAAAGAAATGGTAGGATTGTGCCACTTGGTGGCGCTATAATAGAACAAAACATGAAATTCCCATTGACTACAATGCAGTATTATGATATAAAATGCTATACTTTACAAATGAATTGTTGTATCATTACGAAACTTGGTATGTACCATCAGCACCATGCCTTTAAGGTACTTAAAAGGTTTCAAAACAGCACCGCCATGTGGTCCATACTTATAATGAAAAGGCCTCTTGAGGCGAGATCTCTGCAATGACATATTGACACTATATTGACACCCTGCTTTGATTTATTGACACCAATCTTTGCATGTGTCATTGTTCCCTTATTCTGACCACACCATATCAATTTTGTAACTGTGCCACCTATTGGTTGAAGGTGATAAATCATTAAATCATTATTATTGACTGTATTTATCATTTTACAGCTATTTTGCCTAAAATCACCTTAATAGGTCTTTAATTGCTCATTGCTGCAGTTGATCTGACATTGCCAGCCATTTTGGCATGTCTTGTCTTCTTCTTTGCGCTTGGCCCCGATAATGGCTGCTTGCAGCTATATTTAGGGGCCAAGCACCGAAGGTGCGAAGGCACCTATTGAAACCGTTCCCGTTCCTATTATTATTATTATTCTTCCTTCTTCTTCTTCTTCTTCTTCTTCCGCCACGAAGTCTATGGCAGCCCATAGAACCGAATGGTAAAAAGTTGTGAAATTTGGCACACAGATAGAGGACAGTCTGAAAAGTCTCCATAGCAAATTTGGAGTCTCTAACTCAATCGCTCTAGCGCCACCATCAGTCCAAAATTTGACTCATGTTTATGCTGATAACTTTTTAACCATAAGGGCTAGAAACAAAATTCTTTTTTCCTCCGAATCCTTTGCTCAAGCCGATTCGATTGCACCCTATGACGTCATTTTCCGTCATAATAATTTTCCCGCCATTTTGAATTTTCCGAAAAACCTACTTTTGCGAACTCGTCCTAGACGGTTCATCCGTTTTGCACAAAAATTGAACCAGATCATCTTCAGACCATGCTGACAAAAAATCTTGCAAATCAAGTTGATTCGTTAATTCGTTTTTGATAAACGCGCAAACAAATTTTATGTACCGGTTGCAAAAACACACTTAAGGCAATATCTCCACAACGCTTTATCGTATTCAAACCAAACTTGGTACATGTCATCACAAGCATGATTTGAGGCAACGTGCAGCGTTTCGGCGCAGTGCCATCTACTGGTCTAGAGATACAAAAAATTGCTATTTTTGCTTATAACTTCTGAACTGTTTGTTCAAAAATCATAAAAGTGGTCTCGTTAGATTCAGGACGTCATGTCGAGTCGTCTGATATCCAATTTTACCATATCGGCCATTTTGGCTGTCGGCCATTTTGAATTATGTGCTAAAATGCTGTATTTTATGATCGCATGAACGGATTGTTACAAAACTCAGTATGGGTCATCAGCACGATGTCCTGAAGTAGCCTGAGAAGTTTCGAAACAGCGCCACCTAGTGGATAATTTTTTTTCCCAAATGCTTATAACTCTGGGTGAAATTGACTTATTTTCATGGAAGTCACTTTTTTTGTCTCCTGAATCCTCACCGAGTCCAACAATACCAGACTTGCTAGGTTTCGGCATACGGTTTGTGCAGCGTTGTAATTTAGCGCTTTAAAAACATTAGCTGATATCTTCAAAACCGCTAGTCCGATCGAGACGAAACCAGCGTCAGAAGTTCGGAAACATAGGTCGATAGCTATACGCTAATGCCCAAATGTCAAAATATTGATAGTAAGGGGGTGTAAAATCCAATCAAAGTCAGGTGTCAGTCATTTTTCATGTGTTTTATCATATAAATGTCTATAACTCCAAAACGAAATGAGATATTTTCACCACAATTGACACAGACATGTATGGGCTCACTCCGAGGACACATAAAAGAAATGGTAGGATTGTGCCACTTGGTGGCGCTATAATAGAACAAAACATGAAATTCCCATTGACTACAATGCAGTATTATGATATAAAATGCTATACTTTACAAATGAATTGTTGTATCATTACGAAACTTGGTATGTACCATCAGCACCATGCCTTTAAGGTCCTTAAAAGGTTTCAAAACAGCACCGCCATGTGGTCCATACTTATAATGAAAAGGCCTCTTGAGGCTATATCTCTGCAATGACATATTGACACTATATTGACACCCTGCTTTGATTTATTGACACCAATCTTTGCATGTGTCATTGTTCCCTTATTCTGACCACACCACATCAATTTCGTAACTGTGCCACCTATTGGTTGAAAGTGATAAATCATTAAATCATTATTATTGACTGTATTTATCATTTTACAGCTATTTTGCCTAAAATCACCTTAATAGGTCTTTAATTGCTCATTGCTGCAGTTGATCTGACATTGCCAGCCATTTTGGCACGTCTTGTCTTCTTCTTTGCGCTTGGCCCCGATAATGGCTGCTTGCAGCTATATTTATTATTCTTCTTCTTCTTCTTCTTCCGCCACGAAGTCTATGGCAGCCCATAGAACCGTATGGTAAAAAGTTCTGAAATTTGGCACACTAATAGAGGACAGTCTGAAATGTCAACATAGCAAATTTGGAGTCTCTTACTCATTTCCTCTAGCGCCACCATCAGTCCAAAGTTTGACTCATGTTTATGCTAATAACTTTTGAACCATAAGGGCTAGAAACAAAATTCTTTTTTCCTCTGATTCCTTGGCTCAAGCCGATTCGATTGCACTCTATGACGTCATTTTCCGTCATAATAATTTTCCCGCCATTTTGAATTTTCCGAAAAACCTACTTTTGCGAACTCGTCCTAGACGGTTCATCCGTTTTGCACAAAATTTGAACCAGATCATCTTCAGACCATGCTGACAAAAAATCTTGCAAATCAAGTTGATTCGTTAAATCGTTTTTGATAAACGCGCAAACAAATTTTATGTAGCGGTTGCAAAAACACACTTAAGGCAATATCTCCACAACGCTTTATTGTATTCAAACCAAACTTGGTGCATGTCATCACAAGCATGATTTGAGGCAACGTGCAGCGTTTCGGCGCAGCGCCACCTACTGGTCCGGAGATACAAAAAATGGCTATTTTTGCTTATAACTTCTGAACTGTTTGTCCAAAAATCATAAAAGTGGTCTCGTTAGATTCAGGACGTCATGTCGAGTCGTCTGATATCCAATTTTACCATATCGGCCATTTTGGCTGTCGGCCATTTTGAATTATGTGCTAAAATGCTGTATTTTATGATCGCATGAACGGATTGTTACAAAACTCAGTATGGGTCATCAGCACGATGTCCTGAAGTAGCCTGAGAAGTTTTGAAACAGCGCCACCTAGTGGATAATTTTTTTTTTCAAATGCTTATAACTCTGGGTGAAATTGACTTATTTTCATGGGAGTCACTTTTTTTGTCTCCTGAATCCTCTCCGAGTCCAACAATACCAGACTTGCTAGGTTTCGGCATACGGTTTGTGCAGCGTTGTAATTTAGCGCTTTAAAAACATTAGCTGATATCTTCGAAACCGCTAGTCCGATCGAGACGAAACCAGCGTCAGAAGTTCGGAAACATAGGTCGATAGCCACATGCTAATGCCCAAATGTCAAAATATTGATAGTAAGGGGGTGTAAAATCCAATCAAAGTCAGGTGTCAGTCATTTTTCATGTGTTTTATTATATAAATGTCTATAACTCCAAAACGAAATGAGATATTTTCACCACAATTGACACAGACATGTATGGGCTCACTCCGAGGACACATAAAAGAAATGGTAGGATTGTGCCACTTGGTGGCGCTATAATAGAACAAAACATGAAATTCCCATTGACTACAATGCAGTATTATGATATAAAATGCTATACTTTACAAATGAATTGTTGTATCATTACGAAACTTGGTATGTACCATCAGCACCATGCCTTTAAGGTACTTAAAAGGTTTCAAAACAGCACCGCCATGTGGTCCATACTTATAATGAAAAGGCCTCTTGAGGCGAGATCTCTGCAATGACATATTGACACTATATTGACACCCTGCTTTGATTTATTGACACCAATCTTTGCATGTGTCATTGTTCCCTTATTCTGACCACACCATATCAATTTTGTAACTGTGCCACCTATTGGTTGAAGGTGATAAATCATTAAATCATTATTATTGACTGTATTTATCATTTTACAGCTATTTTGCCTAAAATCACCTTAATAGGTCTTTAATTGCTCATTGCTGCAGTTGATCTGACATTGCCAGCCATTTTGGCATGTCTTGTCTTCTTCTTTGCGCTTGGCCCCGATAATGGCTGCTTGCAGCTATATTTATTCTTCTTCTTCTTCTTCTTCTTCCGCCACGAAGTCTATGGCAGCCCATAGAACCGTATGGTAAAAAGTTATGAAATTTGGCACACTAATAGAGGACAGTCTGAAATGTCACCATAGCAAATTTTGAGTTTCTAACTCAATCCCTCTAGCGCCACCATCAGTCCAAAATTAGACTCATGTTTATGCTAATAACTTTTGAACCATAAGGGCTAGAAACGAAATTCTTTTTTCCTCTGATTCCTTGGCTCAAGACAATTCGATTGCACCCTATGACGTCATTTTCCGTCATAATAATTTTCCCGCCATTTTTAATTAACCGAAAAACCTACTTTTGCGAACTCGTCCTAGACGGTTCATCCGATTTGCACGAAAATTGAACCAGATCATCTTCAGACCATGCTGACAAAAAATCTTGCAAATCAAGTTGATTTGTCAAATCATTTGCGATAAACGCGCAAACAAATTTTACGTAGCGGTTGCAAAAGCACTCTTAAGGCAATATCTCCGCAACGCTTTATCGTATTCAAACCAAACTTGGTACATGTCATCACAAGCATGACTTGAGGCAACATGCAGTGTTTCGGCGCAGCGCCACCTACTGGTCCGGAGATACAAAAAATGGCTGTTTTTGCTTATAACTTTTGAACCATTTGTCCAAAAATCATAAAAGTTGTCTCGTTAGATTCAGGACGGCATGCCGAGTCGTCTGATATTCAATTTTACCATATCGGCCATTTTGGCTGTCGGCCATTTTGAATTATGTGCTAAAATGCTATATTTTACAAATGCATTAGTGTATTGTTACTAAACTCGGTATGTGACTTCCACTCCATGCCCTGAAGGTACTCAAAAAGTTTTGGGGCAGTGCCACCTTGTGGTCAAAAGTTATAACAAACTTGACAAAAATGCTAATAACTTTTGATTTAATTAGCTTAGTATAATGAAACTGGTCATAATACATTCATTGGCTCATGCCGATTCAATTGCATCCTATGACGTCATTTTCGGTTATGATAATTTCCCCGCCATATTTAATTTTCCAAAAAACCTACTTTTGCAAACTCGTCCTAGACGGTTTGTCCGATTTGCACGGAAATTGAACCAGATCATCTTCAGACCATGCTGACAAAAAATCTTGCAAATCAAGTTGATTCGTCAAATCGTTTTTGATAAACGTGCACACAAATTTTACGTAGCGGTTGCAAAAACACTCATAAGGCTATATCTCTACAATGCTTTATCGTGTTCAATCCAAACTTGGTACATGTCATCACAAGCATGACTTGAGGCAACAAGCAGTGTTTCGGCGCAGCGCCACCTACTGGTCCGGAGATAAAAATGGCTGTTTTTGCTTATAACTTTTGAACTGTTTGTCCAAAAATCATAAAAGTTGTCTCGTTAGATTCAGGACGGTATTCAGAGTTGTCTGATATTCAATTTTACCATATCGGCCATTTTGGCTCTCGGCCATTTTGAATTATGTGCTAAAATACTATATTTTACAAACGCATTAGTCGATCGTTACGAAACTTGGTATGGGTCTTCCGCACCATGCTTTGAAGGTACTCAAAAAGTTTTGGGGCAGTGCCACCTTGTGGTCAGAGGTTATAACAAAATTTATAAACATGCTAATAACTTTTGATTAAATTAGCCTAGTTTAATGAAACTGCTCATAATACATTTATTGGCTCATGCCGAGAACATAGATACTAATTTTGCCATATTTGGTCAAACATCCTGTCCTCAATGTTCTTATTTGATCAAAACCTACTTTTTCAAACTCATCCTAGACCGTTTATCCAATTTCCACCAAAATCGAATCGTATCATCTTCAGACTGTGTCAACAAAAAGTTAGGGATTTTGCATCAATAGATGAAACCGTTTTTGTAAACCGCAGCGACGAAATTGAGCCATGATGCCAAAATGACTCTTGAGGCTGTATCTCTGCAATGCTTTGACATATTGGCATCAAACTTTGCATGTGTCATTGTTCCCTTATTCTGACCACAGCACATCAATTTCGTAACTGTGCCACCTATTGGTCAAAAGTGATAAACCATTAACTTATATTATCAGTGACTCTATATATGATATTTCAGCCATTTTGCCTAATCTTCTTAAACTGTATAATTGTTAATTGTTGCAGTTGGTCTGACACTCTCAGACTACAATGCATTTTTCAGCCTTTTGCCTAAAATCATCTTAAAACGTGATTAATTGCTCATTGCTCCAGTTGATCTGACACTGCCAGCCATTTTGGCATGTCTTGTCTTCTTCTTTGCGCTTGGCCCCGGTATTGCTGCTTGCAGCTATATTTAGAAATATTATTACAATTTAAAATAACTCTTTTCTATATTTTTTTATTATTTTTTTATATAACATGTCATTTAATCCTGTGAGGTAAATCGGGAATTTTCAGCATCATTACTCCAGTCTTCAGTGTCACATGATCCTTCAGAAATCATTCAAATATGATGATTTGCTGCTCAAGAAACATTTATTATTATAATTATTAACATTTTATTATGCTGCTTAATATTTTTGAGAAAACTGTGATACATTTTAATAGAAACAACAGCATTTATTTGATTTTGAAATATTTTGTAACGTTATGTCTTTGTTGCTTTTCATCAATTTAAGTATTCATTTCTATCCAAAAAATAAATCATACTGACTCCACACTTTTGAAAGGTAGTAGTGTAAATTCAAACAATATCAGTTAATCTATTATTTAAATACAAAAATGTCTTATAAATTCAGTAGCATTGTTCTTTTACATGTATATATTATATTATTAGCCAATTGTATTGACTCATTTAACTACACAAATTTGATTATTTATAATAATTTAAATAAACAAGAACATCTTTAATACATTTCTTTCCACTGTTGCACATCAGCATACCAGAAAAGGATCCTATATTATAATTCAGAATTTATTTTTGATTTTAGTGAGAGGCCCTAGACTGGGTAAACCCAGCCTGACCTGCCGGCGATTTGATTTCGCCCTGCAGCTCAGTCTGGAAACCCGTACATTCATTTCTACTGCTTCTGTTACACTTTTGCGGGAACCAATCACAGTCTGGCTTATCCAACTGGCGCGCTATTGGAGGGTTTGACACGATGACGGATAGAGAAGCGATGGGTCGTTGCCCGTTGATCACGGCTCTTGTGGTCTGATTGGTTGAAGGACTATCCAATTGCGTACAGAGTCATTTGAATTATGCTCGTTTATCACGCCTAAAGACTCCCCAGACCAATGTTCAATCTTAAATTGAGCTTGGTCTGGTGATAGCCAGACAAGAGATGCCCATTTTTACATAAGGAAAGTGCATTTAATGGTTAAACATCTGTGCAGTAATCTCTCTCTCTCTTTCTCAGACAGGTGAGCAAAGCAGACGGTGCAGCCCTGGCCTTGCGATTCGGCTGCCTGTTCTTTGAAGTTTCCGCCTGCTTGGACTTCCTGTCCGTTCAGCACATCTTTCACGAAGTCGTTCGGGAAGTGAGGCGAGAGACAGAGAGGAGTATCCGTCCGCTCTTCATCAGCGAAGACAAGTCCGCAATCAGCCTGTCCTCTGCCCCTCCCCTCACCGCCTGCTATAAAGAGCTGCCCACACCAGCCACCGCAAAGCTGGTCACGGTTAAGTCCTCGAGAGCTCAAAGCAAACGCAGAGCCCCCACGCTTACACTGCTCAAGGGCTTTAAGATCTTCTGATGTAATGCCGCCCTCTTCTGATACTTGAGAGGATCTACAAGAGGGAATGCTTGTCTTGATGTTATAGAACAGGACCTGAAGGAGAACAACGTCTCTCACATACTTGAGAATGCAGTAACATTATGAGAATGGACAATGTGCTAAATATATCAGAGCTCCAATTAATGTATTTGTTAGCATTTCTGTTATAATTTAGATTTGTTTTGCACAAATAATATACTTGTATTTTATTGTGATAAAACCAATTCCCAATTTCTGAGGATTCATGAGGACATTTGGGGGGTTTTTTTACACAGCAGAACATAAAATCTAATCATGCTCAGAATTCCAAAGAAAGTTTCAGGACAAAATAAACACATTCATCCGTGTTTGTTGTTGTTGTTAAACTGTAAAAAAAAAACATGTTAATATTGATTAAACACATTATAATTACCAAGTTTATTATATTGCATCACATCAAGTGAGATAGAAGAGAATAACTTACAATGCTTCGATATGGGCAGCATAGAAAGAAAAAAAAGAAAGATGAACTTTTGTATGGTACAAAATAGTTTGTATGCCATTTTGGTGAAAAATTCTGATACATTTTCACACAAAAATATTATTAAAACAAATAGTACAACTTGCTTTTTGAATTACTACTACAACACTATAAAACTTGAATATATGTGTGAATATATTTTGGGCTTTTGGACCAAGAGTAATATGCAAACAGTAGGACTATATTAAAACGTAATAGCCTCAGATGAAGCTATTACTTGGGGGAAGTTTTGCGACAGAGTCTCCTCATCTATGTTGTGGACGTCCTCTTCACCTTCCCCCTCCGATACCGGTTCAGGATACAAAGTAGACACATTTCCGTCCTTCCAGGTCACCACAATTTCTCCAGGCTTCATTTCATCTGAGGCTTTGCTGTTGATTGAAGGCTCTTCCCAATCTCTGTGGCTGTTGTTTGTTGAGATGTGTTCGGATGAGATGGAAAGGGCTTTCTCCTCTTTGACCTGTGAAACCTTATCAGTGACGATGACCTGCAGACCCTCCATTTCAGGATCCACCTCTGTGACTTTTGTGGATGCTTTGTACTTGGCTATTTGCTTCCTGTTCCTGTATGGGAGACATGGGAGTTATATTCCATCCCACTTATCTGTTGATACCAATACCTTTCCAGAAAAAGTAATATATAGTATATATACTATAAAATTCATAGCAGTTATAAAACTGCTTCATGTTACCTATGGGCGTAATGTTCGTTTGTACTAACCCATTGTGTTACTCATGTGTGTCACTAACCTATTAGCCATCATGCCCATGACCAACAGCACGGCGCCAATCAGAAGACCCAGAAAAGCAAATGCCAGCATGCCAAACTTCCACGATGTTGCTGTTAAACAAGAAAAGCAGGGAATTTGGACAGTCTGTGAGTATTAATGTGATACAGCCATGTCCAAGTGTGCACATAAGCCATTTCATGGATGGGGATATTCAATTCTGTAAACATGAGAAACAAGAAGAACATTAAGTGCAAGCTTGGCACACTCACGGTCCTCTGTGCGGTAATACCACTGTAAAAACTTAATCTGTGCCTCTGTCATTCCCTGCGCAGGCGGCCCTTCAGCCAAGTCAAAGTCATCGGCCTCTAAATAACTGTCTCTTCTGGCTCCTGTGAGAATGAGTGAAGATATGATAGCATGAGACCATGAAGAGTTGAAGCAAGGAAGGTCAGTGGAGTTTCTTTTCATGTTTTAAAACATGGCAGAAATCGCTTTTACTCTCTTGTGATTGTGAAGCCAGACATTGTGCATTGTGATATTATTGTCATGATAATGAAGTACATTCCCACTATAATTCACATTACTGTAATGCAAAAATTATTAAATAATACAATTGCATTTTCTATTACTTACTGAAATAAATAAATATAAAAATATATATATATATATATATATATATATATATATATATATATATATATATATATATATATATATATATATATATATATATATATATATATATATATATATATATATATATATATCAGTGAGGAAAATAAGTATTTGAACACCCTGCTATTTTGCAAGTTCTCCCACTTAGAAATCATGGAGGGGTCTGAAATTGTCATCGTAGGTGCATGTCCACTGTGAGAGACATAATCTAAAAAAAAAATCCAGAAATCACAATGTATGATTTTTTAACTATTTATTTGTATGATACAGCTGCAAATAAGTATTTCAACACCTGAGAAAATCAATGTTAATATTTGGTACAGTAGCCTTTGTTTGTAATTACAGAGGTCAAACGTTTCCTGTAGTTTTTCACCAGGTTTGCACACACTGCAGGAGGGATTTTGGCCCACTCCTCCACACAGATCTTCTCTAGATCAGTCAGGTTTCTGGCCTGTCGCTGAGACACACGGAGTTTGAGCTCCCTCCAAAGATTCTCTATTGGGTTTAGGTCTGGAGACTGGCTAGGCCACGCCAGAACCTTGATATGCTTCTTACAGAGCCACTCCTTGGTTATCCTGGCTGTGTGCTTCGGGTCATTGTCATGTTGGAAGACCCAGCCTCGACCCATCTTCAATGCTCTAACTGAGGGAAGGAGGTTGTTCCCCAAAATCTCGCAATACATGGCCCCGGTCATCCTCTCCTTAATACAGTGCAGTCGCCCTGTCCCATGTGCAGAAAAACACCCCCAAAGCATGATGCTACCACCCCCATGCTTCACAGTAGGGATGGTGTTCTTGGGATGGTACTCATCATTCTTCTTCCTCCAAACACGTTTAGTGGAATTATGACCAAAAAGTTCTATTTTGGTCTCATCTGACCACATGACTTTCTCCCATGACTCCTCTGGATCATCCAAATGGTCATTGGCAAACTTAAGACGGGCCTTGACATGTGCTGGTTTAAGCCGGGGAACCTTCCGTGCCATGCATGATTTCAAACCATGACGTCTTAGTGTATTACCAACAGTAACCTTGGAAACGGTGGTCCAAGCTCTTTTCAGGTCATTGACCAGCTCCTCCCGTGTAGTTCTGGGCTGATTTCTCACCTTTCTTAGGATCATTGAGACCCCACGAGGTGAGATCTTGCATGGAGCCCCAGTCCGAGGGAGATTGACAGTCATGTTTAGCTTCTTCCATTTTCTAATGATTGCTCCAACAGTGGACCTTTTTTCACCAAGCTGCTTGGAAATTTCCCCGTAGCCCTTTCCAGCCTTGTGGAGGTGTACAATTTTGTCTCTAGTGTCTTTGGACAGCTCTTTGGTCTTGGCCATGTTAGTAGTTGGATTCTTACTGATTGTATTGGGGTGGACAGGTGTCTTTATGCAGCTAACGACCTCAAACAGGTGCATATAATTTAGGATATTAAATGGAGTGGAGGTGGATATTTTAAAGGCAGAATAACAGGTCTTTGAGGGTCAGAATTCTAGCTGATAGACAGGTGTTCAAATACTTATTTACAGCTGTATCATACAAATAAATAGTTTAAAAAAATCATGATTTCTGGATTTTTTTTTGTTTTGTTGTTAGATTATGTCTCTCACAGTGGACATGCACCTACGATGACAATTTCAGACCCCTCCATGATTTCTAAGAACTTGCAAAATAGCAGGGTGTTCAAATACTTATTTTCCTCACTGTATATAATGGTTTCCACAAAAATATTAAGCAGCACAACATTTTAAGACATTAAAATAGAAAACTCTTATTCAATATGACTGTTATTATTGTATTTTTGATTAAAAAAATGCAGATTTGGGAGTGTATGTCAACCGAGATAAAATGAACATGACAATGTAAACCCACAATTCAAATAAAGAATCAAAATATTCAGATGTTTTTTTCTGGCTTCTACTCACTCAGTTTGTTCTGGCAGATATCAGCCGCATCCAGAGATTTCCAGATGTTGTATTCACCCCTGTTGAGTCTGAGTTCTCCTCTCTCTGAGCTCAATGCCAGGGCATTTTTCAGGCTGATGAGCTGTTGAGCTTTGCACTGCCACTTGATATGTTCAGCAGAATCACAACTGACAGTCTGGACTGGGTCACTGTGGATGGCAGAGAGACACCTCAGGGTGCCTTTGTTTACTAGGAACCAGTGATCGGTCCACATCCATTGCTGCAGGACTGAGTCCAGACTGCATGTCTTTAACTCAACTCCTCCTTCAGTCGAGTCCTCTAGACACAGATCTTCCTTAATGTTGTGGATCGTGAAGCTGAATGTGCCTTGAAAAAAATGGACTTTTAGCACATTATAACTCTTTCATATATATTAAATGAAGCCAGATAATATATATGATTAAATCATACAAATCATCTTTTATATCTGGAAAAAAAGAGAATGAATGGGAATGTTGTCTTGCACATGATAGAAAACTATAATTTAACCAGTAATATATTGTTTTTGTGAGATTATGGGGTCTGTAGTTCACCCTGAATCTCACAAAAACATGTCAAGGTCACATTTCACCCCAATATCAAAAGAGAAAAAAAGTTTTTCCCCAACTATTATCTGTATAGCGCGGCTGTCTCTGTTTTTGATGTCATATTTGTATATTATCATGCAAGCTGAGCTAAACAATATAGCGTATATAGCACTGACAAATCCAATTCATTCCATTTAATCGGTTCATCCTAACCATTCTCTCTCTCATATGTAGTTTTGGAAAATCTGATTAATTCTAGTGAGTCGCTTTGTTCGTAAGGTTCTTAATGAACAGATTTACCAATTCGAGTCCCATATGGCATTTGAGGTCAGTTTTGTAGCTGGTTAATTTGAGTTCATCATTATGTCTAATGAAATATTCTAGTAAAATTCTAGGTTTCTAAGTTCTCTCTCTCTCTGTCTCTCTATGTGTGTGTGGCTCAGGTAAACCCTATGTTATGGGGACAAAATGTCCCCACTAAGATGGCAATATCCAAAATCCTTGAAAATCCAAAATCCATTTTTTGGTCCCCATGAGGAAAACAGCTTATAAATCATACTAAAGGATGTTTTTTGAAAATGTGAAAAAAAAGTTTTCTGTGACGGGTAGGTTTAGGGGTAGGTTTAGTGTAGGGGGATATAATATACAGTTTGAACAGTATAAAAATCATTATGTCTACGGAAGTCCCCATACAACATGGAAACCAGGTGTGTGTGTTTATGCTTTTCTATCCTGGTGGGGACTTCAATCTGAATGCACACAGACTCATGGGGACTCGTATCACCATGGGGACATAAATTGAGGAAACAAACTTATAAATCATACAATCATTCATTTTTTTTGAAAATGTAAAAATGCAGACATTTTTATGTGAGGGGTAGGTTTAGTGTGTGTGTGTGTGTGTGTGTGTGTGTGTGTTGGGTTACAATATACAGTTTGTACAGTATATGTCTATGGAAAGTCCCCATAAAACATGAAAACGCGACGTGTGTGTGTGTGTATACATAGGACACAAAAAAGTGGACATTTCTGGCCTCACCACTGCCCTGCTCATTTGTTTACTTTAGTTAATGCATTGATTAACATGAACAGTGAGCAATGTGGGTTGTTTTGTACTTTTGTTAATGTTAGTTAATAAAAAATGTCTTGTTAATGTTAGTTCACAGTGCATTTACTTATCAGAGACAGCTGTTGAATTTAAAAATGTATTAGTAAATGTTGAGATTAACATAAACTAAGATTAATAAATGCTGTAGAACTATTGTTTATTGTTGGTTCATGTTAACTGATGTAGTTAACTAATGTTAACAAATTAAACCTTATTATAAGTGTTAGCAATATTTTTTTTCTTTCTTTCTTTTGATTTGTGGGCTGCATTTCTCAAAAGTGCTGTAAGCCTATAGATTGTTGAAATCATTGTCACCAAAAGTCTTTTGGATTAGGTTTATAATGCTTTTGGGAGACGCAGCCCTGGACATGTTTCTGACAGGATTTTGAGGTTAAGAGTGTACTATACCAGGCCATGTGAGAGATAATGCTATCCACAGCAGCAGCATCGCTCCTGTAATACTGCTTAAACACAAGACACAATGCAGAGGTCCTGAACATGTGTTAATACTTCCAAATATATTCAAAAACAACATATCAAGTTTCGTTAGCCTTGCGTTTTCATTTCTTAGAATCCCTCCCCCACATAATATCTGAACGCCAGCTTGACTAAAGATGCCATAGTGAAATATTTGCAACTTTCCTAACGAGAGAATGAGATATCATGCCTTGACAAAAACCAGACGTCGAACCGCACCTCAATGTTGAAATATTTCCTTCCAGCTATTTATTCTTTTATTTATTACTGCAAAACCCTTAAATCACATTTTCATTCCAGTTATTTTTGTTTGACCGCCTTAAACAAGATAAATAAGGTTGCAATAAAAAATTTTGTGTTCTTATGCATTGTAGTTATATACATTTGTTTACATATAAATCAATTAAAAGTCATAACAATTTTAAATATGTACAATATTAACCTGTTAATTGTCACCCCCTTTTTTGAGCATAGATATGAACATATGGTTGCAATTCATCATGAATGCTTTGGAATACAGACCATGGTCTCTTTTTTAAGAAGACACTCTTATTTTAGAAGTAAAAGCACTTCTATTTATATGTAATGCAAAATATATATTTTACAAAATAAGTTGGCCTCTAAAACTGAGACAATCATAGCTATATTTCTAAATAAGTTGTTTTAAATTTGAAGTTGATATCACAAAAATGTTCATTTTTAAAAAGGTTTTAACAGGATGAATGTTTGACTGCTTTCGAATTATCACTATTTAAGATGTTTACTAAATATGTAATAGGAAAACAGGGACACTGACCGTTAACAGGCTATAATAAGCATTATTGTAACAAAAATGACGAGATGCATTAACATAGCGAATCTTATCAGCGATTCTTATCAAGACGAGAATAACCCAATGGCATACTTCACAGAATGATCTATGCTTATTATAGGGTACATGTATAAATTCAACTCACCTGCAGTGCACAGCTTCAGAGGCAGATGTGGGACAGAACAGAAAGAATGACTGCACATGTTGGGAACGCTTTACCACGGCAGAGGGTTTCCAAAGTTCAAATGGGAGGAGATTCACTCATGTAATTCTTTTCCATTTTATATGGCAGTTTGATTTCTTTATGGACTCAGAGGGGAATGTTTCAGGTGATGATGATGAGGGAGTTAGTTAGCTCATATTCTTTACATAATTACATGAAGCTGAAGTTATTGTGTGTATATATATTTAGTCTTGTACAAATCTTGGGCTGAAATAGGACATGTTTATGTACATCCAGGAAATACAGTAGAACTAGGCTATTGAGATAAATACAGGCAATAAATGAATTTGCCAAAGTCATTCTAGGCACTGTTTATGATTGGTTATGTTCTGTAAGGCCGTTTTTTGCTCAGTGTTTGTATAGCCTTGCTCCAACCTTGCCATGTTAATGTAGCAGAATACAGATGAGAGGGACACAGTCTTTGACTCTTCGGTCAAGTACCTGTCACATGTGTGTATGTTTGCTTGTGCAGACCGAGAGGTGGGTTTTATTTCTTTATAGCAAGTGCTTGGAGCCGCTCGGGGTGAATGAACTAGGTGTCACTTTCATTGTCGCAGAGGCGAAGTGATAAATGGCATTCTTTACAGCAGTATCTTTATACTGAGAATGTTTTCTTTCTAGGTCCAAAAAATCGTGATGGATTGCTCCATATATTTTTGTACCCATCCTAAAGTGATCGATCATCCAGATGATCCCGTAAAGTTAAAAAGGAATCTTCCTTTCATCCAGTGGAATTTTCAAAGGATCTAGTTTTATTTCCTCTTTAATCAATTATTTGTTCATTTGTGATTCTTTGACGAATTCAAGGTTCGTAGAATTTTAGACTAGGGCATGGCACTAACCTTTGTCCTTTGTTATCACATGCTTTTGTCTATTATCAAGAAAACATACAGTAGGGAGAACAAGTATTTGATACACTGACGATTTTGCAGGTTTGCCCACTTATAAAGCATGTAGAGCATGTATAAAGCATAAAGCTGTACTTTTTATCATACGTACACTTCAACTGTGAGTGACAGAATAAAAAAAAGTTTAAAAATCCAGAAAATCACATTGTATGATTTTTAAGTAATTAATTTGTATTTTATTGCATGACATAAGTATTTCATACATCAGAAAATCAGAACTTAATATTTGGTACAGTAGCCTTTGTTTGCAATTACAGAGATCATACGTTTCCTGTAGTTCTTGACCAGGTTTGCACACACTGCAGCAGAGATTTTGGCCCACTCCTCCATACTGACCTTCTCCAGATCCTTCAGGTTTCGGGGCTGTCGCTGGGCAATACAGACTTTCAGCTCCCTCCAAAGATTTTCTATTGGGTTCAGGTCTGGAGACTGGCTAGGCCACTCCAGGACCTTGAGATGCTTCTTACGGAGCCACTCCTTAGTTGCCCTGGCTGTGTGTTTTGGGTCGTTGTCATGCTGGAAGACCCAGCCACGACCCATCTTCAATGATCTTACTGAGAGAAGGAGGTTGTTGGCCAAGATCTCGCGATACATGGCCCCATCCATCCTCCCCTCAGTACGGTGCAGTCGTCCTGTCCCCTTTGTAGAAAAGCATCCCCATGCTGTTTCCACCTCCATGCTTCACGGTTGGGGATGGTGTTCTTGGGGTTGTACTCATCCTTCTTCTTCCTCCAAACACGGCGAGTGGAGTTTAGACCAAAGCCCACATGACCGCCTCCCATTCCTCCTCTGGATCATCCAGATGGTCATTGGCAAACTTCAGACGGGCCTGGACAAGCGCTGGCTTGAGCAGGGGGACCTTGCATGCGCTGCAGGATTTTACTCCATGACGGCGTAGTGTGTTACTAATGGTTTTCTTTGAGACTGTGGTCCCAGCTCTCTTCAGGTCATTGTCCAGGTCCTGCCGTGTAGTTCTGGGTTGATCCCTCACCTTCCTCATGATCATTGATGCCCCACGAGGTGAGATCTTGCATGGTGCCCCAGACCGAGGGAGATTGACCGTCATCTTGAACTTCTTCCACTTTCTAATAATTGCGCCAACAGTTTTTGCCTTCTCACCAAGCTGCTTGCCTATTGTCCTGTAGCCCATCCCAGCCTTGTGCAGGTCTACAATTTTATCCCTGATGTCCTTACACAGCTCTCTGGTCTTGGCCATTGTGGAGAGGTTGGAGTCTGTTTGATTGAGTGTGTGGACAGGTGTCTTTCATACAGGTAACGAGTTCAAACAGGTGCAGTTAATACAGGTAATGAGTGGAGAACAGCAGGGCTTCTTAAAGAAAAAATAACAGGTCTGTGAGAGCCGGAATTCTTACTGGTTGGTAGGCTATCAAATACTTATGTCATGCAATAAAATGCAAATTAATTATTTAAAAATCATAGAATGTGATTTTCTGGATTTTTGTTTTAGATTCCGTCTCGCACAGTTGAAGTGAACTTTGTAAGTGGGCAAACCTGCAAAATCGGCAGTGTATCAAATACTTGTTCCCCCCACTATATTATAGATTGTAAAATTAAAAGATTATATTTATTTACTAAGGGGATAATCACCCTGGATTAAACTGGTGTTAAAGGCCCTGATACATGGACTTCAATAGAGTTGTAGTCCATGGATCATCCCTTCATCACCCCATCACCATAAAAATTTTAAACACTAAAGAAATACAACCCCAAATCAAGAAAAGGTGGGACATTTTGTAAAATGCAATGAAATCAAGAATCTGTGATGTTAATTCTTTTTCAACGTTATTTAACTGACAAAAGTACACTGAAGTTTTCACTGAACAACTTGCATTTAATCATTTAGGAGACACTTTTATCCAAAGCGTCTTACAAATGAGGAGAATAGAAGCAATCAGAGGGGGAGGACAAAGAAGAGAAGAGAAGGTTATTAAAAGTGTGCGAGAGTCAGAACAATTGTTAATTTTGTTGTGGTAGTACACTATACTGCCAAAAGTATTGGGACGCCCCTCCAGATCATTGAATTTAGGTGTTCCAATCACTTCAATGACCAAAGGTGTATAAAATCAAGCACCTAGGCATGCAGACGCTTCTACAAACATTTGTGAAAGAATGGGTCGCTCTCAGGAGCTCAGTGAATTCAAGTGTGGTACTGTGATAGGTTGCCACCTGTGCAATAAGTCCATTCATGAAATTTCCTCACTACTAAATATTCCACGGTCAACTGTTAGTGGTATTATAACAGTGGAACAACAGCAACTCGTAAAATCCCAGAGCGGGGTCTGCGCATGCTGAGGCGCACTGTCCGCAGAAGTCAACTTTCTGCAGTCACTAGCTACAGACCTCCAAACTTCGTGTGGCCTTCAGATTAGCTCAAGAACAGTGCGTTGAGATCTTTATGGAATGGGTTTCCATGGCCGAGCAGCTGCATCCAAGCCCTACATCACCAAGTGCAATGCAAAGTGTCAGATGCAGTGGTGTAAAGCACGCCGCCACTGGACTCTAGAGCCCTGAGTCTAGGGCGATGTTCACAGAGAACATCAGACAGTGAGGGGCCAGAGGGTGTTGTGCATGCTGATCTGGATGAAAAGGGGCAAGTGTTGTCTAAGCAAGACATCATTAGGCACTACACTAAGCACTACACATTAGGACCCATCATACAGGCACATGGCCTCTCATACCACTGCTATGCGGATGATACTCAGCTCTACCATTCATTCCAACCAGACGACCCCACAGTAGCTGCACGAATCTCCAGCTGTCTGGCGGACATCTCGGCATGGATGAAAAAACATCACCTGCAGCTCAACCTGGCAAAGACTGAACTGCTCGTCTTCCCGGGCCAATCCCACAATACAACATGACGTCACCATCCAGCTAGGTTCTTCTCGGATCACCCCTTCAGGGTCGGTCAGAAACCTTGGCGTAATCTTTGATGACCAGTTGTCCTTCAAAGACCACATTTCAAAGACAGCTCGCTCATGCAGGTTTGCGCTCCACAACATCAGGAAGATCAGACCTTTTCTAACAGAGCATGCAACACAACTTCTCGTCCAGGCCCTGGTCATTTCTAGGCTTGACTTATGCAATGCGCTTCTGGCTGGACTTCCATCAAGTGCGATCAAAACGCTCCAAATGATCCAGAATGCAGCAGCACATCTTATCTTCAACAAACCCAAAAGGGCCCATGTCACACCACTCTTCATCTCTCTGCACTGGCTACCACTCGCTGCTCGCATCAAGTTCAAGGCGCTTACGCTCGCTTAGAGATCCACCACGAGCTCCGCTCTTGCATACTTTGACTCGCTCCTACAAGTCTACACCCCCACCAGAAGCCTTCGCTCAGCTAAGGAGCAACGGCTTGTGGTACCATCACAGAGAGGCAGAAAATCCCTCTCCAGAACATTCACATTCACCGTTCCCTGCTGGTGGAACGATCTTCCCACCTCCATCCGAATTGCAGAATCACTGACAGCATTCAAACGACAGCTGAAAACTCACTTCTTCCGCGAGCACTTAACCTTATCTTCTTTCTTTTCCTTCTATTTTCCTCTACTTCTTCCCTGCCCTAGTGTGTGATGCTCTGTGCGATGTCCAAAACTTAGTACTTCAGGCACTTTCTTTTGCTGTCTCCTCATGATGGATCGCTTACTGTACTCCTCAGTTGTAAGTCGCTTTGGATAAAAGCGTCTGCTAAATGCATAAATGTAAATGTAAATGTAAGATGTTAGAGTGGAGCAAAGAGTATCAGTAGCACTGTTAGTGTCCAGTGCTGAAAACTGAGCGGGTGGAGGAAGTGAGGATGAAACCATAGAGGATAGGCGAGAGGGAGAGAGTGAGCGTAGGTTAGGCTGAAGGTAATTGTATTTTGTAAATATAAGTAAATGTTGATTTTGATGGCTGCAACACACTTCAAAAACGTTGGGACAGAGTAAAATTAAAGTGAAAATCTTACAGTTAAACCCTTTTGAAACACAATAAGTAGGTGAATTGGTAAAAGATGAGGGTGTCGTGATTGAGTGTAAAAGGAGCATCTCAGTGTTTTCAAGCAAAGATGGTTCATGGCTCATCACTTGGTGCCAAATATCATGAGAGAATTGGCTTTATGCACAACTGCACTACTTCCTGAACTTCAGCCAGCTCCTTTGTTTCCTGTCTGCCATTATTGGACAAACTGAGGTGTGTCTGATTATTGTTGTTGTGACTACAGAGGTCAGGCACACCTGGATTAATCAGTTTGTCCAATAATGGCAGACAGGAAACAAAGGAGCTGGCTGAAGTTCAGGAAGTAGTGCAGCTGTGCATAAAGCCAATTGTCAAAAAACAACAACAACACATTTCTCAATGCAAGATTGCAAAGAATTTAGGTCTTTCACATCTACCATACATAATATTGTGAAAAGTTTCAGGGAATCGAGAGAAAAATCAGTCTGTGTAGGGCAAGGCAGGAGACCTCTGTTGAATGTGTGTGACCTTTGAGCTCTCAGACGGCATTGCATGAGAAACCGTCATACTCTGTTAAATACTGCCACACAGGCTCGGGTGTACTCTGGAAAACCGTTGTCACTTAACACAGTCTGACGCTGCATCAAGAAATGCAACTTGAATCTCTGTTACGCAAGGAGAAAGCTATACACGTGTTTAATGCAGTTCTCTGGGCCCGAGCTCATCTCAGATTATCCGAAACACAGTGGAAATGTGTGCTGTGGTCAGAGGAGTCCATGTTTCAGCTTGTTTTTGGGAAAAAAATGATTTCGAGTTCTCAATCCCAAAGACAAAAGGGACCATCCAGACTTTCATCAGCTACAGGCAAAAGCAAACATCTGTCATGGTATTGAGTGCATTAGTGCAAACGGTATGGGTGACTTGCATGTGTGTGAAGGTACCACTGATGTGGAGGCATATATTGGGATTGTACAGAGACATTTAATGGCATCAAGATGACATCTTTCCTGGGAAGCCAGACAATGCCAGGCCTCATTCAGCATGTGCTAAAACAGAGTGGATTCTAGACACTCTACAGTACACCATAGATTGGATGTGCTTGACTGCCTGCAGTCCAGATCTGTCTCTTATTGGCCCATCATGACAAGGAGAATCAGACAACAATGACTACAGACTGTGAGCAGCTGTCTTGTATCAGGCGAGTTTGGGCAAAAAATACACTTGCAAAACTACAACAATTAGGCAAATTCCCAAACATTTAAAAAGTGTAATTAAAAGGAAAGGTGACACAGTGGTAAAAATGCCTCTGTCACAACTTTTGCAGCCATCAAAATCAAAATTTGTATATATTTACAAAATACAATTAAGTTGTTGTAAAAACATTGAAAATCTTTTCTTGGTACTTTTGTATTTGAACAAATCACAGATTCTTGATTTTATTGCATTTTGCAAAATGTCACAACTTTTCTTGATTTGGAGTTGTACCTAAATTCAACATTTTTGGGGAGTGTTTAAATGTGCCTTGGTTTACAGGGAATGTTTACAATTTATTTGTGCTCCACCCCCTACTGGAACATACAGGATATATGTATGTATGTATATATATATATATATATATATATATATATATATATATATATATATATATATTAGGGCTGCCAAAAGATTAATCATGATTAATCACATCCAAAATAAAAGTTTGTGTTTACATAATATATGTGTGTGAACTGTGTATAATTATTATTTATATATAAAAAACACACAAGCATGTATATATTTAAGAATTTTTTTTATGTTTATATATAAAATATTAATATTTATGTATTATATAAATTATATAAATGTATACAGTATATACATGCAAATATTTCTTCAATATATACATGAATATTTATATAAACATAATAATTATACAGAATACACACATATATTATGTAAACACAAACTTTTACTTTTGGATGTGATTAATCGTGATTAATCTTTTGACAGCCCTAATATATATATATAGGTTGACAAGTGTTAATAAATGTCCTTTTAAAATAATTTTCACAACAACTTTATAGGCATAGATCATAATTTCTCTTCTGAACAATGACAATCTATATTATCGATTCTATCTAGCCAAGAGAAGTATAATCTCCGTAATGCACTTCAAAAATATTTTATGCTGTTTCACATGGTGGAGCTAGTTTGCAACAGATAACAACCAATAGCATCAAAGGCCTGGAATTTGTACTTCAGCTGTTCTAAACAAGATAGATCAACCGTTGGCATTATATACTAAACACCACTTAAGAGAACATGTGAATAATACAGCAAATTAAGATACAGCAAACAAAACCACAACAACAACAACAAAAAGCATTATTTTTTTTAATTTTATTTAGAAACATGCCTGATTGGGGGGACAAGTAAAACATTTTATGATCAGGAAAAAAAAACAACACTGTAAGAAGGTAGAAGACATTGTGGTCAAATACAAAATACTCTGTGTGACTCCAGATGTGTATCCACCTTCCCCTCATTTGCAGCCAGTACATGCTGCTGAAACGTGCTCTCGAGGAGCTGTTATAAAAAGGAGGCGGTGCTCCATGACGCTCCTGCGTTATTTAGCCAATAGAGCGCGCCATATGTAAATGAATTTGTCTAAAGCAGGAAGTGCGTTGCGACTCTCTGTCTGTAGATGAGACGAGAAGGAAGAAAATGCTAGAAAGGGGACAGCGGATAATTCAACGCTAAATAAACACACCGTGTCCTAACGAGAGAGCACAAATCTGCGTTTGAGCACTACAGAAAGGGAGCTGTTTGTGATCGATTGGGGAGCGAGGTATGATGCGTTCATCTGCACTGAATAGATCGTGTTTTCCTACTACTGTATATGTAGGGGTGTCGTCTCATTTTCCTGTTTACACTTCTCGTCTAAACAACATTGTGCTGTTTTTAACATCGCAGCCTATTTTTTTATTATATTAGCTTAGTGTTTTTTCATTAGCTATGTGTTATGTGGATGTTTGTATATATGTCATATATACGCAACGTTGTCCATCACACTAACATCATTGACAGATGATTCCTGTTTTACCCTTTTGACATCTGCAATGGCCACTTGTTTCCCATAGACATGCATATTCGCAATGTATATAAATATTAAAACCATATGATATATGTCAGTATGTGAGTATGTTTTGAAGTAAAGGCAGATGCTGGGCCTTATTTTGCAGGATACACTTACAATCACCACACTGTCACGATCACCACAACACCATCATGAAGTGTGTGTTTAACTGTTTATATGCTGTAATAATACTGATTTTCGTATTTAACACCATGATAATTTCAATGACAATAATCCCCAATAATGTCAATGTTATTTGTTTTTCTTTCTAAATTGAATATATATATATATATATATATATATATATATATATATATATATATATATATATATATATATATATATATATATATAGTGTGTGTGTGAAAATGAAGTCTGTACTTGACAGCACTTTGATGTCAATTAATCAGATTTTACCCCTCCATTCTCATTACTATAATCCAACCTTGAGTTTTTACTTTTACTATTTACGTTATTTTTAATGATGATTCTCATCGTGTAATATAGTAGTTTTATCACTCCATTACACTAATATGGTAATACAATGTTTTTATATACATATATAAAAATAGAGAAGTACAGCAAATGCTATATAAGTACTTTTAAAAGGCGTGTGTGTGTATACAAACATTATATATTTACGCTGATTTGTTATATTATAGTTTACATCTATCTAAACATATTTAAATAGGAATTTTATGAACCGTAAGCAAAGTTTTATAACGCTGACGTGTTTGAATGATATATTGATATGATATATTAAGCATTATGTAATCACGTTTATTGATGTTATTAATGGCATTTGATAAAACAAAGTTGTTGTACATAAAATATATTTAATTATATTTCACTTCAAGGTGATTCTTGATTCTCACATAATTTCATATGAGATTATCTTTGATCAGTGAATGATGCTGGGCTGGCTGTATTTGCTTTGTAATTTACTATTGTATTCATTTTATTCATTCCGATTAATTTCACAAAGCACAACCTCATGGATGGATACAAAACAAATACAGTCTTCCACTTTTAATCAAGGGACACAATTCACATGTAATGCATTTGTGAACTTAATGCATGTTAAGACCGAAATGAGCGTGGTCTCAGGGAATCAAGTTGACAGGTGCATTTCCTCACAATTAAATATTGAAGTGTTCCTGAGTTAGCAGGGCTAGATCACATACCATGCACCCTGTGCCCTGTGCCTTAAGATTATCTAATTGAAATAAAGAAATTTTCTTTAATTTAATTTAGCACTTACATTTAATTAAACTCCTTTGTGTTCCACTGAAGAAAGAATATCAAACATGTTTGTAATGAGTTGATGGTGAGAACTGCTATTTTTGGGTGAATTATTCCTTTAATATGCATACAGCTGCTAGTTAAGTTATTAACATGGGCTTGGTAGTTGACACTGTTGTGTAATCAACCTAATCTAATCTTATCGTTTCTAATGCGTGTCACTGTTCTTTCTTTTCCCTCCTTCAAAGAATTGACCAATCACTGTGACCGAAAATCCACTCCCATAATATCCTCAATCTTCATCAGAGATCACATTCAAGGAACCCATCTAACCTGTAAAGTAAGTGAGTCTTTTTTATTCAGTTATTATTATCCACTAGCTAAGGTTGTTTGTATGGCTCCCCCCTAAAAGCCCATTCAAATCAAGAACGATAACTATAATGATGACTATATTTAGTGTTCACAACAACGCATAATATCATTCTGTTTATTATAAGCGAGCGCTGCAGATTTGTCGTCTGCTGCTTTAAATGCTCAAGCTCTTTAAAGTAGGATAGATTCTGATTGGCTGTCAATGTTTTTATCGTTCATCAGCTGGAAAAGATCGATCTGAAAGTGAATCCAACGATATTGTTTCTCTGTGTCATTACGATTATAGTCATGGTGTGGACTCTGCTATTCTTTTATATTTAAATGGGTTTCTGTGTCTTTATCGTTATAATTATCGCCCTTCATGTGATTTATTAACACTAGTTGATGAGGGGAACCACATTTTAATTAGTTGGTTTCGTTAACACTGCTGGGTCTGTGTGGTAATTATGTCGGGCAGGAAATCCAAACGTTTGCCTATCGTTCATTGACCTCAAACATGGCTAATGCCACTTTACATGGCCGCTCGCGCTAACATTAATCTAGATGATGTGCACTATTATTAGGTGCATATCCAGGTGTTTGTGCCTGAGTGTTAGTATTTCTCTGTAATATTTCTCTGTATTGTAGCAATGTTACAGTAATGATATTAATATCATAAACGTGTGACTAGTCGACTGAAATGGCTTTAAGGAACGACTCCCAGTCGACTAGAAAAATCTTTGGTCGAGGGCAACCATGCTGTTTTCTACTTGTCTGACTGCACATTGAAATAGTGTAAACCAGATCTTGCCAAATAGATCCTCATATAATGTCACGTGACCTCATAGATCGTCCTTGTTTCTTCTTCATTGTATTGGGATTTTTCTCAAGCATAGCATCAGTCATCTGTTTTTGTTTATTTCCAGCGCAAATATGAACCCTCACGAATCTGAGGTATACACGGTGGCACCGGAGATGCCCGCGATGTTTGATGGCATGAAGTTGGCGGCGGTGGCCACAGTTCTCTACGTCATCGTCCGGTGCCTAAACTTGAAAAGTCCCACAGCTCCACCAGACCTCACGTTCCAGGATACAACGCTCAACCACTTCCTACTTAAGTCCTGTCCTATCCTGACCAAAGAGTGAGTATGACAGTTTAGATTATCATTTCACTGCAGTATCTACTGAGTAAACCACATCTCAGAATAGCTTAGAGGCTGTTCCTGTAACTGCGCTGCTTTTAGCACGTGGTTGCTAAGACTAATGCGGTGCTCCAAGAATCACTTGCATAAAAATACACTACCATTCAAAAGTAATTTTTTTAAGAAATTAATACTTTTATTCAGCAAGGACTCATAAAATTGACCAGAAGTGACATTTATAATGTTAGGTTTCTATTTCAAATAAGGGCTGTTTTTTAAACTTTCTATTCCTCAAATATTTTTTTTATTTTTAAATGATCAAAGTTTCCACAAAAGTATTGCGCAGCACAACTGATAATATTGATATTGATTTCTGAAGGATCATGTGACACTGAAGACTGCAGTAATGATGCTGAAAATTTAGCTTTGCATCACATGAAATACATTTACAGTTATTTTAATTTGAAATAAAAGTTCACAATAATACAGTTTTACTGTATTTTCGATCAAATAAATGCAGCCTTGGGGAGCATAAGAGACTTTTATATTCAAATCTTACTGAACCCAAACTGTTGAAGTCCGAACCTATAATACGCATTTCCATAGTTTAATTCATAGCTTAATAACCAAAAAGTACCATGGTAGTACCATGTTTTCGTACATGGCATCATGGTAATACCATGTTTTCTAGACATGTATCAAGGTGATACTATATTATTCTTTGAATTAATCATGTAAAAAGCATGCTATATGAATATTATAAGCATCAGTACCATGGCTTACTGTACATTTCTTTTTTATAGTGTTTATTCATATTAATAAGATTTTTATTTTATATTTTCACTTTTCACTTTAATTTTACTTTAAAGGGGTGGTAAACCACAATTTCACTTTTCTAACTTTAGCTAGTGTGTAATGTTGCTGTTTGAGCATAAACAACATCTGCAAAGTTAAAACGTTCAAAGTTTAAAGCAAAGGGAGATATTTGCTTTTAAAGAAATCAATTTCTAAGGACTACAGCAAACGGCCGCTAGGGACTACTACACATTCCTCCAGGGTTGCTGACATCACCAGCCCCAATATTTACATAAACCCCTCCTCCGAGAATATGAAATAAGGGGGGGGGCATTTTGTATCGCCGTGGGGAATAGTTGTTGTGGTAGGCTAGTTAGTAGGCTGGAGTATTGTTGCCAATGCCGACGAAACGCTGTTATTTTCATCCGGATTGCAGGTCCACTTTGTTCAGCCTTCCTAGGGACGGGGGTGCGTTGCAGTGTGTTTAACATACAACGTTATATGCATGCATGTATGAGACAGAGGGGAACACGGTCGCATTTGCAGCAGATATATGCTGCCCATCATAAATCAAAGCACGAGACAGACAGGGCTCTGAGGAGAAGACCGGAAAATGTGACATAATGGACAATATTCGTCTGTATTTGCAATACACGAGCTGCGGTTCAGCTGCACGAGACAAACACTGCCAGTGTGAGACGGGCGCGCGCGGCTCCCGCTGCACATTTCACGAAGGAAAGCTTCCACAATCTTCACGAGTTCAATGCAGGATTCGCACAACGGCTTGTCCTGAAAGATTGATTTAAAAACAGAAGCTGTTTACGTTGAAGTTTATGAATGATTTATTTTTCGTCGATGTGTTTTCCTGTAATAGTTTGTATTGTTAATTGTACGTTGTAGCAAGGAAGTAAACAGATGACAACGCTCATTTGGCTCTGCAAACCAGTTTGTTAAATGCTCATTCATACTTAGCGTTATCCGACAAACACCTAATGTTACAAACTTTTTAAAATCTCAACAGCGAACTTGGCATTAGTGTAAATTATTCTTTGATTAGAGCTTTTATGTATTGTTTATCTACAGGCATGCTAAACATGGTTCTGTGGCCAATGTTTAGTGTTCGTTTTGGGTTAATAGTTCCTGCAACAGATATTTGGCAAATCGTTCTAAAAATACAAAAGTAACGGTGCCATTCAGGAGTGATCACTATAGATCCGCAGTCTTTACTCTTGAGGGCTGAACAGGTTCTGCTCGATCATCTTCACTAAAATTGTCTGGGTCTGATTCGGGCTCAAATTGGTATGGTTTTATTGACGCCATTGTTTCTAATACTACCCAAAGCACAGTCTACCGGTAGAGGTAAGGGGCGTGACGTTTCCGACAAACGTGCACTAGGCGGTTAGCGAATCACAACACACTGACCAATCTGAGCCCATTGCGTATTTTTGAGGGATTGGATTCATACAACCCGGAAACCATCAGACCGTTTTTACAAGGAGGGACAGAGCAGTGTAGAATAAAGGTAAAATATATGAAAAATAATGCAATTTTTTTTTTAAACGAAGCATGGACACATGTTACAGTGTACCCCACAAACACAATCAAGCCTTCGAAAGAATGTGTTTTACCACCCCTTTAAGTTTTAGCTGAGGCGGACAGTAGTGAAGTATTTTTACATTCTACTCAAGTACATATTTCAAGTAAATATACTTTATCACGGTTTTTCTTTGGAAAATTTTTACTTCACTACATTCTAAAGCATAATTTCATAAAATAAAGTTTTTTCTATTTTATTTTTTACCTTTTAATACTTAATTACATTAACAAATTTAGTACTTGAGTAAAAGTATACAGTACTACATTTTTAATGTAAATAAGTATTAATTGATATTCAATATGAAACGTAGTGCAGTAAAAATTACAATATTATGTTTTGGAATGTTGTGAATTTTTTTTTATTTAAAAAAAAAAAACTTACATATAAAGTACATATACTTGATAAATAAAATTACTTGGAAAGTAAAAATACTTCACTTCTGTCTGCCTCTGAGTTTTAGTCATTTTGTTGTGGAATTTTATAAGTTTCATAATGTTTTTAAATATTTCTTTTTAGGTTTAATTTTAGTCATTTTATTTTTGGTTAGTTGCATTGCAACATTTCTAATTTTCATTCAAGTTTTTTAAGTTTTAAATAAATTTTTATATTTTATTTTAGCTTTATTTTATTCATTTTAAAAACACACTTTAATGAAAGGAAGGCTTTTTCCATGCTCGAAACTCACAACGACTCATGTTCATGCAAACAGTGAGGTTTTGCTTCAAGAATTTATTGTGAGCTGAAACGACATATGGTTATTATACTGTTTATATTTGAGGCCAAGACAAAGCGTGTATTTCCAATAACATCAGCAATGTTTGTGTACCTGCACTGCTATTGTGTGGTGTGTAATACACTTGACAGGGCGATTTATCAAGCCACTGTTAGTCTTGGCAATATTAATGTTTCAATTCCATGTGATAGTTATCGTCCATTTACTTGTTGTAGCACAGAATCTGCAATTAAAATGAGTAACATGTCTTCTGGAGGCCGTTTTGCACACTTTGACCTCAGAAGTTGCGTTATGCATCGCATATGTCTGTTGCACTGTGCGGGTGGGTGTTTCTTTTGTAATCCAAAGTGACTCCCGGCTGGTTATGTAATCTTTATTTTCCAGTACAGCTACTACACTAGGGCCCAAAAGATCAATCGACATAAAAAAGCAGCCCATTGTCCGCACTTATCCTTATCTCTTCAGTGCCACAATTAACTTTTCCCATGTTTGTTTGGCTAAAGGATTGTCCAGCAAAACGCCTTGTAAGAAAACAACAGCTTTAGACCGTTCAGAGTTTGAAGATTAGAAGGTTAGTTTTCTAGCATTGGTGATAGTCGTGCATGCCTGTGATGTTGCATAGTGGGTCTGGACTTTGGAACATTATTAGGTGTGTCACGCCAACGCAGCCCTACCGCTGCATGCTTCCTTGTTTTTTTTTATCTTTCATGCCCGCGGATGATTGCAGCTCAGTCAACAAAGAGAGGAATGGTTCAAGATGAAGTACAGGGAACAAAAAAGAGCCTGTTTCTAGACAGTTCTGTTGTTAGTTAAGTTACACTCGAGCCTTGTTTGTCAACATTCCTGGTTATTTAAAGCAAGTTTGTATTGTGTCGCTTTATTTATCTGCCCTACGGTTATCTGAACTTAACTCACCTCAAATGTTTTTTTTCATGCTAAAGCTCTCTGTGCTCAGTGGGCTGATCCTCTTGGAAAGATGTGGAAGGTCTTATTTGACCGTGTCACGGTGAGCAGATTAAACCAGCCAGGCTTTCATTCCCCACATCTCATAACCAATATTTTAAGGATAATCACATGTAATAGACACTGGTTATGTAGCTACGCTTGAGGCTGTATCGTGAGAGCATCTTATGTAATACTTCAGGAGGTGTGGAATTGATCGCAGTGACAGTGAGAAAGGAAAGATGTGGAAGGTGATCAGTGTGCTTTGTTTACTGCTGTTTTTAGCCTCACTTTGTGGAAATGAACATGGTTTAAGTGGTCTGGATACCTGTAGGCATCAGAGAATGTTGTTGAAGGTTACAGCTCAAAACAGTGATGCTCTAAGAAATTAGTTGCATTTAATATTCTAGTAATATTCTAGAATTTTTTACCTCTCATAACAATGATACTCTGAAATGTTGCCTCATGCGATATTCCAGAAAGTTACATCTTCGAACCGTAATATTGTAGAGGTTTTTGAGATCACTTGGTTATTCGAGGAAATCTGCTTTTAAAGGGATAGTTCACCCAAAAATGAAAATTATCCCATCATTTACTCGTCCTCAACCTCAAGTCATCCTAGGTGTATATGACATTGTTCTTTCAGACGAATACAATCGGAGTTGTATTAAAAAATGTCCTGGCTCTTCCCAGCATTAAAATGGCAGTGAATGGGAGCCCAAAAGTATATCCATCCATAATAAATGTACTCCACACGGCTCCGGGGGGTTAATAAAAGCCTTCTGAAGCGAATCGATGAGTTTTTGTAAGAAAAATATCCATATTTAAAACGTTATAAAGTAAACTATCTAGCTTCTGCCAGAACGCCTTTCGTATTCAACTTACGAAGAAAATGTAACGTCTCTCACAGCTCAAAATGCTTATTCTACGTCCAACGTCATCGTCACGCCAGTCCAAGTACTCTTGTTTTTTTTCCCCCATATATCATATGTCAGCCATTATTCACAAATAAACATTTATAACTTCAGCAATGATCCCTGCATTAGCTGCAATGTAAATAAATGTAATATCGCTTAATAATCATGTTAAAAATATTAGTACAGTACAATTTTTTTTGTGCTTTTGAAAGTCTCTTATGCTCACCAAGGCTCCATTCATACAAAACAGTAATATTGTGAAATATTATTATAGTTTAAAACCGTTTCTATGTAAATATATTTACAAATGTAATTTATTCCTGTGATGCAAAGCTGAATTTTCAGCATCATTACTCCAGTCTTCAGTGTCACATGATCCTTCAGAAATCATTCTAATATGCTGAAACATTTCTTACTGTTATTGTCGAAACTGAGATACATTTGTTTTTCAAAATTCTTTAATAAATAGAAAGTTCAAAAGTACAGCATTTATTTGAGAGCTTTGTAACATTGTGAAGGTCTTTACTGTCACTTAAAATCTTCACTAAAAATATTAATTTCTTACTGTACAGTAGAGTACTAGTGTATTAATTATTAGTTATGCATGAATTGAGATAATAGTAGTGGCGATTGCAAGTAACTATGCCCTTCACAGAACCATACAGACCAATAGTTTTGTTCACTTATTATAATTACTTAAAATGTATTATAATTCATATAATTACTATGAGGCTTTTTCAGTTGTCAGTGAAAAACCTGTCTTTATTTTGGTCCTCTGCCGTTTTTATCACAGTAACTGTATCATTTCTTATTTTCTTTAAAGACAAACAGCTGGTTTAAAAGGCTTTGCACTGTTTTACTTCATCCTGTCCACACAAGTGTAATATCCATTATCACTTCATGAGCACATTTCAGCATTAATCATGTTGTTCACAGATATATCCAATTAATTTTTATGAGACCGACAACCTACAAGCTTAGCAAAGGGTCAGTGTGTAATTGGTTTAAGCCTAATTGGTGGGTGGGACTGTTACATAACTGCAGCGTGCACCTCTGTCATGCCGCATGGTGACCTGTCCCAGTGCCTTCTGTTAGTATACAGACCCAGAAACAAACCTAAAGCACTGCAGAAATGTGGGCCGCTACACTAATTCTTCATAATCATCAGAAAAATATGCACACTCTGTATGTTTTCTTTTGATGAAACATGAACCTAAAATCTTAACCATTGCATTGACAGCAGTTTTTTTTTTTTAAATGACCTATGCCACCTATTACACCTATTATGTTTGTTTTCGAATAATTCCTATGAGCTGATATACGCCACCTTGTTGAAGTTTTTACAGTGCCTTTCAAAGTGCCTTTTTTTATCTGTACGATTTATGTTTTTAGAAATAGTCTCTTATGCTCACCAATGCTGCATTTATTTGATTAAAAATACAAAAGCAATTGTAATATTGTGAAATATTATTTGAATGTAAAATAACTATTTTCTATTATAGATAAAAGGCAATTTATTTCTGTGATGCAAAGCTGAATTTAATGTTCATGAATCATAAATGTTTTGTGAGCATTAAATCATCATATTAGAATGATTTCTGAAGGATCATGTGACACTGAACTATATATATATATATATAATATTAGTGCTGGGCATCGATTAAAAAAAATTAACTAATTAATCGCATTTTTTCTGTAATTAATCGCGATTAATCGCAAGTTTTTAATATTTTAAGTTTTTTATATTTTGATATTGTAATAATTTCAGTTACTCTCCAAATGAATGTATAAACAATTTAAAGACAGCATATTTTAAATATGTGTTGTATTGTCATCTTTTTATGAATGAAGGCCAGTATTACTGATACTAAAGTCTCTATGAAACATTAAAGACGTTACATTACATGTATAACTGAAAGCTGCCAATTTCAACATTTATTAGGCTTTAAAAAAACAACTTTTAATTTAAGTGAACTTAAAACAATCTTTACATAAACCCAAAATAATAAATGTTATATTTACCCATGGCCTTCCCTGTTATACATATACAGAAATGTAATAGTTATCAAACACCTTTCTTAACTGCATAAATAATAAATGAAATATAGATCAATAATCATTAAAGCTACACTTTTCGCTGTTCCCGTTGTTCTTTGATGAACATTAATGACAGGCTTCATCAGTGCTGCTGTCACTTTAAGAACAGCCACAGCCGAACATGACGCAGATCTCACGCGCTGTCCCGCGCATCTCATTTCCTCACAACTCTTTAAGTTCATTTAAGACGTTATTTAACTAATTTAAGACTGCTAATATGAGAATACTCAAAATCCTCTGTGTTATTGTTTGTTCAAGAGCAAAAGAGAACTCGATGTGAGCAGGAAACTGACGCGAGTCTTATCTATGCGTCGAGTGTGCGTGTGTGTGTGTGTGTGTGTGTCAGAGTGTCCCTTGATTAGCTGACATGAGACGCATCCATACACACAGGACACTGACACACACACACACACACACACACACACAGACAGGACACTGACACACACACACACACACACACACACACACACACACACACACACACACACACACACACACACACACACACACACACACAGGACATTGGCATACAGCGCGTTCTCTTGTGTCTTGTCGCTTGGAAGCATTTACATGAATAGGAGCGTGATGATCATGTAACGCTAAGCAAAAATGGATATAAAAACGGACGCTGCGTTATTTGCGTTAAATATTTTTAATGCGTTAAGCTGAAAAAATTAATCGCCCGTGTTAACGCGTTAATTTGCCCAGCCCTAATATATATATGCGCAGTCTTGGTGAGCATAAGATACTTATGTTCTTCTAAAAAAATCTTACAGATCAAAAACTTGAGCGGCAGTGTAGTTGTGCACAAAATCAAATCATATCATGTACCACTGTGTAAACCTGAGATTTTGTTTCATATTCTAGGTACATTCCTCCTTTGCTATGGGGTAAAAGCGGTCATCTGCAGACGGCCCTCTATGGAAAATTGGGTCGGGTCAGTTCACCACACCCGTTCGGCCTGCGCAAATATCTGCCCATGCAGGACGGGGCCACGGCAACTTTTGACCTCTTTGAACCCCTGGCGGATCATCAGTCCGGAGGTCAGTGCCACGTAGTTGGGTGCATTTAGTCTGTAACACTACACTGCTATGTGGAAACCTGATAAATGAAAGTCTCTCGCGTTCAGGTTCAAGGAGGAAGTATCACTTAAATGACATTTGAATAGTTTGCTTACTCATCGCTCTGTTGATTTATTATCTCTTTTTCAGAAGTCATGAGAAAATCAATGTGAAATGCCATTTGCAATCATTTTACTTTTGTAATTTTTTTTTTTTAAAGAAAGTATATGTTGATTTTAAGATTTATATTTACATTTTTATGCATTTGGCAGACACTTTTATCCAAAGCGACTTTCATTGCATTCAAGGTACACATTTTTTACATTTTTTTGTCAGTTCTTGCTTTCCCTGGGAATCGAACCCATGACCTTGGCGTTGCTAGCGCCATTGCTCTATTGCTTGAGCTACAGGAAAGCTATAAATGCATAAATGCAACACAGAAAGTAAATGAATAATATATATATATATATGTTATTGCATTATGTCAATGCATTATAAAGTGGAGTTTATGCAGCTATGTTGTTATACAAACAATGTATTTTGCACTTCTTTGCTCTGTGCCAGTATGGTGACCATTATGTGGAAAAGAAAAGATAAACACTGCATATGTTTGTTAATAATGTTGACAACTCAAGCATTTGTCTGCATACATTTGCATGTATTTGTCTACATGTGTAATACCTTCCATAGCGAGTGCTCTTAATGTTTTGTGTTGGTTTCACAGAGGACGTCACCATGGTCATTTGTCCTGGCATTGGGAACCACAGTGAGAAGCACTATATCCGCACCTTTGTGGACCATTCGCAGAAACAGGGTTACCGCTGTGCTGTGCTCAATCACCTCGGGGCCTTGCCGAACATTGAGCTCACCTCCCCTCGCATGTTCACCTATGGTACGAGACTTTTAGGGATTATAGCCCAAAATTATTGTTTCTCACGTGGAAGTCCGTAAAAATGTATTTGCATGGTGCCTCAGTGATAAAACTCGTGCATTCGGATGGTGATTTATTCACGGTGGAGGAGTGAGTTTTGTGATCCTGCACACCTGGGATCAATAACATGATTGTATGCTGTAAATAAAATGTCATACGCTTGGAATAATAAGAATAAATGCATATTTCATTTAATAATAGGAAAATAATATCCTAAATATTATTTAATTATTTAAATCTGTTTAAAAATAGGAAGATGTATAGACGCACATTATAGTTAAAATGGTTTTCTGTCTTCTATTTTATCTCAAAATAAAGGATGTCATTTTTTTCCACATGGAAATGAGCGGAAATAAGTTAATACAGCGTCTTATGTACGTAAACAGCGTCTTATGTACGTTATGAGGTAAACATAATGTTGCTTGATTATTTTAACATATGTAATTGCCCATTTCAAATGTTTACGTGCTTTTCTTCTTTTTATTTTTTGAGTGGTGATGATGAAATATATTGCTCTTGTAAATACTTGCCAGCATTTCAGTAATAAAAGTCTAGCTTTTTAAAATGCATCCAAATTACAGCGACGCACAACCGTACGGTGCCCTGCAGTGGTCAAAAAGGTTATAAGCAGTGAATTTTGAAGTGATATATTCTTGAAAATTCAGAGATGTGGATTCCGACGGACATGAAATAACCACACGACCTTGATGTTTGTCTAAAAACAGTAGGTCATTTGGCCAGGGTTTTTTACGCGGGTGGTGGGAGAAAAACACTGACATTCTGGATTCGGAGGGCAATAAAATCACTGACAATTACTGTCCAAATAGGGCTTATGACGAACAAATGTGTTTATCCAGGAAACGTCATATTTCTAGAGTGATACTAAAGCTCTATTCGGATGTGTTTTTCCAGGGGGTTGTTTGAGAAATTTATGTTTCACAGATGTACTTTGCGATTTGAATCTTGTCCGAATCTGCCATGTCTGTGTTTTTCTTACACAACCTCAGTAAACATTCTGGGAAATCTAATCCCATCCGAATACGAGTGTCTTTTATATATATATATATATATATATATATATATATATATATATATATATATATATATATATATATATATATATATATATATATATATATATATATATATAAGGGTTTGTTTTCAATCAAATAATCTAGTGGTTAATCTATCGATTATTTTTTGAATAAATTAATCCTTTGTATAATTTACCATTAAATAATAACTAATAATTGACCAATAAATAATATTCGTAACTGATCAATGTATGAACTTTTAATTTTACTTTATAGATTAAAGTAGCTGTATGATCAAACAGTTGAAGTCACAATCTACTAAACTAACCAACCATAGCCATAAACATAGCGACAGTATCAAACATAGCAGTATCCATAAAACCGTGAAGTTTGACCACAATTGACAGTAAATGACAATAATTAAATAAATGAGTTCAATCAAGGCGTGAGTTCATCCATTTAGATATCTTCAATAACCAACAACAGCGTTAAATGCCGGTTGCAGAGAGTAATGTTTGTGCTGCACGTAAAAAACAGAATGCTGTATGAACGCAGCCGTAGTTAAGCACAAAATATGAGACAGACAACCGTATTCTAGTGCTGTGTAAAAGTTCACTGTAATAGCCCAAGCACTTGCGTTGCCGTCTCGCCATTTTAAAGTATAATATAGTGGCTAAATATTTGTTTTTTTCCGCAGGTTGTACATGGGAGTTCGCAGCAATGGTGGGCTTCATCAAAAAAACATATCCCCAAACCAAACTTATTGTCGTGGGCTTCAGTCTGGGGGGAAATATCGTCTGCAAGTTCCTGGGAGAGAACCGTACCAACCAGGAGCGGGTTCTGTGTGCTGTTAGCGTGTGCCAGGGCTACAGTGCACTAAGGTGAGCCACTCTGTTCTCTGACAGAAGCAAAATAATACCTGATGTCGCTCCAGAGGGAACAGGGGTCCATGAATCCAGGGTTGGGCGAAATGCCCAGATGAAAATGCTGCCAGATTGCTTTGGGCACAAGTTGGACCATTTTACTACCGCTGTCAGTGGACTCTGACTGAACTCTAGATAAGAACTAACAGTGTATACATTGTACTTAGTTATTTAAAAGAGGCACAGATGGTCTCAGTATTGTGTCCACCTGTTTCCTCCGCTTGACATTTGCATATTGCATGAAACTCGAGCAAAGTCAGCACACACTGTTTGTACATTTGTGTCCGCATATCTCTGTTAGCCTAAATTGTGCCTCCCTAATGGCACTCTTTAAAAATTGAAGTGATATAAACCGTGTTTTTCTAGCCTGGATGCCAGCCGAACTTAGCCCCGCCCACAACATTTGTGTTACATATGTGTTACCCATTTGAGGGGTAAAATATGTGTTATTTTGGCATGGCTGCCTGCTAAAATTCCATTCCTGGGTCTATATATCACATAATTGGGGTCGTTCAACCCACGGACATGGAAAACAACCCGCTGACCTGGCAACACAGTGCGGTTGAGTTCTGTTGACATTTGACAACTAACGTTATGCATCTCTCCGTTGCTCTGATTGGTTGTAGGTCTATCCAATTGAGGTCTTTCCTGGTTCGGTTGAAACACGCCCCATAATCACAGCCCAACGAAGCAGTATCAGACTCAAATTCTGACTAGAATTGAGTATGACAACGTCAGGCTAGTGTTTTTCTAGGGCACGTTTGGAACTTCCAAAAGGAAGTCAAATGTACGAAGCACCTTTTATTTCAACATTAAATTAGGAACTTTTTGACAAGCATCATCTGACCATAAATCCAGCAGCCATATCACCCTGCAGCCCAAGACTGGTTTCCCACTAAAGCTAAGCAGGGCTGAGCCTGGTAAGTACCTGGATGGGAGACCAACTGGGAAAACCAGGTAGCTGCTGGTAGAGGTGTTAGTGAGGCCAGCAGGGGGTGCTCACCCTGTGGTCTGTGTGGGTCCTAACACCCCAGTGTAGTGATGGGGACACTATACTGTAACAAGCACCGTCCTTCGGATGAGACGTTAAACCGAGGTCCTGACTCTCTGTGGTCATTAAAAATCCCAGGATGTCCTTCGATAAAAGAGTAGGGGTGTAACCCCGGCATCCTGGCCAAATTTGCCCATTGGCCCTCTCCATCATGGCCTCCTAATCATCCCCATATACCGATTGGCTTCATCACTCTGTCTCCTCTCCACCAATCAGCTGGTGTGTGGTGGGCGTTCTGGCGCAATATGGCTGCCGTCGCATCATCCAGGTGGATGCTGCACATTGGTGGTGGTTGAGGAGATTCCCCCCTTCTATATGTAAAGCGCTTTGAGTGCCTAGAAAAGCGCTATATAAATGTAACAAATTATAAAAGCTACATGTAATTCCAATGTTTGGAGTCATTTGGAGACATTAATACTTGTATACACCAGTGGTACATTAAATTAATCAAAAGTTTCATTTATAATTTTGAAAAGATTTATATTTAATATAAAGGCAGTTCTTTTGAACTTTTAAACAGCAGCAACTGTGTTTAACAGTTTAATTCAGAATATTAAAATGATTTTTGAAGGATCATGTGACACTGAAGACTGGAGTAATGATGCAGTATTAGTTCATTAGACTTAAAGTTTGCATGATATGTAAATCTAATTTGATAACTATTTAGACCCACACAAAAGTCATTGTATACTTTGCCAACTGGATGTCAATGTTGACATGTCAACACTAAAGAGCACCATAGCAACTGGACGAGCAATTATACACGGAACATCACTGTCAGAGAATAAGCTTGCGATGTCCGTTCCACTGAGCAGAAGCAGCTCTGGAATGCGCTTCAATAAATCTGAAGCCACACCTTTGCTGTCTGTTCTGTTTGCCAGCAGCTAAGCTGGGTTTTTCTACAATGTGTCAACAAATTTGGCTCTGCCAAACAGTCTAGCTCTGCCTTCAGACAGGATTACTGAGTCTATAAAGCCCCTGCTAATCTGCTCTCCCCGATTATCTGCCAGATTATTAGATTCAAGATCCCTTTTAATGCACTTTATGAATTTAGCTGGAATTGATATTGAAGGGCTGATGCATATCACAATTGTTGATATTTTATGTATTGTTTATATTTATATTACTTGTTTATATATGTTTTATATAATTTTTTTACATATTTTTTTATTTTCAAGGTCCCCTTAAAATGTAATTTTTCTTTTGAAATGCTTAATTTTGTTTTTCATGAAGCTAACCTACAGAATAAAAAATAAAAAATTGCTGCATGTATATATACTCAATCGCAAGTCATAAAGTCAGAATTATGAGATATAACATACAATTCTTTAAAAAAAAGTCTAAATTGTGAATACATTTTGTGAATTTAAGTTTTGTGAATAATTATTTTTTATTTATTTATTTTTATTTATTTGATTATTATTATTTAGCTACTTTAGGCATCATATTGTGAAAGAAATATGCACTTTTTTTAAATTGAAAACTTGTGTGTGTGTTTTATTACAGGGCTCAGGAGACGTTTCTGCAGTGGGATCAGTGCCGTCGTTTCTATAACTTCCTGATGGCTGACAACATGAAGAAGATCATTTTATCCCACAGGTACTGTTCGTCCTGTCCTCGGCATTGAATCTTACCAGACGTCACTGAGAGCGTGTTGAGTGGCCGGCTGTGATATTCACTCTTCCCCTGAAACCGTTATGAGCTCACATGTTCTTTTGCAATTAAGTCATTAGGAAACCTCAGAATAACTTACAGTATGATGACACAAACACAAGATAAATTTACTGCCTTCTGAGTGGTAAGAGTATACAAATCTAACCACCGAATTGTCATTCGATCAGAGTCAGCAAAGCATTTCTTTTTCTGGTTCAACAGGAGCGTCTTATTCGGTGTAGGCTCCACTAAAATGATGGATGCAGATCTGAGTCGGCTCTATACTGCCACATCCCTCATGCAGATCGATGACAACATCATGAGGTGAGTGCAGGGAAATTGCTTAATTTGAGTTGTGTCATTTTTTTGACGGTCTTGTGAAACCGAGACGAGACATATTTGGGACTCGAGAACACTGACAAATAGTATGTACTATTTTTATGGGGTATTTTAAGTCATATTCTCTGAAAATGAATAGTCAATCAGTTCAATGCGGTTAAATGCACTAACAGAGAACATCACAGTGAACAATGCATTTATTTACAGGATCTAGTTTAACTCTTTTCCCGCCAGCGTATATATAATTGCCAGTCACCACCAGCATTTTTGATAATTTTCACACAACTTTAATGGCCCCCAGAATATTTGGTTGCATAAATATCTGAACATGCAATATATCAAAAGAAAGAACAGACCCTTTTTCTTTTAAACAACAACAAAAATGTTTTATTCTAGCTTCATGCATTCTTTTTTTTTCTATCAACACTTGAATGTGGGGAAGTTCCATAACAAAAGCAACATTTTAACAACAAAAAGTAAATTAAGTTTTTTTCGTGCATAAACAATGATTTTATCACTTGTTTCTGCTGCTTTTTCATCTGTGTTTTGATCAGTACTCTTTCAGAAGATGTGTAATAGCGCCCACTACCGTATAACAGTGAAAACATGGAAAGCCGGAATATTCCGCCAATAGCCTATGGAGATGGTGGTCCAGTGGGTTAAACCACTGAACTGATACACAGAAGGTTGCTGGTTCTATCCCAGCTATCACCACCAGTGTGTCCTTGAGAAAGGCACTTTACTCCACGTTGCTCCAGGGGGACTGTCCCTGTAATAAGTGCACTGTAAGTTGCTTTGGATAAAAGCATCTGCCAAATGCATAAATGTAAATGTAGCCTATGATCTCTTTTCACGTCATTGACAAAATGTTCCATCATTTGTGAGACAACAGCTGCTTCTCATTTCGAAGGTTGGTCCTCCGGAGGTCGCATTTGAAAGGCTGCATACGTCATTGAGGCGGTCTCATTTAAGAAAAGTAACTGTAATAAAATTGACTGTTATTCCTCGTGAGGTATAAAATACTGTAATTTAATTTCATACTGTATTGGTGGCATTATCACCTTTTGCCCAATAGACCATCATGGGTGGACATGGAAATAAATGCTTATAAGCAAGTTTCCCTTCCAGCACTCCTTGCAGCTAAATTACAGTTCATACTTCGGTTGATTGCCCAGTGGGGAAACACTTGTTGAGGATTTGGACCCAATTTAGGAAATCATTTGGTTTTCAGGATCCTTCTCTTCTCAGCCCTGTTGCCTGTAATCATTTTGTTCTCGCCTACAATGCAAGATGGATCATTTAAGAATTGACAAGGGGATAAAATGTTTCAAATACTGTAATTTCTTTCTTACTTTGAAATCTAAGCCTTCAAATGCGACCTCTGCAGGATGCAGCCTTCGAAAATGAGACATAGCTGTTGTCTCATAAATAATGGAACATTTCGTCAATGCCATGGAAAGAGTTTAAAAAATAATCATATTTTTTATCCAAAGTGACTTGCATTGCATTCAAGATACACATTTTACATTTTGTCAGTTCTTGCTTTCCCTGGGAATCGAACCCATGACCTTGGCGTTGTTAGTGCCACGCTGTACTGTTTGAGCTACAGGAAAGGAAAGTTGATATAAAATTTTACATATATACAAATATGTTTTTAACATTTGAAAACATTAAAGTCCCTGTGAACTGGAAGTTGCAACTGACTTTAGTGTTGTGACGTATTTCCAAGTGAAACGGAATATTGAATAGAGGGTTAAATATTACCACGACAAACACATTTTTTTCTGGGTATTTTCAGCATTTCTGGGTACTAGTAATGTGTGCTAACAAAGTAAATAGGGTCAATTTTGATTTCATGATGCCTAATGTATTTTGAACATTAATATTTAACACTACATCCTAGATGGATCTGATATTTTTTGCCATTTTCTTTGCACACTCTACCTCTAATGCCATTTGCACTGTTATAGCCTCAAGCCTTACACACACACACACACACACACACACACACACACACACACACACATATATAATATACCTCATTGATTAATGCACCTTCTGTATTATACTTGTTAATTTGCACCTTCGGTATATTCAGTATTTACATTGAGCTGGTTTATATCTCACTACTTGCACTATGTATAATAATGTATTTATACATGCATATTATATATATTTATTTTATATAAACTGTATTTGCACTTCTGGTTAGATGCTAACTGCATTTCATTGGCTCTGTACTTGTACTCTGCTCAATTACAATAAAGTTGAATCTAATCTAATCTAAAAAATTCAAATGAACAGTAGAATATTTATAAATGAACCTAGTATAATATATTATTTAAAAAAATTATATCTGATGGTTATGTATTAAATTTGTAAATGAGGGAATAAATATTCAAATTTACAAAAGTTGGCACATGCTGTATGTTAGTAGGCAGTATATTCCTAGTATAGCAAGATGTCAAATTTGTTTTTTAGAAAATTCCATGGTCACAACTCTCTGAAGGAATACTACGAGAAGGAGAGCTGTGTTCATTACATTCATAATGTGAGTAAAATGATGGAATTTAGTGATACATTTTAGAGAGTCTAAGGAAATACCATTATACAGTGTATGTGTGTTGGTTTCCTGTTTATGATGCGGTTGTCTTGCTGTTGCAGATAAATGTGCCTCTGCTGCTGGTGAACTCTGCTGATGATCCGCTTGTGCACAACACGTTGCTCACCATTCCTCGCACACTGGCAGGTACAGAACTGCACACCAAATGTTCATAACTTTGAAAAAGGCATTTGAAAAGCTATGGGGAAAACCAGTGTAGTTTGTATTATACAAAAATAATTATTATTCATTTTATCCAAAGGAAATGTGCTTGACCATGAGAAATGCGCCACCAGATTGCTAGAACTAGTAATAAAGTCACAATTTCGTCATGTTGCATAATAGGGATGTCACAAGTACAGGTACTTCGGTACCAAGTCGCTACTGAAATTATAAAAATGTGACGATACCAGCATTTCTGTAGTACCGTTAGTACCGACTCTGAGTATATTTGGCACCCGCAGCTGCATTCAGTCGCTTCCGTGTTTATCTAATCGCAGGGCTCCAGACTGTAGCAGAATATATGCTAGTGTCTGTCAATATTAAACTGCAAAATACTATTTAAATATTACTCCTGCATGTTCTACCTCTCTGTGTGAATGACGGGCGGTCGGGCGATCGCACACACACACACACACACACACACACACACACACACACACACACACACACACGCACGCGTGTGACACTCCCTCGCTGTCTTTGTAGCCTCTGCCGTGTGTCATTATATGAGGACACGAACACATAAACCGTCACTTCATGAGAATTTACCGTTTCATTTGAGAAAACGGTCATATCATGAACACAGACACTCAAAGGTCTTCACAGCAACCCGTCAAAATAAAAGTTTGGTTTAAAAACATTGAAATTGGCAATATACTGTTGTAGCCTACAGTAGATTTAGCTACTTATCTATGCAATAATAATTATGCCTAGATGGTTGATTATTTTTCACTGCATCTTTTTTTATAAACAATGTTTACTTTTAAACAGCATACAGCCTTTAAATGTTTGTATTATTTACTTATAATGATCATTATCATCAAAAATAATCAACTTCATTTTTTTTTAAATAGTAAAATAAAAATTAAAAAAACATTTTGCTGTGGTACTGAAATTGGCACCGAGTACCGTAAAATTTTGATGGTAATGGTACCGACTACTGGAATTTTGGTACCGTGACAACCCTACTGCATAATGGTTAAATTGATAATCATGATTATTTTGCTTAAAATTATAAACACAACAATTGTTGTTATTTGAGAAATGTATTGTTACGTTTCATCAGAAATATTGCTCTTTCATCTATAAGCACAAATCAAGAGTCAACTCATACGCATGCTTTATTTGACCTCATCTAATGTACTGATTTATAGACTGTTTATCATGTAAATTAACATACTCTCTACATTTATGAAAACTGGTAAAAAAAAGAAACTTCTCTTAAATATTAAAACAAGGAAATTCCTAATAGTAATGCGTAAATGCATTTATTGTGTGACCACAATCACAAATAATATAGTCGAGATCCTTTTTTGGATTTATCACCCAGAAGGTTTGGTCTTAGTAAACGGTGCAAGTGGCTCGTGGCAGAACACATTCTGCTTAAATAAAAGAGTCATTCAGCCAGTCTATCTCAAATGGAGATGGCCAAACTCCAGCTTGCTTGTTTGTCTGTGTTTTCTATGGCGGCGCTTGAGGCAGTGTAGACAGAGCGTGTGTGCATGGTTGCCAGATTGCAAAGATTAAAACACTAGGCAGGAAATGTCCAAGTATCATTAACTTAAGTTTACAACAGTCTTCAGTATTTTGACGTCATCCCTGCACCACTGTATTTAATGTGTTGCTAGCTGGTCTCCAGGGTGTTACTGGCCCATACCAAAAGAATTCACCAAAGTCTCTATGATTGCTTAGTAAATTAATTCAATATAGTCTGTAATGGACTGAAATGTTTGTCTTCTCCCCCCCCCCAAATTGTGTTCTTACCTTTTTTGTTTGTCTTCTTATTTACCACTGTGTATATTTGATATTTTCAGTTAAACTTCTTATTAATAGAATTTTTGACTTATTTTGTATTTATTTTCTTTTTTTAGTGTGCATATTACATTTATTTCTTCAATTTATACATCCATTGAATCAACACACCCAACAAATACTTTGAGTGCATAAACTGGCACAGTACATGATTGCATTTTTTGCACATCTCTCCCCAACAAGCTGCATGATTTGAGGCATCATTTATGTTTGAGGCTTAATATTTAGTTTGATATATCAAATTTCTAAGGGCTAGTTCCAAACCCGTAAGACTTTCGTTCATTTTCAGAACACAACTTAAGATATTTTTTTATGAAATCTGAGAGCTTTTTGTCCCTCGGTTGACAGCTATGCAACTACCGCTTTGATGCTTCAAAAAGAGAGGTTGAATTGAGAGGTTTAGTCCAAGTTTTCTGAAGAGATTAAATCGCTTTATATCAGGGGTGTCCAATCCTGCTCCTGGAGGGCCACTGTCCTGCAGAGTTTTGCTCCAACCCCAATGAAACGCAGCTGAACCAGCTAATCAATGTCTTACTAGGTATACTAGACACTTCCAGCAGATGTGTTGAGGCAAGCTGGAGCTAAACTCTGCTGAACAGCGGCCCTCCAGGACTGAGTTTGGACACCCCTGCTTTATATGATTTAAACATTGATCAGTGAACATAAACAGAAGCTCAACTGAACCTGCTTGACGAGCAAGAACAAACCTCATTGGTTCTCGCTGGTTCTCGCAAAAGCTCAAACGTGCAGCGTAACACAAGAATGAACCTCATTGGTTCTCGCACGTCAAGCGAACATGCTTGAGCTTCCGTTTGCCACAACTGATGTGTGAGTTGATGAATGTTTATATGTTAATAAAAGACTACAGTCAATCTGTTCATCATATAAAGCGATCGTGTCTCTTCAGAAAATGTGTTCAATTCATACGGATTAGTTTTACGATCTCTTTATGATCTTTTTGAAGCGTCAAAGTGGTAGTTGCGTAGCTGTCAACCGAGGAACAGAAAGATCTCCGATTTCATCAAAAAGTTCTTTATGAACCAAAGTCTTGCGGGTTTGGATCGACATGAGGGTGAGTAATTAATGACAGCATTTTCAATTTTGGGTGAACTATCCCTTTAAGTAGCAATATTGAAAGTGATGCTTGCTTTAAACACACCACCTAATTCCCTTTTGTACCCTTTTTTTGAAGTGCTGTATTTTTCTTGTAGTCATTTCTGTCCACTTCACATTGCTTCTCCTGCTACTTCAGCATGCCTACATTTCCACAGTGATCTTTTATTAGATTATGACTCATACCCAAAACGCCCGTAATTACTACAGAGCCCCAGATAAATGCATGTGACATTCATGAGATCTCTACTTGTTTAAACATACTCGTATGTTTATAATAAATATCATGTGTCATCATAAGGCGAACTATGACAAACTCTGATGGTCAACATTGGTGTTTTGAGCTCGGTGGCAGTGTGTCAGAAAGTCAGAGGTGGAAACCTGAATGTTTTATTGTATGTGACATTACCGTGATATAAAATGACTCATGTCGTCATAAGTTTTTCATCACACCTCCTACGATAGATGCTATTCTCTGTATTTGAGTTGTTGCAATTCTGAGATCCGTTGGTTCATTTTCCCACCTTCCAGAAAAGAAAGAAAATGTGATCTTCGCACTGACACTGCACGGTGGACACCTGGGTTTCTTCGAGGGCGCGGTGCTGTTCCCTCAGCCCCTCACCTGGATGGACAAGGTCATTGTCGGCTACGCCCATGCCATCTGCCAGTGGGAGAAGCAGAAACCACCGTGCCTAAGTCAAGGCGCCCATTCCAACGAAACCAAATGCCAAGACAGTAAATCCTAACCGACCCCGTTTCCGTTTCACCTCCACTGAGACATTTTCACCGCGCACACGATTTTCAAGCGTTCACTGTCAGTGAGGAATATGTGTTTCTCTTTTGTATCACGGTTTATGAATCGTAGCGACTTTTCAAAGGAGAAAACGGAAAAGCCACTCGATGACCAAAAACAATCAAATAACCTGTGTAGCGAGGACACCCTTTTATATTTACTGTAGTTTGTAGTTATTTAGATACAATCAGTATCTCTTGCCCTCTAAATAGGACACTAAAAACTGATTAGTTTATCACTGCTAAATAGGATCTAACAGAGCTGAGTGAATCTCACGAAAACATCCAAAGTCAAAAAAGGAAAAGAGGGGGTGGGGGGAGAGTAATATAGTCAATATTTTGCTTAAATAGAAAGAAGCCTATTTTTTGGGGGAAAATCAACCAATATCACATTACTCCCAGTAATGTTTTACTGTAATATAAGCATAAACTAAAGGAGTACTATGATTATAATTCGAAAATCCAAAAGAGAAGGAGATTTTATGTCAAGATAATGGCCCTTATATATAAGCTCAGTTTATTTTGGCTAAATATTTCCTTCCTTTCTTTAGTTTTCTTGACCTCTTTTGTGAGATTCACCCAGCCATCCATCTTATTAAACAGACCCGGCGAAACCTCGCTGTACATAACATGCAAATTTATGGGAAGTGAGTGTTATGCAGGCACTGTGTGCTTCTGGATATGACCGGCACGCTGTTTGAGTGCATATTAACGTTTGATATTAAGCGGCTCTCTTCGGTTTTTGGTCTGGTGACTGTTTAAGCACAGGCTAGCATTCACGTCGCTCATATTTTAAAGCTAACTAGACCTCCTCTAGTACATCAGAGTATGATGAGAAACTTCATTAAGCGTGAATCTATGTACCAGGCCTTGTCGGTTGAATCCAAGTCACATTCCTAATCAATCAGTTTTTGTTTAGCACTTTTATATAACGTTTGCCATACAATCTGTTATGTTGTCGTTAAGAGTCTTTACAGACTAGCCGACCATGTTAAAACTAGAGATTAAAAATGAGAACAAGAGTGTGAGAGAAAATCTTGACTAAACGCCTCGATGATTCCTCCTGATCACAAGCCCACGATGATACCACAAGCACTACGGCCCAGTTTTAGATGGCAAATCCCATTGCGTTCAAGTCCTGCTGGAGAACAGCAGACACTGTTGCTGCAGTATTGATCCGTGTTTGTGGAGAACCATTGAAGTTGGTAGAACTAGATTGTGTAACGCGTTGATTTGGGACCCAGTGGGAGACAACAGTGCATTGCTAGGTGCATGTCTGTGAAAACTGGTTACTTAAAGGGATTTGTGTTATTGTATTGTTTTATGTTTTTACCTTTTCTTTATCTTATTTTCATTTCGCTGTTTTGTGCAATTACTTGATACGTTTGTGTTTCTTTACTCTTGGTATCAAGACTGTCTGAAATGGAACTAATATTTTTTTATAAAATATATATAAGAGATGTTTAAATTCGAAGGGAGCATTCAAAGTGTTGTTTCCAAAGGCAATTCTCCAGACTCTAAAACCTTTAACACAGCGGTTTAGTGCAGTTAGTTTTGTTTCAGGGAAGCATCACATAAAAGTGAATTTCACAAAATGTCCAGGTCATGTTTCACCCCACAAAAAAATAAAATAAAATAATAATAATAATAATAATGTATTTATTAATATTTACATTACATTATTATTTAAATTTTTACATTTTCATTGCAATTATGCAGTTTCCTTAGCATTTTTTTTGCAGTTCTCAATATTTCACCAATAATAAATGTGTGTGTGTGTATATATATATATATATATATATATATATATATATATATAATATATATATATATCAGTACCGGTCAAAAGTTTGGGAACATATTTTATGCTCATCAAGGCTGATGTGGGGTTTTTTGGGGGGATCAAAAATACAGAAGAAAAAAAACGGTAATATTATTACCATTTAAAATAATGGTTTTCCATTTTAATATACTTTAAATGTTTATTTATTCCTGTGAAATCATTACTCCAGTCTTCAGTGTCACATGATGCTTCAGAAATCATTCTAATATGCTGATTTATTATCAATGTTGAAGCAGTTGTGCTGCTTAATATAAATATATTATATAACCTGTGATGCTTTTTCAGGACTCATTGATTAATACAAATAAAAAAAGAACAGCATTTATTTAAAATAGAAATCTTTTGTTACGTTTGGAGTGTCTTTTTTCTTTCTTTTTCTGAAAGAAATTAATACTTTTATTCAGCAAGTGTATGTTATATTGATTTTAAAAAAAGGACAGGAAAGATTTATATTGTAAGAAAATATTTATATTTTGAATAAATGCTGTTCTTTTTTACTTTTTCCATCAATGAATCCTGAAAATACTATCACAGGTTCCAAAAAACTATTAAGCAGCACAACTATGTTTCCAACATTAATAATATCTCTGCATATTATAAGAATTTCTGAAGGATCATGTGACATTGAAGACTGGAGTAATGATGCTGAAAATTCAGCTTTGCATCACAAAAATAAATTGTATTTTAAAATATATTCAAATAGAAAACCATTATTTTAAATTGTAAGAATTTTTTTCTTCTGTATTTTTGATCAAATGAAAGCAACCTTAGTGAGCATTAGAGACTTCTTCCAAAAACAATCAAAGGGTGACATTTACAGAACATTTTATGTTTTTTTGATTTTGGGATGAAATATTACTTGGCCATTTCTTGACCGATTTTGTGAGATTACATAATCTTTATTGATTATCATCATGCTGCAGCTGTGAAAGAAAATGACGAATCTTGTACACAAAACTATTTGCGTTTCCAATGGAGAAAATGGAAAAGCCATTTGATGACCAAAAAAAAACAATCAAATAACCTGTGTGGTGTTTAGATTTGTCACCAATTGCCGGAAACCCTCAGTCCTATGTTGTGAAAAATGTGCATTTCTTAACATACGTATTGCCTTTATTATTATTATTATTATTATTATTATTAGTGTTTTGTTGTCAATAGCGATGCATCTTCTTAAAGGAGAATGTGTCATCAGCACTTTTTAGTGTTATAAGTGTCAAAAGACAAGACTGTTTTACCAGTTCGCAGTTGAAAGACGCCCCCTGTGGGTTAGCGGGTGTAAAAGCACTGAGGTGAACGTGCACTTTCACACTCAACAGCTCTCAACTGTTCCAGTTTAGAAAAACCTATCCAGATATTTAGTATTAATTGGTTTAGAGAGAGCGTTTAACTCCCCTCCGTTAGGTCTTGTTGTGTGAAGTTATTCTTGTCTTATTTCTTGAACCTTTGGAAAACAGCAAAATCGTGTTGTATGTCTAAAAAGCACCCGATTGGGTGTCAGTGTTCGGCTGTTTCCAGTGATCGGATCTGTTTGGCCTTTTACACCAGCACAATTTCAATCTCTGCTGTCACTCGATCCAGTTTTGCCTTTCAGAATGTCGTTCACTTACTTTTTGCACAAACCCCCCAGATCCCCCCCCCCCCCCCCCCCCAACTGCTTATGTTGTACATCCTCAGCAAATGTTAACCAAATTTGTTTGATTTGTATTTTACATTAATTTCAATGTTGTTATTTTTATTCTTTTATGTACAAAAGTATGATTGTAAATGTGTATGTTAATGTTTGCATCATATCACCATGTCTGCTTATGAAACTACCAACAAACTTGCATTGGCTGGTAAAAAATATAAATGTTTAGTTGAAATGTATGGTTTATGGAAACCAAGGAACATTAATTTGTTTGATGATCAGCAATAACACTGAATTATTTTCTCTTTTTCTCCACGCCAAAACGAGATCATTAGCTATTGTGTCAAATGGAGGTTAGAGAAAATGTATTCATGCTACAGTCACAAATAGGAATTATGAAAAGAAAGTGAAAGGCCATATATATATAATATATAGGTGTATATATATGTGTGTATATATATATATATATATATATATATATATATATATATATATTCAAGATTTCAGATTGACACTGCCCAATGTCCCTGTAATCTCACTGTAAGGGATTATTTCACTGAAGAGCACTAAATTTTCCTATTTTGACCCACATTCTCATTACGGTTTAATGCGTTTGATGGCTGGTTTTTGAATGTGTCATTTTCATGACCTCAAAACCCCATGCAGCATAATATCTCAATCACTGGTGTGTTTTTGATTTGGAAAAAAAATGGTGTGTGATTGAATAATTTATTATTATGAGAATGGTTATTGTGTTCCAGAAATAAATTATTTTCTTGTTTAAAAAACAAAGTTGCTGTTACATTCTTATTCTCAGACAGATATTTATCTTTATTTCCTTCCCTTTTAAATATATAGGTATTATCTCTTTAAGATAAACCCACCTTTAAACTATTATACTATAGTGTGTGTGTGTGTGTGTTCCAGAAATAAATTATTTTCTTGTTTTAAAAACAGAGTTGCTGTTACATTCTTATTCTCAGGCAGATATTTATATTTATATCTTTCCCTTTTAAATATATAGATATTATCTCTTTTAGACAAACCCACCTTTAAACTGTGTGTGTGTGTGTGCGTGCGTGCGTGTATGTATATGTGTGTGTGTGTGCGTGTATGTGTATATGTGATATATATTAATGTGTGTGTATATATATGTATATATGTGTATATGTGTATATATATATATATATATATATATATATATATATATATATATATATATATATATAATAAAATGTGTATGCATTTATTTGATTTATTATTACAATTTTAAATAACCTTTCTATTTTAATATATTTTAAAATGTAATTTATTCCTGTGATGTCGAAGCTGAATTTTCATTATCATTAATCTAATTCTTAATTTGTGTCATTATATGTAGTACCGGTCAAAAGTTTGGAAACTTGACAGTAGTAAGTATACTGCACCAAATGTCAAAATTTGATTGATTGACAGGTGGGCGGGGCTTCCGGTATAGGGGGCGGGACTTCCGGTATAGGGGGCGGGACTTCCGGTGTAGGCGGGACTTCCGGTGTAGGCGGGACTTCCTGTATAGGCGGGACTTCCTGTATAGGCGGGACTTCCTGTATAGGCGGGACTTCCTGTTTAATAAATCATGTGATTGACATTAGGTTTTGACAGTTGGTTTTTGACCTATTGTCATAATAAATCATATGATTGACAGTTGGTTTTGATGGTTTTTTGACATTAGGTTTTTTGTTTTGATTAATTTGACAGTTGTTTTTTTGTTTTTGAATGCGGTATAAGCGGGACTTCCTGTTTAATAAATCATGTGATTGACAGTTGGTTTTGATGTTTTTTTGACAGTTGGTTTTTGACCTATTGTCATAATAAATCATATGATTGACAGTTGGTTTTGATGGTTTTTTGACATTAGGTTTTTTGTTTTGATTAATTTGACAGTTGGTTTTTTGTTTTTGAATGCGGTATAATAAATCATGTTATTGACAGAAGGTTTTATCTTTTGAAGTCGCTGTTATCAGAAAATTCCCCTCCCACCCTGCCACATCCCAGAGCAGCGTATATATATATAAATGGGGCCAGTGTGTTCTACAGCTATCAGCAAAAAGAGAAACATGAGCTACATGAGCATGGACGGATTATCAGCTCCTGAAACCCCAGATGCGGGGTTGCGCAGCAGGACGTTCGACAGTCTGATGACCAGTCTACCTATGGCGCCGAGAAAACCTTATGGGCACGTCCGTTTGACAAGCTTTCTCCATGAACTTTCGGAATGGACTAAAGGAGAATTTATGATGAACAGCAAGCGTGTAATCGGGTACAGATTTCATAAAACAACTCAAGTTGTTATACTCTACACCACCGACAGCGCGGGCGAGTTTCACCCCGGGGAAGACGCATGTCTTGTATTTCCTAAAAAAGACTGGGCATTATTTTACAATTTTGTGTGGAAGGATCTGAAGAGCGGCGGTCAAGAACCTCTGTACGTTGGAGAGTGGGACGGGGTCACCCCGAATGTCCGGTACCGCGTGGTAGGTGACCACACTAAAAAGAACCCGGATGATTCTGTCTACATATTCTGCTGTGATGACAAGACAAAGCTCACCGAAGATCGGTCAGGGGTCGTCCTGCCTAACGAGCATAACAATCTGTATGAAATGCAATTTTTGTTCAAGTGGCAAGATCTGAGTCAGCTGGATATTATGTTTTCAATCATAAACAAGCTGTTCAAATGGTGCGAGCTGCACGACGGCTACAACAAAATTAAAGTGCAGCTGTTCCACCCTGAGAGATGTCCGCGCAGCAGTACATACGCGGGGTATTCACCCCCCATTCACTACAGACATCCGGGACCTCGACGGTCAGCCCCTCCCAGACGTCGTTTATAAACCACAGCTGAAGCGCCACAACGTCCCCGCCCCTTTACTGCATCTGACATAAAGTCAGCGGCCAAACCCTCTCAAGCAACATTTATAAACCATGGCTGAAGACGGCGCTTCAGAACCCGCTCATGTGTGCAGCTGCGGCATCTCTTTCGGCAGCATTCTCGACCCTCCTGACGACAACGCAAGCAACTATTGTCTGACTTACCCCCTTGGATCATCGGACCTTCACAAAGACTGGCAATCGCCCCTCCAAATCGACTGGGACCCGTTAATCGAATGCGACTGCGGCCACGGTCCTGCTAAAACTATCAAACGCTCCAAAGACTGGCTGGACAAATTAGGCTCGGACCTCGGATCACACAACCTGACTTACCTCCCCAGTGCTAAAGCCGGTCACGACGCTACAGACGGATGTTTCAGCGACGTCGGATTCAAAATCGTAAAAGCAGCAACCGTGGTGCTGCTGGAACATCTCATCGGTGATAAGCTGAAGGCCGACTGCGAGGGGTGTGCGATTGACCACCCCAGCCAGCTGCAACATTCCTGCCTGTTTGACCCTCCCAACTTCTACTTCGACACACACTTTGACGAGCTGTCAGGCAAGCTGTTTAAGCCCTTTTTCCATTCCATCATCGGCATTCTCCTAAACCGCTGCGGGCTAAAATCTCACCCCCAGCGTATTCAAGGGACAGTCGGGGGTATTCTGCACGAATTAAAAGACGAACCATTCATCATTGCCAAGCTAGAAGAAATCAGGTTGAAACTTCTGGACAAACCCTGCAAGGAAATAGTCTACGACGTCGTTGATCTCTGGCAAGGTCTCTCAATTGTGAATGGAGAGTGACCAACCCCCCTCCGCGATGGGTGTAGTCTGTAGTCTAAGGAGCTGTTTGGAACTCGTGTTTAAAGACCATTTCAAACATCAGATGACCGAGCTACTGGATAAGATTATTGCGGACGCTGCCCACCCTGATATCCCAGTTGGTCATGACACTACGCGTCAGGCAAATCTCAAGAAGAATATGCCGATAATGAGAGGGATGGCTAATGCATGGGACGATTTGATTGAAAAATGTGTTGATGGTCTCGATCCACCCGATGTAATGATAGAAGCTATTCTAGAAATGATGTGTGAATCACGCGCTGAGATCACAATCTCAGACGTGTTGTGTACTTGTACCTACGTGGCAGATGTATGTACCGAGTTGATAAAGAAAAAGGGTGATGATGACGACTCTGCCAAAATTACCGAAATGTATATCGATTTCATCCTAGACAAAAACATGAAGGCCTGTCGCGACTTTCTTTTCTGGTTAGACAGTCAGTAATGTCATTATCACTAACCATTTACTACATTATTATTTTTTTACTAACCATTTTTAGCTTACTCTGTTGTATTATATCCATTTTAGCCACTGTCTATCCTGTAATGTTGTATTATATCCATTTTAGCTACTATGTATCCTGTAATGTTATTTTCCATTTTGTTTTTACTTACTGCTACTTATTATATCCATTTTTAGTTAGATTGTGTTATATTAACATCATTATATCCTTTTTGTACTTACTGTGTATCCTGTAATGTCGTTATATCCATTTTTTTTTTTACTCTACCTGTATTATTTCCATTTTACTTAGATCTTGCATGTATCCTGTAACGGATTTTTTTAAATAAAAGATTGATTCAAAATACTTGTACGCGTTATTCTTTTGCGGCGGTTGAAACGACAGCATGTCGGAGCTCATGAAAAAGGCTTATTATACACCGTCCAACCCCGGCTCTCTAGGGGGTAAAAAACGATTAAAAGACGCCGTCTTAAAAGATACCGGCGTCCGTCTAAGCGATAAAGAGGTTTCAGATTGGTTGGCGGGTGAGGATGCTTACACATTACACAAAACAGCACCTATAAAATACAAACGAAATAGAGTGGTTGTGTATGGGATCGATACACAGTTCCAGGCTGATCTTGTCGACATGACTGCCTACGCCAAGGATAATGACGGTCATAAATACCTACTGACATGCATAGATGTATTTAGCAAGTTCTCATGGGTCAGAGTTTTGAAGAATAAGAGTGGCATTGAGGTCACTAAAGCGTTCCAGTCTATACTCGAAGAGGGTCGTGTACCTCAGAAATTGCAGACGGATAAGGGAAAGGAATTTTTTAACAAACATTTTCAAGATGTGATGAAAAAGCACGACATCAACCACTTCGCCACCGCTACCGATTTGAAAGCCAGCGTCGTAGAACGATTTAATAGAACATTAAAAAGCCGCATGTGGAGATTTTTAACGGCTACAAATTCCCGCCGATACATTGATGTTTTACAAGACATTATTCAAGGATACAACAGCAGTTATCACCGAAGTATCAGAATGAGACCCGTGGACGTCGACAAAGCAAATGAGGGTCAAGTGTTTGAAAATTTGTACGGCGATATAAAGAAGAAGAAGAAGAAGACCGTATTTAATTTCAAAGTCGGCGACGTTGTCAGGATTTCTAAAGTGAGAGGACCGTTCGCCAAAGGTTATGAGCAGAACTACACGGAAGAATTTTTCACAGTATCCTCATGTATTCCGCGTCACCCCCCGGTCTACAGACTCAAGGATTATGATGGCGATGTCATAGATGGGGTTTTTTATGAAGAAGAGTTGCAAAAAATAATTGTGAGTAAAAACAAATCTTTTAAGGTGGAAAAGATTTTAGGTCAGAAAAAACAGGGGAAATCTACGCTTGTTCTAGTGAAATGGCTAGGATGGCCTTCAAAATTTAATAGTTATATAGATAAAAAAACTCTGCTGGACTTGCAATCTCCTTAAAACGCACAGTCGTTAACGGATGAGACCATACGAGCGAAGGAGCATCATGGAGGATCACGGGTTCTACGTCACGTTGCCATGCAATGCGTCGTCGTCGGTTTATCCTGAAAATCGTATAGCCAGCTATACAACCAGGTTGGCTAAAGCTATAGACTTGAAAGGACAATGGGAAGTCGGACTCGCCGAAATCGAATATCCTAGAAGTTGGTACAACTTTAATGACGAAGATGGTCATTTCATCCTACATACGACCCCGGAACCCCCGGATAGCAATCCCTCAAATATTGGTTTTTCTATCATTACGAAATTACACATAAGCGGGGGTTACTACGCAAACATTCGCGCGATCCTCCGGGCTATAAATCAACTCATCACACCAGCGGCCGTATTGAATCACGACGAATTAAAAAACAAAGTCTTTCTGGTCGCGAAACCAAACATTTCAGTGAGTTTCCGAGGAAGACTAGCCACTATTTTAGGAATGACTAAAAAACCTCTCGGAGGTTTAAACGATCATAAAGAACCCGATTTTACTACGGACGTCATCACATACGCTCCTCATCAATCCGACATCAATGCTGGGTTCTATACAATGTACGTTTACACGGACATCATCCAATATCAAGCGGTCGGTGATTCGCACGTGCCCCTCTTGAGATGTGTACATATAACGGGTAAAGGCAACGACGCGGTCATTGCTAGATACGACAACCCCCATTACGCATCGATCAACAAGGATCACATCAGCAGCATCGTCATAGAGTTGAAGGACGATCAAAACCACGAAGTACCATTTTCTTACGGGAAAGTCATCGTAAAACTACACTTTAAACCAAAAAATATTTCTATTCTTTAAAAAATGGTTTATTATAGACCCGGAGAGTCCAATACCGCGGACTATGTGAGCTATTACCAAAATCAGGCCGGTTCCGGTTTGCCGGGGTATTCGGGATCGGGAGTTATGTACGGTGCGGGGTTAGGAGGCCTATTCAGAGGTCTGTTCAGGATGGCCGTACCGTTGTTAAAAAGAGGATTTAGCATTGCGAAACCTCACCTAAAATCGGCTGCTAAAAATATAGTATCCGACGTCGTCTCAAACGTATTGACGCGTTCGCATAACGATAAAGCTCAAGACGGATCCGGTCTCATGGTCATGGCTCGTAAGAGAATGTCTAAGCCGCCGGGTGTGAGGAGGCGTGGCCAACGGGTGGTACAGAAGAAGAAGAAGAAAACAGTGCGCGGATCAAACAAGCGCTCACTCGTACGCAGAAAGCGTAAGAGGTCTGTTAGTCGAAACGTATCGATCAAGAGAGCCGCAAAATCCATATTCTAACATGGCACTACTCCATCGCATGTCGGGTGAATGCATCAAGTCTGAGCTGGACTTATTTTCGGTCCCGCTGACACAGACAGTTATTGAGAAAAATGGCTATTTAGAAGTAGCACCGTTATCGGCCATATCGGGCTCTGCACCATTGGAATTTTTTATCGCAGGCAACGGCGATGATTATGTGGATCTCAATAACACGATGCTCTACCTGCGGGTGAAAATCACGAAACCTAACGGGGAAGAGATTGCACACCCTGCCAAGGTGGGTCTAATCAACTACCCCGGAGCCACTATGTTTTCACAAGTCGACGTGACCCTTGGCGATCGTCTGATATCTCAGAGTTCGAGCACTTACCCTTATCGCTGTATCATCGAGAGTCTGATCAACTACGGTAAAGATACGTTGGAATCTGTCTTCAGCGCCGGATTGTTCCATAAAGACACGGCGGGTCATATGGACGTTCAAGACCCAGCAGGCCATAACGCGGGGTTGACAAAGAGATCAGGCTACACCAGCGAAAGCAAGGAGGTGGAACTACTAGCCCCCATACACAGCGATATATTCTTCCAAGAGAAACTTATGATAAATGGGGTGGATATCAAGATACGCCTAATTCAAGCAAAAGATGAATTCTGTCTGATGAGGGCCGACGATGTGGCTTACAAATTAAATATAGTGGCCGCATCCCTATTTGTCAAGAAAGTTACCGTATCACCGCCGGTGAGACTGGCTCACGCCCAGACGTTGCTCTCGACAACGGCCAAGTACCCTGTCGATAGGGTCAGTCTAAAATCGTTCTCCATACCGGCCGGCTCTCGTGTTTCGAATCAGGAAAATCTGTTTTTAGGAACACTGCCAAAGTCTATCGTCATTGCCATGGTCGACAACGACGCATTCACCGGTTCCTACGCAAAAAATCCATTCGCGTTCAAACACTACGACCTTGAATTCTTAGCCGTCTACGTTGACGGACAACAGTACCCGGCCAAGCCTCTACAGCCCAATTTCGAAGCTGGTTTGGCAGTACGCGAATATTATCAGTTGGTGATGACGACCGGGAGACATCTTAAAGACCAACCGCTCTGTTTCGGCAGGAATGATTTCCTGAACGGATACACGCTTTACGCATTTAACCTCACGCCCGACGAAGAGTGCGGTCAGCACATTTCCCTCATCAAGTCCGGGAATATCAGAGTCGAAGCTCGTTTCAGAAAACCGCTGCCGAATACCATTAATTTAATTGTTTACGCGGTATTTGACAGCATCATTGAATTGTCTAACCGCCGACAGGTACTCATAGACTACTATTGAGATGAACACGCTGCAACTCACCGCCATCATGGATAAAATTACCTGCAGGACTCATTTTCTCGGCGTTCTACCGAGCGATCAACTACCCGAAAAACCCATAAGGATCTTACCGTCGGCCTGTATCGTGAACACCGACCCTGCTAGCATGCCGGGGGAGCACTGGGTCGCCGTTTATTTAACCCAAGACGGGGGCGCGTGTTTTTTCGACAGCTTCGGCAACCCCCCCACCAGCCATCGCTTTCCAACCAGCATCAATGACTTTCTAGCAGCCAACGATGCCGACGTATTATATTCCGGCAGACGAGTCCAGGATTATTCATCGGACACCTGCGGTCAGCACTGTCTGTTTTTTCTATATCATCTAGCTAGAGGATACGGCTATGATCATGTGATGAAACTATACACCGATGATTATATTAAAAATGATAAAATGGTGTCCCTATTTGTGAAGAGATTAAGACCGTATGTTTGTATTGATACAATGTTGTCCTGCGTTCACTGCGTGCAGACATGTCTGACATATAAATAAAAATCTTGAAACCATTATATTTTTAATCGTCTTTTATTTAATCATAAGATACATATTAATGTACATACAAAATGAAAGGATTCGTTAAAATTCCAACCATTGTCTTCGATCGATAGTCGGGGATTTAAACACAGAGTCTTCGGACTCTGGAAACACCGAGCGTGATTGTCTTCGTGCCCTTTTGGAAGGTCTGACACGGGGTGGGCTGGGGGTGTCGGGTTTACTCTTTAGAGATTTAATGGTGCTCCTGACCTGTTGATTCGGCACTGTAGAAAAAGGGATGTTTAATTCGGCAAAGGCGTGTAGAAACTCTGACCATCCTACAGGTCTCCGGTTATCCCGAACCATTTGCGGTGCCGTGACATTTTTTAACAAATCGACCATGTGTGAGCCTTGTACGGCTTTACCCCTGAACACAAACTCCCCCGATTCGTTCCACGCGCTTAGTCCTTTAGCTTTAGACATCTTGTCTAATATGTATCTGCTGTTTTTCACACTTCTCGAAGGTACATTCTTCAGAACTTCATCCACCACATGCTCCTCAGCACCGTTGTCATCTTCGACGCTAGCCGCGGTCGGTACTTCATCTTTAGGCGCGGGATCGGGGAACGACTGCGTTAAAACTCCGCTCTCCCGATCGCTTTGTTTAACGATGGTCAAAAACCTGCTCAGGGTATTTGTGTAAAGTTTTGCTTTTTCGTACGGGTTCAAATCAGTGCGGAGTAAGATATTTCTCATGGCGCCGTCCAAATCGTTTTCCACGCTCTGTCGAATATTCTCGCGAACATTTTCGGTTCTCACCTTATCCAGTTGATGTTGCGGGACTAAATACATCTTCTCGGCGTACTCCATCCTATCTGTTTGCGATCAAGCTCGAAAGAAAGGGTACGGCGACGCTCAGGAGCGGTAAAAGGAATCCACCCTTCTGGTTGAAGACTCGTTTCTTTGCCGCTATGCCGATTTTTTTATTGGCTACAAATTTAATTTCGGCTTTTCTCTTTCTCAGTTTTCGGTACTGTTGTGGATTGACCGGAATCGTCCCGTAGAGGATGTTGAGCGCCACTTCACACAACGATAAAATGAATTCGTCGGACGCCGATTGTAGAATAAGACGCCTTTGTTTAGGAGATGCTTTATGTAGCATTTTTAACACCGGCAGATGTTTACAAAGTCTGGCGGACATGGTGATTTGATCACGTTCTTCTTCTTTTTTTCGGGATGTAAACCACTTGACGGTCGGAAAGCAATCCTGTTCTGAGACGGTACTGCTCGGGGGTTTTTGCTTTATAGTCTATCATTATGTAGCCGAAAGGCTGGTTGACCGCATCGTGGTAGCACTCCATAAAGTATTTTGTGTTTCCGGGGTACATTTGGCGTCCCAGCATCGCTACTTGATTGACGTCCCGAGGATTTTTAAACAGGATCATATAATTGGCGTTTAAGCTGATGGTTCGGCTGGATTTACCCTGTACAAATAAATTTTGCACTATATAAATAGCGCTGAGATTACGGTGGTGTACGTACTGCGTAAAAACCCTTTGAAGCTCCAAATTGGCGCTAGCTTGCTGCATCAAATCATCCACGATGAGAAGATTTGTTTTAGTGACAGGTAACAAATCATCATCATTCAGACTCTCTGGTATTCCTTGCACAAATTTAATGTCATACAATTTAAGTACATCGTCGTACAAAGGCTGCCAACAATCATACAACCAGACAATGTTTTCAATTTTCTTGGAAATTAAATTCAAACCTTTTTCCAACAAAAGTTTCACAAAATAAGACTTTCCAGAATTGGAAGGCCCGGAGATAACACAACTAAATGGATGTTGAAGTCTGAAATCAAAATCGGAAGCATCCATTGATCCTCTGTGCATCATCTGATCAGTAGCCATAAGGAAGCGTGGTGAAATCGGGCAAAAGTCTGCGTTTATTATACACCACCTTAAACCTTTTAACGACTGATTTGTTGTGCAATGTGAGAGTCTTTTTATCCCTCACAATGTTTTCCGTGTGAGCCAGGATGTATTCGGTACTATCATACGACGTCACATAACTATCAACCAGACCAATCAGGGTATCCAGGCGGATGGCTTGGGAATTTTTAGCATTCAGCGTTATCCCCTTAGCTTTCATGCATACTTTGCCTTTAGCGGTGCGAAAGCCATACGATTTAGGGCCGCTAGAGCAAAACTCTGTGATAAAATCCCCATCGTCTATTTCGTTCGTCAGCTCGCCCAAATAATCACCCAGAGGCGGCTCCCAGTCACCGTCCCTAGACACGAACACGACGGAGTCTGTATCAGAGTAAAGTATACGACTGCTGAGTCTGTCCATCAACTCGTACAATTCCAGTCGGGCGTGGGCCGTAGTGAACGCCCCTATAAACACGTTGACGTCGCGAGCCTTACAAACATCCTCTTTGTTGGGTTTATGCTGGACGAGAGCCACGTTGTCTGAGACGAATGAGAAATACGACAAGGTGTCGGTATTACCGAAGACGATTCTGGTGAAATCTTCGGGGTCGTTCACCAAAGTCGTTTGAGGTAAATTTGGTTTTAAAGAGAACCGCCCCCAAAGCGAATTCAGACATAGCTTTGAGATAGCTCTCTGCGCGGGGTTGTGCTTGATCTTTTCGGGGTCGAGTTGAACCCCCTCTTTTTCAAAATACTCGCGAATGTAAGTTTCTTTCTCAGCGTCCGTGACGACATTCGACGGGTACCCCGACGCTTGTTGTTTCAAACGCAAAAATGTTTTGACGTATTCGACAAACAACGTGTCTGACCGTTGTGGAAAATGCCAAACCTCGTCAATCTTGGCTACCACATAACCCTTCTCGATGGCTTTTAAAAGCTCGATGGATACCCAGGACCCGGAGAGTGATCTTTCCTCATCCGTGTGGGTACAGCTCGTGGTCTGGTTTTGATTGTGAGCGCAGGTTCTGCATAACGGAAACATGAGTTTTCCTTGACATCTGTAAGGGAGAACCGGATGCAGTAATTTGCGGGGAGGGTACACGGTCGCTTTGATGAGTCCGTAATAATTTTCAATCGGTTCAAAATCTTTGAAAATGATTTGGGGGTGTTCGATCGGGTAGCTTTTCCTAGCCTGGCAGAAGGGGTAGAGGCTGGTGAAATCGAGATACCTTATTTTCTCATCTCCGCTCACTTTGTGATAGAGTTTATAAGCGTTCGTGCGCCCACCATACAAGGTTTCTCTTGGGTTCAGTCTCTCCGGGGCTGAATAACCGGCCATAAATTCTATCACAGAGGGATCGGTCTTTTTCATTTTGGTCCATTCACATTCCCAAAGAACCTCGACTTGTAAACCGTACGCGTTCTGCAGAATTTCGATCTTATCGTCAAACTGTCTCCTGAGAACCCCATAGGGTACCCCCGACAAGGGGTGTGACTCATGGGGTGCAAAGCGGCAGCAGTGACCGTGGAAGATGCATCCCGCGTATTCTAAGCCGTGCTGCACACCGTCTTGCTGGTAGACGCCATCTAAAAAGTACTTACCGATCGATACTTCACCGTGGTTTACGGCGTGGTGAACATCCACGTTTCGAGTCTTTTTGACATACTCGAGCCATTCGATCGAGCCACTTGAGTAGGACTTATTCTGATGGATGTACGCGTTGTTGTGCGTGAGAGCGAGGGTGTTTCTGCCGAGATAATGGGTTTTGAAGACCCCCATCGAACAGCCGGGGAGCGTGGTGAACCCAAAAGGGTCAATTTCGGTGCATTCTAGGAACGCCTGACGGTATTTCATACAGCCTTCGCGTAATAAGACGACGTCGTTAACCCCGTACGCGTACAGTTCCTGCCTGAAGTCAAACTGCCCCCCCTCAACCGTGCTGTACCATGCATCAAACTTTTCACGGGCTTTATCCGACATGTTATCGTAGTTGTAGAACTTTTTGTCGGGGTATGGTCCAACATAGTTCTCGTTTTCCACCCTGTTGAAAAGATGGGGGAAGTGGCCTTTTTCAGTCGTCGTCAAGTCTAACGCCGCGGGCATTTTGGCAAGGGCCATTGGAAAAAATGAGTAGCTATCGATGTATCGTTGGCCAAACGATTCGTCGTACATGTAAATTAATTTACAGCCTTGCATTATGACCTCAATCGCAATCCCGGCTTTGCAAAAATACTCGAGAATCAGAAAGGAGTCGAATCTGGAGGCGTAATGAGCTATGAAGCAGTAGCCAATATATCGGGGTTTTCTGAAGCGGTTGATTAGCTTAGCGATGCAGTCGGTACCCTGCGCCGTAAATTTCTTCCCTTTGAAAGTGATTGCGCAAACAAAATTAGCCACGTGGCGCCCGTTTTCGTAACGCGTTTCAAAATCGTAGAAAATATATTTCTCGCATGGCTCCTTAGGCTCTAGGGGCTGTATGAAACATTGGTGCGTCCCGTGTCCCGTCAGATGTTCTCGACAGTGGACGCATTTGTCCGTCGGGCATATGTGTTTTGCTTTCTTGTCACCCTCTTTAATGTAGTAACGCAACCTGCATAGTTTGCAGTATTTGATAATATCACAGGAGGGGGATTCTTGACCGGGAGGAGGGTTCTTTTTATGCATTTCGAAGCAATAGCTCGATTTACAGTAGCGCAAACAATCGGGACAATGTATGGTTCTTTTAGGGTATCTGTGACATTCGGCGTCAAAACAGACATTGCAGACGTGCTTGCATTGGTGGTCTCTGCGGTTGCTGTAACTTTTGTAACAAAATTGACAGACGTATGGCGAACCTAAGAAGCCTGTCAGATTCATGATCATATAATAGTGATTATCATGTAGATAGAGGAACACCGTTTTGGGGTGGGGTTCGTCAGAATTTTTGTACGTTTCTAAGACCATGGCATTCGATCTGTGAAATACAACGATTTTAATGCCTAGCGCTCGTTCAAACGAAGCTATGTCGCTAAGAGCGATTCGGTCTTGAATTGAGAAGCCGACGCTGTTTTGGATGACTGCAGCCAGTTTTTCTAACTCGCTCTCGGGTAGCTGGGGGTTAAGAAAGCGAGCGAGACAAATAGAGAAGCACAATTGATTTGACAAATTTATGGGGCAGAACAAATTCGTCTTTTTTCTTTTGATTACCTGATCAACGGCCAGATCTGTAAGTTTACGTCGTCGACCGCCTCCTTGTCTGTTCATGGCTACGGTAGCGTCGATCTCGACGGCGTCGTCCGATAATAACAGCTGGTTGCTCTGTAAAACTCTTTCAAATTGATCCATAAGCGAATTCACATCATAATCATTACCGGGGGCGAGAACACCGCTGATGGGTGTTTGTAGAGTGGGTGCCGACATGGTCATATTGATTACGGGTGCATCGTGGCCGATTTCTCTAGCGAAGGTGACGATCTCGCTCAGCATGCGATGTAATGAAGTGTGATAAGAGGCCAAATCTGTAGAGTTAATCTCTCTCAGATTCATGCTCCTTCTCAACGACACACTGTTGAAGCGTGGTCGCGGTAAAACGTGATATCCGTTAACGAACCCGCCTTCTCGGATCAGCGTATCAATTTCCGTACGGCTTAATCGACTCTGTCTGTTAGGGTCAGTCTCGCGTAAAGCGTCAATATTACCTGATGTGGGCCTCGTGCTGCTGCTGGTAGATGGCTGTGGAGTATCATCAGCGTCAGGATCGCTGTCGGTACATGCAGGGAGTTGATTATTTAAAACACCACCGTATTGTACAACATGATTGTTGTCTACGGTTAGCACGTGATCGTACAAATTAATATTTGAATTTACGGCTAATTCAAAAAGATCCAAATTAGAGGGGGATTGCGAAGATTCTAGATTAAACAAATACTGTTCTAAAGAATCCGGAAGCCAACTTAGCATTTCAATTTCGTCCGGTGACAGTTCTGCGTCGTCGTCTGAGCAAAAGCTTTTTGACCCATCCATTTTAGATTTCAGACCAAAACATGAAATATTACAAAATCACAAAAAGTATATGGAATAAATCAATACATGATAGATGTAAAAAACATGCATGCATGCATACAACAAAATTACAGAGTATCTGGAATATAAAAATCAATACATGCAATACAAAAGTTTAATGGAATAAATCTATATTGAATTAACTGCAACGTTCCATCTATGATGATGAGAATAATAAACCTGGGTGTCGCGAAACTCTTGACATAATGCCTCTATTAAATTAGTATCGGCGAGTGGCTCGTCAGCCGGGCGATGCTCTGCTGACACTTCTTCAACTTCGATGTCTTCTTCTTCCAACGGAGTTTGGATCGCTTTCGTACTTGTCCAAGTGATGCGTCGAGGTGTATGCCAGCTAGTCATGTGGTCGGGGCTATAGCCCGACCCTGCTGTGTAGAAATATAACACAAAAATTGTTATGGTATGATTCAATTTGTGTTTAAATGAAAATAATAATGTAGATAGTCTCACCATAAAGAAATACGCTGTCAAGACTCGGCGCAGGACCGCTCGGCGGCGTCGGACAGAAAGTTTTCCTGTCAGGACTGTTTTCAGGACTGATTGACGGGATAAAACAAAACGTTTTTCTCTCAGGACAGGTCGGGGAGGTAGGACGATCGGTTTTTCTACCCTTCTTTCTCAAAGGTTCACCGCTGGGTCCAGCGACCTGGTCTAAAGCAGAGCCGGCAGGAACTATTTGATCCACAGCGTGCGTCGGCGTGGGGTCAGGCACGTCATCATTATTCTGTTGAGCGGTGTCAGTCAGTGGGAAGCCGGGTTGCGTGATAAACTGAATGAAATCTAAAATAAATAAATAAATAAATTTTTCATAAATGTTAAGAAAAAAAAAAACATGATGTCGGCGATGGGTCTTGTCTTACCATCAGACACGCTGTCTGCTTCAACCAGCTGAGGGGTCACTGTGAATGAAAAAAGAGAGACAATTAAAAAAAAAAATTTTTTTTTAATTATTTATTAATTTTTTATTATTAATTTTTATTTATTTATTATTATTTAATTTTTAATTTATAAAAGAGCAGTCCTCACATGCATCATTGCTATCGTGAGCGTCACTTTCAACATTCGAACCTGTGAGGCAAAAAATCCTGTTATGAATGGAAACATTTGTGAGTCGCTTTATATGCATGTCTGATGACAGATGCTGAAAAAAAAATCATTAATTTTCTAAATGTTATTTCACCCCGGTGCTCTAGGGGCGCAATTACACCATAACTGGATGTAGTTTTAACTCCGGGACACCGGGTGTCGCCGGAGAGCATACAATTGTGTCATAACTGGATGTAGTTTTAACTCCGGGACACCGGGTGGTGCCGGAGAGTACCCGTAACAGTAACAGTAACATGCTGTGTTTAAGACACCGATTTTAGTTATAGCTGATAGACCAAAGATGACTCAATGATTAAAACACTGTACCCATGCATGAATGTTTAAAACATCATTAACTCAATGCTAATGTTAGTTATAGTTGATAAATCACATCAATAGCACATTGCATGTTTAAAGCATCATTGTATAACATTATAGCATCAAATATAGAGAAAAAATACTCACCGTTCTGCATTTTGATGAGGGAGAGAGATGATGAGATGCTGTGGTCTAAAAGTTCACTTTTATAATGCATTTCCCCTCGCCTCACACATATATATGTGATGGGTAAAAAATGGAGAAAAACACGCCTGTCCAATAGATGGCGCCATTGCACTACGCATTTTGGGGGCTTATCTCATGACCGACCATGGCCTTTTGGGGCCTACTGAATGCCGCTGACTTTATGTCAGATGCAGTAAAGGGGCGGGGACGTTGTGGCGCTTCAGCTGTGGTTTATAAACGACGTCTGGGAGGGGCTGACCGTCGAGGTCCCGGATGTCTGTAGTGAATGGGGGGTGAATACCCCGCGTATGTACTGCTGCGCGGACATCTCTCAGGGTGGAACAGCTGCACTTTAATTTTGTTGTAGCCGTCGTGCAGCTCGCACCATTTGAACAGCTTGTTTATGATTGAAAACATAATATCCAGCTGACTCAGATCTTGCCACTTGAACAAAAATTGCATTTCATACAGATTGTTATGCTCGTTAGGCAGGACGACCCCTGACCGATCTTCGGTGAGCTTTGTCTTGTCATCACAGCAGAATATGTAGACAGAATCATCCGGGTTCTTTTTAGTGTGGTCACCTACCACGCGGTACCGGACATTCGGGGTGACCCCGTCCCACTCTCCAACGTACAGAGGTTCTTGACCGCCGCTCTTCAGATCCTTCCACACAAAATTGTAAAATAATGCCCAGTCTTTTTTAGGAAATACAAGACATGCGTCTTCCCCGGGGTGAAACTCGCCCGCGCTGTCGGTGGTGTAGAGTATAACAACTTGAGTTGTTTTATGAAATCTGTACCCGATTACACGCTTGCTGTTCATCATAAATTCTCCTTTAGTCCATTCCGAAAGTTCATGGAGAAAGCTTGTCAAACGGACGTGCCCATAAGGTTTTCTCGGCGCCATAGGTAGACTGGTCATCAGACTGTCGAACGTCCTGCTGCGCAACCCCGCATCTGGGGTTTCAGGAGCTGATAATCCGTCCATGCTCATGTAGCTCATGTTTCTCTTTTTGCTGATAGCTGTAGAACACACTGGCCCCATTTATATATATATACGCTGCTCTGGGATGTGGCAGGGTGGGAGGGGAATTTTCTGATAACAGCGACTTCAAAAGATAAAACCTTCTGTCAATAACATGATTTATTATACCGCATTCAAAAACAAAAAACCAACTGTCAAATTAATCAAAACAAAAAACCTAATGTCAAAAACCATCAAAACCAACTGTCAATCATATGATTTATTATGACAATAGGTCAAAAACCAACTGTCAAAAAAACATCAAAACCAACTGTCAATCACATGATTTATTAAACAGGAAGTCCCGCTTATACCGCATTCAAAAACAAAAAAACAACTGTCAAATTAATCAAAACAAAAAACCTAATGTCAAAAAACCATCAAAACCAACTGTCAATCATATGATTTATTATGACAATAGGTCAAAAACCAACTGTCAAAACCTAATGTCAATCACATGATTTATTAAACAGGAAGTCCCGCCTATACAGGAAGTCCCGCCTATACAGGAAGTCCCGCCTATACAGGAAGTCCCGCCTATACAGGAAGTCCCGCCTACACCGGAAGTCCCGCCCCCTATACCGGAAGTCCCGCCCCCTATACCGGAAGCCCCGCCCACCTGTCAATCAATCAAATTTTGACATTTGGTGCAGTATACTTACTACTCTTGACTATTTTTATTGTTTTTGAAAGAAGTCTCTAATGCTCACAGTAATAAGCTAATAAGGGCTAATAAGGCTGCTTTTATTTGTTTAAAACATACAGAAAAACTGTAATATTGTGAAATATTATTACAATTTCAAATAATGGTTTTCTATTTTAATATACTTTAAAATAGAATTTCTTTTTGTGACGCAAAGCTGAATTTTCAGCATCATTACTCCAGTCTTCAGTGTCACATGATCCTTTAGAAATCATTCTAATATGCTGATTTAATGCTCAAGAAACAATTACTATTATTATTATCATCAATGTTGAAAACAGTTGTGCCGCTTCATTTTTGTGTAAACCGTGATACATTTTTTCCAGGATATGAAAATTAGAAATGTGATGCTTTTGATCGATTTAATGCATCCTTGCTGAATAAAAGCATTCATTTATTTCCACAAAAAAATCACACTGATCCCAAACTTCGATAGTGCATATTATTAATATTATTATACTAGTAGTTCACATATGTATTTGTTCTGTGATGACCCTTTATTCAGACACCAAATGTAAAAAGAAATTGTCATTTTGCTAATTTTATTGAAAATATGTTTTTGTTTTTGAAAATGTAAATTACACTTGACACAAGGCTAAAGCTCTGGGTCTAGAACAACCAACACGGGTTAAAACCAACAGCCACAACATTATATCTACATAAGCCATTCAGTTGAAAACAACAAAGCAAAAAAACATTATTTGATTCTCTAATTATTACACTTATTTTTAACACACAACCAGTAAAAAACTTTCCGCCCACTGTTTTCAAGGCAATGACAGACAATTCAGCAAAGTTTTTCTTAAGTCGCACGGGTATATTTATGGAAATGGCCAACAATACATTGTATGGGTCAAAAATTATTGATTTTTCTTTTATGCCAAAAATCATTAGGATATTAAGTAAAGACCATGTTCCATGAAGATATTTTGTAAATTTCCTACCGTAAATATATAAAATGATATTCTTAGTACTAGTAATAATATGCATTGCTATGGACTTCATGACCATACATCAATGGAAAGCTTATTTATTCAGCTTTCAGATGATGTATACATTTCAATTTCAAAAAATGTATCATAATGACTGGTGTGGTCCAGGGTCACAAATATCAAATAAGTCGAACATTTCAGGTATGGGCCATTGATTTGTGTAATATTTCATCCAAACAGTACTGTACATCTGTTAACAGGAGCAGCTTCTTATTCTTTTATTGTAATACAGTGGTTAAAAGTATTAAACTATACAACTATACATGTAATCATTTCATATATACACTCTTAGAAAAAAAAAGGATAATTGGGGTTAATATATGAGGTTAATATATAGAACCCTTGGACCAAAAAGGTCCTATATAAAGCAAATGTCTTAAATGATGCATATTACAGTCATGTTTAATAGGTTATTTCGTTTTTTTCTAGTGATGAAGTATGTTTACGAGCTGCTTAATTCATAAAATTTAATTATAATTAAAAAATGTATTAATTAAAACGAATTCCATAAAAAGGTTCCATGAAGCGCCTTTAAGGTATAGAACCTTTTCTTCTAAGAGTGTAGTTTCTATAAAACATAGTAATTATATATTAAACAAGCAAACAAAAGGTTGCTGTCTGTCCCTGTGTTATACTGTTGGCTTGGGTCTTTTAAAGGGCTGTATCTTCAGAGCCAAACAGCTTGATCGCCGTCTCTTTGCCGTCACAGTTGGGACCCGTCCCATCGAAATCCGGAGGAAGGATTTCAGTACCAAAGTCCTTGAAGTAGCCATCCAGCTCGTCTCCATGAACAAAAACCTAGATAAATAGGTTCAAAGTTTTCATTATAACATTTTCATACACTGAAAGAGCACATAATTAGTCATGTGATCTCAATATGGCGTGATTCTTATGTAGAATAAAATGGTTTTGTGAGTCTTTTGTCTTTTTTTTAGGTGTGCAAGGTTTAAGGTGCACTGTAAACCCTAACGCTCAAAATAATTAATTGGTTTGAGTAGAGCCAACTCGAATAAAACTAATTAGTTTAAATTAGTTCAAACAAATGAACTTTTACGAGTATTTAGAGCTTTCGTTTTCTTTTTAGTTCTCAAACCTGACACATTTTAAATAATCTGAATGGTTTCATTGTTTTGAGTTTTATGAACTTGTTTCTTTTAGTTTAGACTAACTTCAATTCAGTGTTAAATTTGACAGCATATTTTGATTTAGTTTTAGTCATAGTCTTTTGACTAAAATGTCATTTAGTTTGTCATATTTTAGTCACCTGAATTGTTTTTAGTTTTAGTCTAGTTTTAGTCGACTAAAACTACAGTAGATTTAGTCTCCTAAAATCTAATGAGTTTAGTTAAATTGTAATACATTAAGCATTTAAGCATTACATAACCGACTGTCACTTGAACTGACATTTTGACATCATTTTGTTTTTTACATTAAAAATACACGAAAGAGCTCAATTCACTTTTTTGTTTGTTTTTTAAAAACATCTATATAGTTTTTATAACTTTGTATTTCTGTTTTAGTTAGTAGGCCATATCAGGTTAAGCTAAAGCTTCAAATAAGTTTGTTTATTTTTTTTATTTTATTTCAGTTAACATTTATTTAATTTCAAGTAATGAAGATTTTTTACATGGTTTTAGTGAACTATTATAACCCTGATACTTTATTGAATATGTGTCAAATACTGGTCTTTCCTCCTGAATATGAATTAAATTAAATACAGTTTATTGTGTAACCAAAAACGAATATATAATGCGTGACTTTTAATGATAAACAAGCTCGAAATACACCGGGACTCTTATTTTGAAATGTCTACGCCTCTGTTGCAAGTTCAGATGAGGAGATAAAATATGCATTGTTACAACCGTCTAAAACACATTACTATATAAACATCGTAAAGAAAACATTGTCATTATTCATCAGCATTAGTTTGCATAAACCATTGCCTGGCATAAATGTGTGTTATTCATTGATTGTGAGCCGCTCTGGAGCGCTGTATTGGGGATGCGTGAGTGAGCCTGTAGAAGCGCAACAGCGCCGTGTTCTCCAGCGGTTAGATCAGCACGTTCAAATCAAATGTGCGCATCTGTTACACAGGATCTCAGTTCTGACTGGATCTCTTCCCTAATCGCCCCTCCCTAACATTTCCGTCTCGTTTTTATTTGTTGACGAAAATGACAGTTGATTTTCGTCATTATTTTTGTCATCCAAAACTAGTTTTTATTTAGTTATCGTCTCGTTTTCGTCAGTGAAAAAAGGTCGTTGACGAAAATTATGACAAAAATTATTCGTCAACGAAATTAACACTGCTTAAATTGATCCGAAACGGCTGGGATTTCTATTTTCTAGCATTCTAGCTTAGTTTTAGAACAGATATATATTAAATATTTTATATTGCTGCCCTCATTCAGCAAGTGCTATGCTATGCTAATGCTACCAAAGCATTGGGTAACCAATTAGCAGGTGGCATAGATAGTTAAGTTTCCACTACCAAAAATGTGAGATTACATGATATTTTTAAGCAGTGTTGGGGAGTAACTAGTTACATGTAATTAGATTACGTAATTTAATTACAAAATAAATGTAACCGTATTCAGTTACAGTTACTGAGAAAAAATATGTAATTAAATTACAGTTACTTATGAAAATATTAATGATTACGAAGGGGGTTGCATCTGTTTCTGTAAAAAGCTAGGATATGTTGAATAATACACAAAGCAAAATGTTTCCTGCCATTTAAAGGCCGTTTAATAAAGCAATGCTATTCTGATGCTTTTGATTGGCTCTTGTTTGAATTTGCAGCGCACCACGTCTAATTTACATCAGTCCACATTCCGCTGAAAGCTTTAGGCTACAACCCGTCTGAGAGTTGCCACCATGGCGAGTGATAAAAATGTGTTTCAGTGCTGAAAATGAGAAAAGTAATCCAAAAGTACTCAGTTACATTACATTAATAAAGTAATTGAAAAGTTACACTTATTACATTTGAAATAGGGTAACTTATAATCTGTGACCTATAACATTTCCAAAGTAACCTTCCCAACAATGTTTTTAGTTCAGAGCAATTCAATTGTACGATTACAAAATAAAAATCTGCAAGTTCTGCTTACTTAAACTTTACATTTCTTAACTTAAAAAATTTGCCAACTTGTTCAAGTTTACAGTGTATATAAAGTAAAAAAAAAAATTACTTCATCCACCTCCTTTTGAGTTCATTTGTCAGAATAGTGAACATCTTAGCACATCGTAAAGCTCTTTAGTGTGCCCTGTTCAGATTTTTTCCACAATCCTCTCTTCAGCCTTCACCCCACTCACCCTCTCCAGCAGTTTGCTCTTCATAAAGGGCTTCACCACATTATAGGTGGTTGTGAAGTACCAGGGCTGGTGGATCACGTGCACCGCCTTGAATCGGGCCGGGAAAGAGTCCTGTATCATACGGACAGCACAAGCACTTTATGATCTTCTTTGTGATTTGAGTGTTTTAAAGGGTTAGTTCACCCAAAATTGAAAATAAAGTCAGTAATTACTCACCCTCATGTTGTTCCAACCATGTAAGACCTTCGTTCATCTTCGGAACATAATTTAGTATATTTTCGATGAAATCTGAGAGCTGTCTCACTCCTCCATAGGCTTTCAGAGGGACTGAAACTTGATGGCCCAGAATAGTAAGTAAAAACGTCATTTAAGGAGTCCAAATGACTACAGTGGCTCTGTATTAAGTCTATCATGCGACGAAAATACTTTTTGAGCGGAAAAACAACCAAAATAACGACTTTATCCCACTATTATTGTTGTTCAATTTGAGCCTCTGACGCCACGACGCATGCGCGAAAACGGCGTTCTTCTTCTACTACTACTAATCTCAGTTTTCGCGCATGCGTCGTGGCGTCAGAGGCTCAAATTGAACAACAATAATAGTCGTTATTTTGGTTGTTTTTCCGCTCAAAAAGTATTTTCGTCGCATGATAGACTTAATACAGAGCCACTGTAGTCATTTGGACTCCTTAAATGACGTTTTTACTTACTATTCTGGGCCATCAAGTTTCAGTCCCTCTGAAAGCCTATGGAGGAGTGAGACAGCTCTCAGATTTCATCAAAAATATACTAAATTATGTTCCGAAGATGAACGAAGGTCTTACATGGTTGGAACAACATGAGGGTGAGTAATTACTGACTTTATTTTCAATTTTGGGTGAACTAACCCTTTAAGAGTTATATGAAATTGTTGTGGTTGAAAGGCAGTGTAAGCTCTTACCTGCAACATGTCCACCATCTTCTTCAGCTCGGTGTGTTTGATGCCAGACGCGTGCTGCATCGTGAAGCCCTTGAAGTTCTCAATGAGGACAAAGCCGTTGATTTGGGTCTCTTCGTTTTCTAAAAGTTTCTCGAGGATTATGCAGTAGGCACGCAGAGTCTGTGAAAAGACGCGTTCGTGTTTGAGACAGGGTTGCTATTGTTAACAACAAATGACTAAAAATGTTTCTTTACTTGAAATAAAATGAGACATGATGCCTTGGCTGAAATAAAATATTTTATTTTATTTTAACTTGAAGTAGTAAAATAGCTAAAAGTGAAATAAAATAAGAAATATATAGAAATATATAAAAATAATCATAATGACAAAAACACAACACAACAAAATTACTTAAACTATAGCTCAAATTAAAACAAATTAAAAATATTAATAAAACTATAATGGTATATCAGCGGTACTAAAACAACGCTTGTTTGAGAGAATGCCACTGTAAAATATTGTAAGCACATTTCTATTTGTTTTTGTGCACCACACAGTGCGAAATTTCTTTTCATTTTCAGTGATTCATCTGTATCATTTAAATTTATATCCGCATAAAGCTTGCAGATGAATTTCAGATTTCAGTGTCTTTCCTAAAAAGCAAGACTTTGTTTCGATGCTTAGCCTAGATAAGCTAAACGGCCATAACAATCTGACAAGTGTGGTCTTTAATTTTCCTAGCAAAATGCAATAATGAATTTTGTGATGACCTCCAAATATTCTTTTGGGTTGTCTAATGACTTTTTGGCTTGACTTAGGGGCCGTTTACATGACACCATTTTCAACAAAAAACGTGAGACTTTTTATGCGTTTTGGCAATTCATTTACACGACAACGGTGTTTTGGGGCCTGAAAACACAAACTTTTGAAAACGGGTTTCAAAGTTTAAACTACAAAAACACTAATTTGTCTAAAGGCACGTAATGTTTCTTTACAATGTGACATCACCAACTACTGGCCTGGCATGAATAATACAGCGTTTTAGTCGTTTTCGTGGATCTGTGTGATCGTTTTGACAATGGTGTCATCTATATGCGAAAAATGCAAAGGAAAAACTTAAATTTTTAGTACATTGTTGTGTAAACATACCTTTAACTTATGAAGAAATATACAAGGTGATCTTAAAGAGTCAGTTCACCCAAAAATGAAAATTCTGTCATTACTCACCCTCATGTCCAAACCCATAAGACCTTCGTTCATCTTCAGAACACGAATTAAGGTATTTTTAATGAAATTTGAGAGCTTTCTGAACCCCCGTGATTACAGTGGTTCAACCTTCATTTTATGAAGCGACAAGAATTATTTTTGTGCGCAAAAAAACAAAAATAACGACTTTATTCAACAATGTCTTCTCTTCCGTCAGTCTCTGACACTGTTCATGTGAGCTGCACAACGCATGTGTGTGTGATGCTGACGCAGGAGCCGGCCACTACAGAGTAGGCGTTCTGCCATAGAACCTGGAAGCGCTGCACTGTGTTTACAGTGTGGACAACATCAGAGACTGACATGGAAGAGAAAAAATTGTTGAATAAAGTCGTTATTTTTATTTATTTTTTGCACGCAAAAGTATTCTCGTCGCTTCATAACATTAAGGTTGAACCACTGTAGTCACATGGACTATTTTAACGATGTCTTTACTACCTTTCTGGCCCTTGTTGCAGTCTATGTGGGGACAGAAAGCTCTCAAATTTTATAAAAAAGATCTTCATTTGTGTTCCGGAGATGAACAAAGGTCTTACAGGTTTGGAACGACATGAGTGCCTCTAATTAATGACAGAATTTTCATTTTTGGGTGAACTATCCCTTTGAGTAAACTGGGCCACTTTTTTCCACTCATCTCACCCAGAAAGTGGCCTTATTTACCTGGATTCACTCTGTGAATTCCTTCATAATATGAAAATTAAACTTTGACGTTTTATACAAGCCTATATTTCATAAAAATCCTATGCAAATGGTCCTATGCAAACTCTCTAAGCTTTTATTCTAGTCATCAGTATTTATTAAAAATACTGATGGAACAGTGGACAGTGGATGGAAATCAGGCTATACAAATAGCACACATACTTCATCAAAAGTGACCTCCTCTAGATCCCAGTTCTCAATGTTGAAGAGCAGCACCACTCGGCCATACTTGTCCCTGGTGGAGAGGATTCGTGGGTAACCGGCCTCAATGGTACTACGCACGGCCTCCGGGGTTAAATTCTCAAACAACTCCGGATAGTCTCGTCTAAAGCGCACATAACCTGTCAAAGAGGGAGAAAAACAAATAGACTAATCATTATTGATAAGTGAAAATGTTAAAAATGTGTAAATAATTGTAAAAAAAAAAAAAAAATCCCTAGTTTCAGAAGAGATCATTCACAACAATGCCTCAAACCTTTCTCACATTTGCCTAGATACCAAAGTCGGCAAACTACAATCATTGTATTCATCAAAGACCAGGTAATCTGAGCTGTTACCCAAAATATTTTACAGTTATATAAGATTTACAATAGTGACCAAAAGTGATGTCCAGCCTAAAGGAAAACTGACATATTTACCCTTTATTTAAAACGTCTCAAATTTCATCAAAAATATCTTCATCAAATTGCGTAGTTGTGCTTGGATTATTTTATTTGTGATAAACCAAAGAAACATGCCAAGTTGTGCTGACATAATATTAATAAGTGAATCTGATTATGCTGTAGTCAATATATGCTTGTATGCATTTTTTTGGCATAGTAAAATAAAACCTGAAAAAAATAGGCCTATGTAAAAAAAATCTAAAATATTTTCCTCATATTTTAAACTTCATTTAAAACAAATATCCCCTCCAGACATCACTTTTGGCCACTACTGTATGTGTAGTATTTATTTTAATTTATGTCTATTTTAAATAAGAAATTTCAGGGGCTATGAAACAGCAAGCTTTAACATTTTCTTCTGCATCTGTTTTGTGAGCAGTGTTGGGGAAAGTTACTTTTAAAATTGATGTGTTACAAAATTGCGTTACTCCCTAAAAAAGTAACTAATTGTGTTACTTGGTTACTTTTTATGGAAAGTAATGCAATTGTGTTACTTTTTCTTAACTGGGCTGGACTGGGCTGGGTTGTTTTTTTTTTTTAAAGATGATTATTGTAGTTCTAGACTAAATGTGAGCAGTCATTTACTCATCTCACTTCCACAAAAACAGATTCAGTATTCCTCAAAATGAATAAAAACTATGAAATGCAAACTCAAAATATTACGCAACCCTGCAATAATTAAATATGTAACACTTTATGTACTTTAAATATACTTTATGTATTTAATCTCACTTTATTAAGCAATGTCTTTGCAGCTGACCTTTGAGTATCCAATTCAACCATACTAATAAGTAAAAAATTACTTAAGTTAAACATCACATTTGTGTTTCTTTTTGTTTTGCTGAAGTACACTATATTGCCAAAAGTTTTGGGATGCCTGCCTTTACAAGCACATGCACTTTAATGACATCCCATTTTTAATCCGTAGGGTTTAATATGGAGTTGGAGCTGTAACAGCTTCCACTCTCTCAGTCAAGTTCCTCCAAAACCAAACTCGCTCATCCATGTCTTTATTGACCTTGCTTTGTGCACTGGTGCGCAGTCATGTTGGAACAGAAAGGGGCCATCCCCAAACTGTTCCAACAAAATTGGGAGTATGAAATTGTCCAAAATGTCATGGTATGCTGAAGCATTAAGAGTTCCTTTCACTGGCAATAAAAGGGCCAAGCCCAACCCCTGAAAAAACCCACACCATAACCCCCGCTCTACCAAACTTTACACTTGGCACAATGCAGTCAGGCAAGTACTGTTCTCCTGGCAACCGCCAAACCTAGACTCGTCCATGATTGGATTGCCAGATAAAGAAGCGTGATTGGTCACTCCAGAGAACACGTCTCCTCTGCTCTAGAGTCCAGTGGCGGCGTGCTTTACACCACTGCATCCAACTCTTTGCATTGCACATGGTGATGTAAGGCTTGGATGCAGCTGCTCGGCCATGGAAACCCATTCCATGAAGCTCTCTACGCACTGTTTTTGAGCTAATCTGAAGGCCACACAGATTAGTTTGGAGGTCTGTAGCTAGTGACTGCAGAAAGTGGCCGACTTCTGCGCACTTTGCGCCTCAGCATGCGCTGACCCCGCTCTGTGATTTTACGTGGCCTGAAATTTGCATTTCATTCAGGCTTATTCATTTCATTTTCTGCGTGAAAGGGACTTTACATTAGCCAAAAGTATTCACACAGTGCATACAGTGCCTCCAGATTTCTCTCAACATATGGACTAGAGAGGTGTCAGTAAATAAATGGCAAAACAAATTAACTTGTATTACTTATTTGAAAAAGTAACTCATATTTTGTTGTAAATTTAAAAGTAATGCGTTATTTTGCTGGTTACTGGAAGAAAAGTAATCTGATTACTAGTTACTTGTAATGCTAACACTGGAAGCATGGGCATTTTTACGGGAATAATAGCAATACTGTTGCTGTCATTCTCTCTTAGTGTGTTTTGCCCCATTAATGCAGTATTGCTCTTTTGCAGTATTTCATCCTCTTTCTCATGCATTGAAAGGTTCAGTCATGTGTGCAAGTGTTTCTGTGGGCCGTGCATGTGTGAAATACGCAGAACATCAAAGCCCAGTCTGTCTGCCTTTTCTCAGCCCCACTGAGAAAGAGAACCTGCCCTATTTGTGCACAAAGGGTCTCTTTGAAAGTTTCGTTAAAGCCCCAATTAAAGCAGAGATTTTTTCCGTCCCAGAGATGAGCAGGTCTGAGGATGCATAGATGAAGACAAAAGCATGCTTAGATGGCCGCAATTACACGGTCTAGCAGTGAAACAATGGAGCTGCGTCCTTTCGCAAATGTGTAAATGCAGTGATGCCACGATAAAATAAAGCGCTGTACCTTTCATAAGCTCATGTGCTCTCGTCACGTCAAACTTGCGTGCACGTATGAATCTCAGCAGAAGGGAATCTGGTTTGTCCCCGAATTTTTCTTGCACAGCTTTGGCCAGATCGTCCCCTTCGCTTGCCTTTTCTTTTATCATGGCCCTCAGTTCCTTTATAGAAGACACTTTCCTCTCCTCCGTTTCATTTAGTTCATCTTTAGCCTTTGAGATAGGAAGGTGAATTTACATTTATGCACAACTAAAAGATGAATGTGTCTTATAGCAGCAGGTAGTGTAGTGATACCTTCTGTTTTGTGTGATCCGGCACTTTCTTACAGGGTCCGTACACAGGGCCATGGTCCTTAACAGTCAGATGTTCGAGCTTAGCACGTAATGCTTGCTCCTCCTCAGACACCATACGAAATGTTCCGGTCTAATGGGATGAAAATGAAAAGAAAGGATTATATTATGTGCCGGGCACAGACAAGAGGGTTTAAGAAAACTTATCCTGTGTCTACATGACCCTGCTGTGGAGACCCACAACTCTCAGTAAATCAGTGACTATTTAATAATCCCCATCACATGACCTACAAGAACACCTTGAGAAACAAGAGATTAGTTCATCCCACCCAGTGCATTTAACAGTGGAGGTTAATGCAGTCCTTTAAGTGCTTATTATGGAAGTGGAAATAATAGTGTACTTACAGCAGCCATAATGCTGAGATCCTCCAGTGGCTGAACGGAAACTGTTTAAAAATAAATAAATTACATATTACATTTTTTTATTTAATCATAATATTGCTTTAAATGTAATATTTGAGAATTCAATAAAGACAAGAGTAGCGTGTAGATTCTTTAACTTATAAATAAAGCAAAATATTATTGTGAAAAAAAAACTCATGGTAAAGTTCACATTTAATTCTCTAAAAAGCTTTTCCAATTCTCTGCAAAAATCTTCACTTTATTTGTCAAGATCATTTTTTATAGCTCCGTTTCAATGTGGGCATCAGTAAAAATGTATATTAATTGAATTAAGAATTGTAATTTTAAATCTATGTTAAGATTGATGTAAACATAAACATTCCGGGATTTACTGATGCCATTACATCTGAAGTAATTATTTAAATAGTTTACCTGCAAATGTAATTTAGTCATTTTTCAAATTTCCATTTTAATATTTTTAAAAGGGAATATTGGTTTGAAAAAAACCTTGTTTGAAAAAGCCTTGTAGTCATACCTCCCATGATTTTCCTCAGAAACAGTTACAATAAACACTTGAAATGGCTGCTAATGGATTAAGATAAAGATCTGCATTCTGTCATTTAATAAATGAATGAAGCAATAAAAGCATGTTAAGTATCAGCAGTGGATTCGGAATCCAGCTCAGCATCCTCTTAGCCTGTCAGCTCAGGCACAGCGCAAGCCTGCAACTTTAATAACACTCAAAGACTGTGACTTACCTCAGCCGAGGGCGATTCAGAAGTGACTCGGAGAAGAGCTCAGAGAGGAGAGGGGCGATGAGGGCTGCAGGCGGCACAAAGGGGTGAGGGGCACGTTGCTTACTGTGAGATTAACCTGTCACACCCCATAACTCACAACAGATTCATCTAATCTACATAATAAACATCCATTAGGGGAGGAGCCGAACGGGACCAACAACAAAATCATCAGGTGGACAAAAATGTGTGTGGCTTGCATAAGATCTAATCTCAGTGCTATCCCTATTGTTGCTTTGTTGAGTTTATGATTGTGATGAAGTAGTATGCAAATGTCAGTAGCCTATAATAACTTTTATTGATAAGAAACAGGATGTAGAACAGATTAGTAGTTCATGTACTCATGATGACATTTCTAACCATTTGAATCTATATTAAAGGTGTCATGAACTGCCTTTTATTTTTATACTGTTGTCTGAGGTCAATTTATGACCTTTGTGTGGTTTTTACATTCAGAAACATCATAAGAATAAGTAATAGGCTATTTTCTGCCTTGGTTTTGAGCCTCTCTGAAAAACACTCGGATTTGATGGGCGTGCCGCACTGAAGACTTGGAAATAAATGCCCACGGCTAGGATTGGATAAGATTTGCATATTTAATGAGCTTCAGCTACCGTCAGTCCCAGGAAGCATCTGGGGGAAATGCTCAGAGGACTCGCAAAATATCAAACAAACACAATGATTAAATCACACACACACACACACGCACACACACACACACACACACACTCACTCACTCGTGCGGACACACACACACAAACACACTCACTCGCGGACACACACACACACACACTCACTCGCGCGGACACACACACAGACACACACACACACACACACACACACACACGCTCACTCGCGCGGACACACACACACACACGCTCACTAGCGCGGACACACACACACACACACACACTCACTCGCGCGGACACACACACACACTCACTCGCGCGGACACACACTCACTCACTCGCTCACTCACGTGGACACACACACACAAACACACTCACTCGCGGACACACACACACACTCACTCGCGGACACACACACACTCACTCGCGCGGACACACACACACACACACACTCACTAGCGCGGACACACACACACACACACTCACTCACTCACTCGCGCGGACACACACACACACTCACTAGCGCGGACACACACACACACACACTCACTCACTCACTCGCGCGGACACACACACACTCACTCACTCACTTGCGCGGACACACACACACACTCACTTGCGCGGACACACACACACACTCACTCGTGCGGACACACACACACTCACTCACTCGCGCGGACACACACTCACTCACTCACTCACTCACTCGCGTGGACACACACACTAGGGATGCAACAATACAGTTAGTCCACAGTTCAATACATACCTCGGTTTTTAACCACGGTTTTCGGTTCGGTTCTGATGGCTTGTCACATCAGTTTTTTGCTATTCTATTCTTAGGCGACAGGAACAGCAAGAGGTTAAGGAGAAAAAAAGTCTATTTTTTATTACAATACTCTTTCTTTATTTTTCTTAAAAGAATTGAAAAACCTTACATATACTTAAAACGTTTCTTAAAAAAACCCTTGTACACATTCCTAGTGTATTGTATAATATAAAATAAATGTATATAAAGATTCACACTGGCAGCTCAGAGCTGTACAGCAGTATTTAAGTATAAAATTTAATGGATAAATGTAAAAATAAAACACTACATAGACTTTACTATAAAATATACATTAATTCTTCTTAAAGTTACTGTATTAAAGTTCTTCAGTCAAGAGCAGTGAGGGATTTTCTCTTTGTCTTTTGTTGTTGTATTAACATTAAAGGGATAGTTCACTCAAAAATGAAAATTCTGTCATGGAGAAATGAATACAGGTTATGAACAATATTAGAGTGAGTAAATAATGACATCATTTCAGAGGTGAACTGTCCCTTTAAGTACAGCATGTTCACTAGGCTGCTGCTGTCAATTTAAGACCTGCGTGTATCTAATATACAGCGATTTTACTTTCACTTTAAACATAACTGACTGACTGTGTTTATGTTAACCATGTGTGTATTTGACAGTATTAGCGCAGTAAGACTACTAAGTCCAGTAATCACGTGTTTGATGATGTGGATGTATGTCGCGTTGTTCATTATATTGAGATGGAGGCAAATTAAAGAATTTGTAGAAAAAATAATTAATTAAATGCAAAACCGAAAAAAACACGATTCACAAGCGCGTATTGAACCGCGAATGCCGTACCGAACGGTTCAATATTATATTGAGAATTGTGGCCTCCCTAACACACACACTCACTCGTGCAGCGGACACAAACTCACTCACTCGCACTCACTGGCGTCGCACAGACACACACACTCGCGCGGATGCGGATACACACACACTCGCGCCTGGCCCATAACGTTACAAGTCCGATCACGAGTGAACCAATAACACCTTCTCCAGCCTGTGACAGCGCTAGGGTATGTAATCAATAGATTTCAAACGATCTGTAATGTTATGCAAAACTAACACATAAACAGGGACGGCTACAGAAGCATATTTATCTGTAGAGGCGGCTCCTAGATCCTATTACTTAAGAGATCCGCATATTCTGAGAGCTCTCCTTTTCTGGGCCTGGTGTCAATAAAAGCTTTTCTTTGACTAACAAGGAAGGTTTCAGCTCTGAAACTTACAGGATATTTTTATATTACCATGACCTTTTATATATCAAAAGCTCAAGGGAAAGTTGATTTCTCAGTTCATCACCCCTTTAACTAATGAACTGCCAAGCATTTATGTAATTACATTTTTACACAAAACTCAGCATCAGATGCAAGGGTTTACTATACAAAAAAAATCTTATACTCAGTATTTTTGTTTTGTTTTTCAGTACAGTACAAATACTTAAACATTCTTAAAGTCACAATATGTAATTTACGCCGCTAGAGGTCACTTATTCAAAACTTTGTGGAATCATGGGGGTTGTTGTCTTTACCACTACAGCTGGTGGAAAAGAATCCGACGGGGTTGACATTTACATTTACATTTAGTCATTTAGCAGACGCTTTTATCCAAAGCGACTTACAAATGAGAGCAATAGAAGCAACTAGAACAGTCAAGGGCAACAGTATACAAGTGCTGTAACAAGTATCAGTTAATCTAGCACAGAACACACAGGACAGAACTTTTTTCTTTTTAAATAAATTAGACAGACAGAAAATGAATAGAATGTTAAGTGCTATTCTTGATTGGTCAGGTGCTGCAGGAAGAGACGTGTCTTTAGCTGTTTTTTGAAAATGGCTACAGACTCGGCTGCTCGAATTGAGACAGGCAGGTCATTCCACAGGGTGGGGGCGGTCCAGGAAAAGGTCTGTGAGAGTGATTTCATGCCTCTTTGGGATGGCACCACAAGTCGTCGTTCACTGGCAGTTCGTAAGCTCCTGGAGGGTGTGTAAGTCTGAACAAGCGAGTTTAGGTATATTGGTGCAGAGCCAGTGGTTGCTTTGTAGGCGAGTACCAGTGTCTTGAATTTGATGCGAGCGGCTATTGGCAGCCAGTGGAGATTGATGAAGAGAGGCGTGACGTGCGCTCTCTTCGGCTCGTTAAAGATCACCCTCGCCGCTGCATTCTGGATCAGTTGCAAGGGTTTGATAGTGCATGCCGGAAGGCCCGCTAGAAGAGCATTATAGTAGTCCAGTCTGGAGAGAACAAGAGCTTGGACCAGGAGTTGTGTGGCCTGCTCTGATAGGAAGGGTCTAATCTTCCTAATATTGTATAACGCAAATCTGCAGGACCGGGTTGTTGCAGTAATGTGGTCAGTGAATTTTAGCTGTTCATCAATCACAACTCCAAGGTTCCTGGCTGTCCTGGACGGAGTAATGGTTGATGATCCTTGCTGAATGGAGAGATTGTGATGAAGTGCTGGGTTGGCTGAGACCACAAGCAGTTCCGTCTAGGTTGAGTTGCAGGGGATGTTCCTTCATCCAGGCAGAAATGTCTGTTAGGCAGGCAGCGATACAAACACCAACTGTGGGATCATCTGGTTGAAATGAGAAGTAGAGTTGAGTGTCGTCGGCATAGCAGTGCTAGGAAAAGCCATGTTTCTGAATGACAGATCCCAGTGATGACATGTAGATGGAGAAGTGGTCCAAGCACTGAGCCCTGGGGAACTCCAGTAGCTAGATGATGTGACTTAGACACTTCACCTCTCCAGGTGACGCTTGATTTTGTGGAATCATGGGGGTTGTTGTCTTTACCACTACAGCTGGTGGAAAAGAATCCGACGGGGTTGAATTCATGTTCATGGACGAGCTAATGTATTAAAGATTTAGTTGTAGTGAATGTGACATACATAATTCACCCTTGTTGTTAAATATGGTTCTGTACACTGCTGAGTATTAACGCAGCTCCTTATTCTGCTTAACTGTTCAGGGATCGCGGTCCCTTTAAGATGTTCTAATGCATGTTGACGTAGGACATAGGTTGACACCCTCTGGGGAAGTGTTTATGTTTTTTGGTAAAAATAAACGACACACACTTGTGTGCTCAACGTGAGAAGTTGTCGTTGTTCTTTACAGCAATTCCCACATAGTAACGTTACTGTAGTATGAAGCAGGGTGGCGAGGCCGCTGGAGCGATTGCTAAGAGACAAGTGCAACACACGGCTCGAGAGCAGTGGAGCTTTTATTATGCTGCAGACAATCGCTTCTGCTTCTTCCGCTCATATGTATGTGAGGTAACGCAGCGCTGTTTTATCATATCAGATACATAATTTGAGTGTGTTGAAAGTTGTTATAATGCTACTCTGTGTGTTCGCTCGGCGGCTACTATGAGACACTTGTTGCACACTGCAGTGAGCTAGATCAATATTAGGCATGGTAAAACTACTCGTGGTAAATCAAGAAAATGAGATTCAAACAATAAGACTAACTGTGTTGAGCTATATAACAGTTTAGTTTTCTGTCGATGAATGTATCCAAACTAGAGTTGCTCACCTGTCTAGTAATGGAAATCTTACATATTGTGTCTTTAAATCAAGATACATTTACTTGAGAAGCAAAAAGATTTAAATCTTATTTTTTTCCCCTGATAAATTGATCAAGATGAGGTGTTAAAAACAAGAAAGAAATGTCAGTGAGGTAAGAAAAATAAGGTGCAATATATAATTCTCTACAGAAAAATGTTTTGTTGTGCTGATTGAAAGTCTCCTCATATCCTGATAGCAATCACTATGTTCAGCTGTATTTTAAATATATATCCTTTATGGAAGACGTAAGACCATAAAATGTTCGTTCAATCATTGTATTCGGTCCAAATTAATTGATACCATGTGTTCCCTGTCAGTCAACATGTGTTTGCATCCTGCGCAGCTTGTTTATGTAGACATCATACGTCATACGTTTGTTATTGTAGTAGCCTACTGTTACTCACTGTACTGGAGAGTTTTCTCGCCACCGAATGACACATCATGTAATACAATACCGTTCTCTGATCGTCTCGCTTTTGGTCTGTGTGCGTTCATGTGTTTTGGAGGAGGCATGGCTTTGGACGACGATTTGCAGGGAGGGTGGGATTGTATGCTTTCAATGCTAGCAGGCTAAAGTTAGCATTTCCCAGATCACCTATTGCACCTTTAATTCAAAGGGAAAACAACATTATTTTTCTTACCCCACTGATAGAACATGAACTTATGATTTAGTATCTTAAATAATTTTGCTTCAATCTAACGTGATTTTAATGTACACTATAGTGGTTAAACAAAACTGTATGCCTTTTGCGGAAGAACATTGTTTTGGTTGTGCTTCTGCTCTGCGTGACTGTGGGGATGAATATGGTTCTTTCTCAGAGAGAGAGAGAGAGAGAGAGAGAGAGAGAGAGAGAGAGAAAACGAATCCTACTGCTCATAAAACATTCACTATATATAACCAGTTTAGATAGAAAGGACGTTACTGTAGCTATAATCATTAATAGACGCGCCGCGGTACTTCCTTGAAAATAAATTCCAGCACAGCACGACAACAATCACAATGAAATGACTATGGAGGGAATTTGGTGCCATAAATGACCCTTCGCAATAGATCATTCTTTACAATAAACTCTGTTAGAGCTTCAAATGGCAATTAATCTGTTCAATAGAATACCTTGCTCACCTGAGTAATAAAAACGTCATCTCCGCGTCGCTTTTACAACATTTCAATGCTTATTCTCGGTTTATTATGAGCTCTGTCACCTTCTCTCGCTCTCTTTTTTTTTTTTTAAACTGGTGATTCCCCCCGGAGGATGGAGATTTAGCGTGATCCATGTCAACCTTTCTGAGAGATTAAATGCCACTCCCACACCATACAAGTGTCAAAGTAGCCAGAGCAACTGTTCTCTATTTACGGACATGACCAGACACGCACGGGCGAGTGATGCATACACACAATTTCCCAGGAAAACCATCCCATCAGGTCTAAAATATAGACAATTATAATAGGCTTACCATAGTGAATCAGGGTACAGCAAAAAAATGCTTTGGAAGAAGGATTAGTGTACTATTTCAAATTTGTTATTTTTAAACAAAAGGTTACATTGTGTACCTTTACAAATGTTTAGATATTGAAAAATAATAAGGAAAAATGCTATGTGCTTGCTAGGATGTTCTGCATGCCTTCCAGAAATAAGATGAAGTCATTTGTTCTAGTGACCTATGAAATTACATAAGCCCTTTATACAGAAGCCTCTGTCCGCTGAATGAAGATGCACAGAACTATCGAGAGCAGAGCAGGGATGCGGTGCTCTGTGAGCACTGAACACATTCTCTGTCACGCTTCACTTATGATGTGTATCATTGGTATTGTTCACAAAGAATATGTAAATAGATTACATTAGCAATGTAACAAATACTACATACTAATCACTAGTGTTGGGGGTAGTAACGCATTACAAGTAACTTGAGTTACGTAATCAGATTACTTTTTCAAGTAACAAGTAAAGTAACGCATTACTTTTAAAAGTTACAACAAAAATCTGAGTTACTTTTTCAAAAAAGTAACGCAAGTTACTTTGTTCTCCCATTTATTGACTGTCAGCTGTCCTGTCCCAATGTTAAGAAAAATCGTAAGTGCAGAGACTTTGTGTGTAAACATGATGGTAATTGTAGTTCTAGACTAAATGTGAGCATGCGTTTACTAATCTCACACAAAAAGATTTAGTATTCCTAAAATCAGTCAAATGCAAAATCAGAATACTATGCAAACCTCCAATAATTAAATTATATATAAAACAAACTTTTTATGTATTTAATCTCACTTTATTGACCAATGTACTTGCTGCTGATCTTTGATGATTTAGTTAAACCATAAGCAAAAAGTACTTTAGATTTTTTGTTTTTATTGGTGAAGTGTTAAACTGTTTTCTCTTGTCCTATTCTTGCGTTATCCAGAACAGCAGCACAGTTAAAAGCTTTGCTTGAGCTGCGCCCTCTACACGTGTGAATGCATTTCCTTCAGCCAGAGGCTGATTTCAATTTTGGTGTGAATGAGTCTTTACATTTGGCCAAAAATAAAAGTTTTTTTGTTATGAAAAAAACACAAAAGCAAACAAGTCCAGCCTAGGTGAGAAAAGGTAACGTAAAGCATTACTGATGTGATCAGGGTTGCTTTCTGCAGGGTTTAAACATTTGCAGTTTAGAGAATGGATGGATTTGATAATTTCTGACTTTTTTTTTTAGGTCATAGGCCATAAGTGCCTATGAAAAATAGTAGAATAAAATTGATGTAGAATTTTATATTTTTTCATCATTTAAAAATGTAAAATGTACTATATAACACCTTTCATGGGCAAGAACCCCTTTTAATAAATGTAAAATTATATGATAACAAAAATACCAGCTTGCAACATCAAGCAGCATAAACTATTTTGTACAGATGGAAACGAATATAACAAATGTACGCTCTTATGTTAAAGTCAGCATCAAATGGAAGTTGCGATAGTCTTTTCTTCCCTTTTGTGACGTATATCCGAGGGAAACGGCTTTTTGAACAAGAAAAACTGTAGGGTGGGACTTTATTTTGTCCATGGGGAAATGATTGGATGGTTGTGGTTTGCTATTGGTCGATCTCATGTGAGTGACAGGTTGTCCCGCCCTCACGCCAGTAAACACATAATCAGAGAAGAGAAGATGCTACAAGAAGGAGGAGAAGCTATTGATTAAAATTTATGATTTTTTTTAAATAATTATGTGCACAGATACCATAAATAATTTATAATAATTACTGCAATATTCCATAATAAATAAGAAGGGTCCATTTTGATTTCATGGTGACTTTAAAAATATGGTGTTTGAGGTTACCAGTAGTCAACAGATGCAGTGCTTAAAATGTCATTTCAAGGAGCAAGATGGAGACCATCCCATCTACCCTATCCATACCTACACTAGAATGTAAAGATTTAGCTCTGGTGATCTGGATTATAGCCTTGAATCTCCGCTTTGATTTAGTCCCAGACTAGACTAGACGATCAACAGATACAAGCTGCAAATTCAATAAAGTTCTTTTTATAACAAAATAACAGTTCATTCTTGATTCCGTTAAAACCATGGCAGCCCAAACCAAGCACACAGACTGATTGTGATCAGAAAGACACTAATCCTGTGACCATTGACTGAGTTTCACAATAACATTATTAAACGCATTTTGTAGTGCATTGGGTTTATACTTTATAATCCTCAATGTGGTTCCCTCTTTATTATGCAGCGAGCACTTTTTGTAATTAAAGTTTTGGTCCTGCAACCAAAAATATATTATAAATAAAGCGGTAGCCTAATAAAAAAATGAAACGATTTAGCTACCATTTGCGAAATTGCGGTCCTGCTTGCCCTCGTTCCATTCATAATTACAGTGAATACTAACGCTTCAGTGTGAATGGGGTTTTCTTCATGGCGGCGGGGTGAATTTAGGACAAGCGACAGGTCTGCACAGATGCCATCCATTCAGGCATATGAGCAAAAAGCCGATAATGAGCAGTGGAGGAGCAGTTCTTGTACGTGTCCGTCACAAAACCCTGCTGCTCTGCTGCACAGGCACAAATGAACGACCTTCCTGGCAGCCCGTGTCATTGTCTACAGAAAAGCTCCTCAGTACAGCAATTCACTCATTAGAGCTGGACTTTGTTATTGACCGTTTTATTTTGTGATTCTTTTCAAAGTGGCCCCAAAAAGTTTTTGGACACTTGTATGCCATACTTAATGCAAAGGCCCACTTTTTGGACCCACTGCGCAGGTTTTGGACTATAGCATATGCAGCCATTTGCTAGCCATTCTGCTGTTTATAAAAGTTCCGTTTTATAATTAAAAGTGCAATGTTTTACACAGATTTTCTTTCATTTTCATTTAGTGAACAATTTTCTATACATTTTTTGAACCATCTAATGCCAAATTTACACTGCAAAGGTGGCGCAGATGTGTTTCTGAAGTGGCAATTAAGTATCTTTATGCAGAATGTTTAATGATGCTCAGAGGTGGCATAAATGCATTTACACAATTTTAACTGCATATTGTTATACTAGGGGCTGAGGTGGGTTAGAGCAGGCATCATTTAGTCTGGCTTTTATGTCGCATTGTGCATATACACAGCATTTTGAGCAGGCACAGAGCAGCCTTAAAGGGGTCTTATAATGCCCCTTTTTACAAGATATAAAATTATCTGATGTCCCCAGAGTGTGTATGTGAAGTTTTACCTCAAAATACCCCACAGATTATTTTTATAGCATGTTAAAATTGTCACTTTTTGAGGGCGAGCAAAAATGCAAATTAATGCCTTTAAATGCAAATGAGCTGCTGCTCGGACCCCTTTCTAGAAGAGGGCGGAGCTTCAAGAGCTCATGTTAGCAGTTCAGATTACGCACTGAAAATGTCAGAAACTGTTCAGCCTTTTATGTTTAAACCGGAGTCAGACAATGATGGAAAGACTCAAGAAGAAGTGACAACATGTAGAATTTGTAGTTTCTGAATGGTTAGTTGATGTATTTATGTAGCTGATGTGGAGTTAACTATCTTCAAGTCATTGATTAGCATGTTCTGTCATGATCATCTATAAATCGCTCATGCGGGAACTGTTGTAAGATGCCTACTGAGCCAGAGAATATATGCAGCATGAAGATAGAACATGATGATAGGACAGGTATAGTTTGGTTTAATTATGGTTATAACTTATGTTGTCATCTTGCTTTTATGACATGCTATTGCATTTGTGTTACGTACAGTATTGCAATAAATGTTAAAAGACGGATGCGACAGCTTGAGCAGACTCCTAAATGTGCTCTACTACAACTCTTCCTCTTCTCAACATGGCCTCACCCCCTTTTATGCATGTTCCCGGGGGCAGGGTTTATGGCAACTTGAATAACCTTGTTGTAGTCCCTACCAGCCGATAGTTGTAGTCCTTAAAAAGCGATTTTAAAAAAAAGAAAAGAAAATATCTCCCTTTGCTTTGAACTTTGTAACTTTGCAGATGCTGTCTATGCTCAAACATTATGACACATTAGTTGAAAAAAAAGTGAAATCATAATCAACCACCCCTTTAACTCAGCTGTGTAAACATACCTTAAGGTTATTTCTAAGGATAAGCAGCAGCTGTCATTTAGATGAAATCAGATATAACAGACCAACTAAAACATTTAAATAGCGTTTCTCAACCAAAGGGCCCCTAAAGATGACTTAAAGGGATAGTTCTCCCTTTAATCCTTTAAGTCTGTGCTCCAAAGCATTAAATATGTACTGTTTAAGTTGGAAATTTTATAATCATGCTCAAAAAGTGAATAAATGGATTATAACACAGCATTAATATCATTATTATATTATAATTACAGCATTAATATCATTTAGTACCATAAAATCCCCTAAAAATACAAAATATTAAATAAAAATATATTGTCAAACTAAAATATAGTACAATAATTTAATTGAAATAAAAAAGAGGGTTAAATTGTTGTGGACAACCACTCATTTAAAGCATGATACAAAATAAAGACCAACAAAAATCTCCCATAGAGCAATACTGTCACTTATTCTGAGCCAGGAATATGGCGTGGCTGTGTTATGCAGCCACATACATTCCATATTATGCTAAACAGTTGTGAGATAATGAGTGGAATCCAGTTATCATCTGGAATATAAAATGTTGTATTTTTAAATCAGTTTAAAAATACCTTTGGGAAGTTTTGTTAAATGACAACACAAAAGAGAAGTAGCTATATTATGGTTTCATTCATCTCACTGGAAAAGGGAGGTTTGAGCACACTCTGCATGGTGGGATATCTCATGCAGTATGTTCTGGTTGTATTCTGTACAATTTGACAAAAGTTGCAACTCATTGCATACTGAAATTTTACATACTGAAATATACATATTATATACTGCAAAAATAGTACTAGTATTATGCCATTTTTAAACATAGTCAATGCTTTACCGTCATTGTGTGTAGAAGTCTAACATCTAGAGGCTAAATCTGGTATTGCAAGACAAAATCATGTTTGAACCATGTTTCAAATCCTAGTATGCTTTTCTGCTACTCCAAACAAAGCATGTTGAATCACAGAACTCGTTTTTTCCATTCCATTGCATTCCTTTCCTTTGTTTTTCAATGTTAAACATTAAAATGCATGTAATTTGGCATGCTCTTTCCACTCGTTTGAAATGTCTTAATAGTCTGCATAAGCATACATTTAATATGATTATTGAACATATACATTTGTGTTATTTAATGAACACACCACATTTTAACTCATTTTACTGTGGAATCTCATAAAATGTTTTATATGATCATGAGTACAAATTGTTCAAACATTTGGCTGCTCTGCAAATGTACCTTGTGCAGGAAATGTGGCACATAAAGGGTGAAAAATCAGTATGTACATGGTACACAACACTATTAAAAATACAGAAATATGGCAGTTAAATGTTCATAATGTAAATTAGTATTTGAGTACATATATATAAATTAGTATTTGATCAGACAACTAGTGCTTTTATGGATAGTGTTGTGCAAGTCAAAGAGAAAACACAAAAGTGGCATGTGACCAGTTAAAAAGGCAAAACAAGTTCAAGTAAAAATATTTGTAAAAGTCCCAATTTGCACACAAGAAACTAAGTTCTTCGATGTTGAAATCTGGTCAGCAAAAGAACGATAAAAGTAATTTAAAACACTTTTTAAAATTCACTGTGAAATGATCTGGTAAAGGTTTGTAAAAAAAAAAAAACTCAGCATCTTTGTGCTTGTAAAAATCAAACTCTCAGTTCCTCTATAAACCGAGCAGTGACCTTTCATTTTCCTGAAATCATGTGCAGTTTGGGAAGTCTTATCTCACTGAGATCTCACTCACTGTGATTACCTCGAGGCTCCAGTTTGTTAGCCAGAGATCACAAAAAATGAAAGGGTCTTTCAGCCCATAAAACACAGACCGGCCATTACCGAGAAGCCACAGAGGAGGAAGAATACTTTGAGCAGTGGCCGCTCAGGGGAGTTCAGTTCATGGGGAAGGATCTCTAAGAAGGTGATATAGACAAACGTCCCGGCTGCCAGCCCCTCCAGCACCGCCTGTATAAAAGCACCGTCCTCCAGCTGAGCCTCGATCACTAGAATGCCGATGCCAATGCCGAGAGGAGACATCACAGCGAAGACGGTCACGTAGAGCCCCACCCACATGGGTTTGACCGCGCTCTGAACCAGCTTCACCGACAGACTGAAGACAATGATGCTCTTGTGAACCAGGATAGCAATGCAGATCTCCAACACCTGCGCAGAAAGAGGAATGGAGAAAGTGAAACTTGTCTTTATGTTACATTCATCACTTTTCTGGCTGATGTCACCAAGCCCTCTTATTTTTAAGAGGATATTCGATTTCATATTACGAAAGTAAAATAGCATGGGAATTCTGCTTTGTGCTGACTTTGTAAAGTGTAATTTCAATGCACTTTAAAATTACTAGAAGCAAAAATTCTGACAAAATATTTGCAAACAATTTCAAAATGAAAATTCTGTCATTTACTCACACTCATCATGACTTTCTTAAAGGGATAGTTCAGCCAAAAATGAAAATTCTGTCATCATTTACTCAAGTTGTTCCAAACCTGTATACATTTCTTTGTTCTGCTGAACACAAAGGAAGATATTTGGAAGAATGTTTGTAACCAAGCAGATCTCGACCCAAAAAAACAAGCATTTAAGGAGACAAAAGTGGATACACGTGAAGCATCAGCAGGAAGAATGGGTGAATTTTGGGATCCTGACACTCAGTATGCCTGCGTGTGCAGTAAACATTTTGTCACTGTTAAGTCAAATATCCAAATGTCAGTTTTATACATTATATTTCCTGTCGCTGATTACGTTCCCCTCCAGTGGGCGCAGTTCTCAGTGTAATATAACATGTCGCGCTCTGTCTCAATTGCCTGTATCCACTTTTTTTGTCCTTAAACGCTCGTTTTTTGGGTCAACAGCTTATAAAAACGTATGGGTTTTTCCGTTCTGGGTGGTTTAGCTTGTTTGCTGTACACCTTGTCACATATCAGCTTTTATACAAGGTTCTGTTTTGTTTTTGTTTTTTTTATAAGTCAAAAATGACAAGGACGCCGCTTCACGCAATACAAAGTCAATGGAGACGGTTTAATAGTTTCCCCCCCCGGTGGGCGTGGTCTTCGGATTATGATGCGTGTCGCTCTGTCTCTATAGTATTTTTTTCCTACTGTGGTAGTCAATGGGGGCAGAGATTTGCTTGGTTACAAACATTCTTTCAGATATCTTCCTTTGTGTTCAGCAGAACAAAGACATTTATACAGGTTTGGAACAACTTGAGGGTGAGAAAATGGTGACAGAATGTTCATTTTGGATGAACTATCCCTTTGGCATTTATCTAAAGCAGGGGTCTCAAACTCGCGGCCCGCAGGATGATATTTTGTGGCCCCCTTCTTGACATCAAAGTTTAGTGTAAGTGCGGCCCGCACGTTGTTCTGAAAAGCACCTTTTTGCTGAGTCGTTGCGTGTGCCGCGCTTGCTGCCTCCTTTGTGTGTGTGTGTGTGTGTGTGTGTGTGTGTGTGTGTGTGTGTGTGAGAGAGTTGGCTTGCCCCTCCCTCGTGCAGTATAATTGGTTGACACCGCGTGATTGACAGGAACAGACGAACGAAGCGGATCAGACAGTTGAAACGAATGTGGTCTAACAGCGCTCGTCAATGTCAAAATGATTGAGATGGCCAATCAAATCAAAGTAGGCGGGGTTTACGTTCTCTTTTGGCTCGTGCACTCTGCACAGTTCATCACACACAGACGAGCGCGTCCATCTATCGCTTAATGCCGTTGCTGAGAGACTCTATTCTTTCTGGACAAAATGCAAAAAAACAAGCATTTAAGGAGACAAAAGTGGATACACGTGAAGCATCAGCAGGAAGAATGGGTGAATTTTGGGATCCTGACACTCAGTATGCCTGCGTGTGCAGTAAACATTTTGTCACTGTTAAGTCAAATATCCAAATGTCAGTTTTATACATTATATTTCCTGTCGCTGATTACGTTCCCCTCCAGTGGGCGCAGTTCTCAGTGTAATATAACATGTCGCGCTCTGTCTCAATTGCCTGTATCCACTTTTTTTGTCCTTAAACGCTCGTTTTTTGGGTCAACAGCTTATAAAAACGTATGGGTTTTTCCGTTCTGGGTGGTTTAGCTTGTTTGCTGTACACCTTGTCACATATCAGCTTTTATACAAGGTTCTGTTTTGTTTTTGTTTTTTTTATAAGTCAAAAATGACAAGGACGCCGCTTCACGCAATACAAAGTCAATGGAGACGGTTTAATAGTTTCCCCCCCCGGTGGGCGTGGTCTTCGGATTATGATGCGTGTCGCTCTGTCTCTATAGTATTTTTTTCCTACTGTGGTAGTCAATGGGGGCAGAGATTTGCTTGGTTACAAACATTCTTTCAGATATCTTCCTTTGTGTTCAGCAGAACAAAGACATTTATACAGGTTTGGAACAACTTGAGGGTGAGAAAATGGTGACAGAATGTTCATTTTGGATGAACTATCCCATTTATCTAAAGCAGGGGTCTCAAACTCGCGGCCCGCAGGATGATATTTTGTGGCCCCCTTCTTGACATCAAAGTTTAGTGTAAGTGCGGCCCGCACGTTGCTCTGAAAAGCACCTTTTTGCTGAGTCGTTGCGTGTGCCGCGCTTGCTGCCTCCTTTGTGTGTGTGTGTGTGTGTGTGTGTGTGTGTGAGAGAGTTGGCTTGCCCCTCCCTCGTGCAGTATAATTGGTTGACACCGCGTGATTGACAGGAACAGACGAACGAAGCGGATCAGACAGTTGAAACGAATGTGGTCTAACAGCGCTCGTCAATGTCAAAATGATTGAGATGGCCAATCAAATCAAAGTAGGCGGGGTTTACGTTCTCTTTTGGCTCGTGCACTCTGCACAGTTCATCACACACAGACGAGCGCGTCCATCTATCGCTTAATGCCGTTGCTGAGAGACTCTATTCTTTCTGGACAAAATGCAAAGTGTCCATGGTATTATTATATAATCATTGATGAGCATCTTTGATTTTAATGAAGAAAAACTATATGAGAGCGGATTAGAACCCGGAACCTTTGACACGGTTGACAAAAATTCTACCACCAGACCACTAAAGAATTCAATAGTCTTTCGCGGATCTATGCATTTATTCACTCCCTCATGCAAAGAATATCGGGACTAATAATATATTTGACGCAAATTAATGCAAATATTGTTTACAAATAGTCCCAAAAAGATTATTTCCCAACTAGAAAGACCTAGAATTTCGCCCACTGTTCTGTTTGAACTGGTTACGGCCTTGCTGTGAATTAGTCTATTATTTAAAATAAAATTAAAATAATTAATTATTTCATATTACATGATTTAATTTCTATAGGCTATATTTAGTTCAAATTCAGAGGAACAGTTCGTGTTCAGAAGAAACATTCATGTTGAAGAACTGTTAATAATAAAGATTGAGAAGATTGGATCTGTTGTGCTACTTTTTTTGGAAAACTTGAAACACTTTTTATGTGTAATACTTGATGCGGCCCAGCCTGACCCAGAGTCTACCTCCAGCGGCCCCCAGGTAAAATGAGTTTGAGACCCCTGATCTAAAGACTAAAGTGCTTTGGCACCTTAGGGACATAGGACAAAACCCAACAAAAACAGCATGATTTTGAGTCACAATGCTAAACCGAACTATAAACCTTTGGACCTAAAGCTTTATCAGTTTTCTAACAATGTCAGCACAGTGACAACACAGAGTTGTCTTGTCAAACAAAACTCACTAAATCACCTTAGTGTCCGTGGTCTGCAAGCCAATGGCCAAACCCTCAAACACCGAGTGGAGAGAGAGAGACAGGAAGAGCATGAAGGAGCGGAAGGATGAGTGTGCGTGAAAATCCACATGGATGTGGTGACCACTCCCCTCCAGATCATTCAGCGAGTTTGATCCGTGGGCATGTCCGTGACCCGCCGGAGCTAAAAGAGGAGCCGTCTCCTCATTTCTGCGTCCCTCTGTGCAGCTCAGAACCATTTTTTCTAAGATTAAGACTGTGAAGAAGCCACACGCTATGATGAACTCTGCAAGCGGGAAGCCCTCCTGGAAGATGAGGAGAATTGATATTAGAAACATGGAATTACAGGAACATATTGACTTTAATTTTAACATCCAGCGAGCTCACATCAAGGCCTTGTTTTTTTAGCACTTCCTGAATGTCGGAGAGGTAGTCTGGGATGATGTCTAATAAACAGGCGGACAGGAAGACGCCTCCTGCAAAGCAGCTCACAAAACTCAGCACGGCTCTGTGGATTGCTGGGAACAAAGAAATACATGAATCAAAGTCACGTTACATTGATTAATGGTGCTGCTGATTGACATGAATGACGCAATCTTTCTCTAATCACTCCTTTTAGCTTATCAGCCAAAGTAAAACAAGTTTCGCCAGATGGGATTTTAATCAGGAGCCAAGAAATAATTAAAAACACATCATAACTGATCATTTTATTTACTCACAACCTAATGTCTAGGCGTAACTGTAGCCATTTGATTAAACAGAGCCCTACAACTCAAAAACAAACTAACCAAAGCGTTGATGACATTTTACTCAACTATAATTCTGATAACTTACTGTGAACCTGTGAACCTATTCTGGTTACACAGACAATTATTTGTGACATCTGTGTCTACGGTAAAGCCTGCAATCATTCATATTCATATTCATATATATATATATATATATATATATATATATATATATATATATATATATATATATATATATATATATATATATATATATATATATATATATTGCATGAATGATTGCAGGCTTTACCGTAGACACAGATGTCACAAATAATTGTATTTTTTTTTATTTTTTTTTATTAATGATTCATAACATTTGGGTTACTACAGATTACTGTGGGTCATGTTTCGTTTTGCTTGTTTAAGCTTGTTTGTTCAAACACCAGTTTCACTTCCACCCTGATGCCCATCTATTAAATGTGTGTGAACTGAAATCTTTCCTCATCAGCTGACTCTGATGTGTGTTGTATAAAGCAGAGCAAATTCCTAATATAAATAAAGACTGAGCAAATTCCACATAAATACATAAGCACATATATACATAAACACACACTTGTACATATGTGAACAGATGCACAACATGCAAAATACATGGCTGTGTTGCGATGAGGCGACAAATGATAGAAAACATCATGTATTGGACAGTAAAACACCCCAAAAGCACTTAAATGATCATTTACCTGTTCCACTGGTGACTTGAAACCATTTCATCCGCGCTGGGATGAAACCAAAAAACAGAGTTAAGAACAGCAGCCCAAATAGAGCTCCCACTTTCACCTGTAGCAGGTAATCCATCTCGACAAAATGATCATATAAAACTGAAACTAAATGTAAACAAACAGTAGAGAGAGGACAGGCGCCTCTGCCAAACTCTGATTAATAAAATATAGGTAAATGTTCTAACGTATAGCGCTGTCTTTGAACGATGAACCCCATGATTTTGATGTTCACGATAGTTTAGCGGTTCATTCTGATCAGGTTTAACATCTGACGATTTGCCAATGCATGTTTGTCAGTCGTTCGTCCCGCCCCTTGTTTTATGACCTCCAGCTACTTCCGGCTTGATTTGAATGGCTAACTTAAAGTCTAATGCTACTGAAATATCCACATTTTCAAGTTATACCGTAGTTAATATTTTCAATACAATTATGATTAATGTACATGTCTAGAATATAAAATCTGAGGGTATTCAAAAAGTGCATTTTGTTTTTTGAGCCACCGAGCGCCCCCTGTGGAAAAGTTTTGTTACTTCAGTAAGAAAGTATTTATTTCTATTTCTTCCAGTTCAGTGATTTGACTGCATGGCATAGAGCTGCTTTCCCGGTATGACTAAACCGCACATGACTGCCTTGTGACTGAAAACAATAGCCATATCAGCATTGATGTACAATGTAGATTGGTTGCTGCGTGTTCTCTGTTTCATTTATATTTATTTTACAGAGGAAAATAGAGAAGATGCAGAACTTGATTGATTGCGTATTTGTCAAAACCATGATTGAGTTGGCACAGTGCTCTTTCTACTTTTAATATTTTTATTCTTTATCTTTTACTCCTACCCAATTGGCTAATGGATTGCCAGTCCTACACATTGCATTTTTCCCAATCAAATGCCAATAGTAAATGTATTTATTATTATTTTTATATAGCTACAATAATTCCAGTCATTGAATCCGAGCAGCGTTTCCACTATAGAGACTTTTCACTATAGTCAAGTCAAGTCAAGTCGACAGATTGTTACATAAGCTTTACAATAACAGGAAAATTATGCATTTCGGCTGTTGTTCAGCTGAAGTCAGTTCAGTGTTGATTCAGTTCAGTTTGATTCAGTAAATAATCAATTATTCAATTAGGCCTAGTTAATTCCATCTATAAAGCAGTTCTGAAAAAAATGTCTTCATCCAGTTCAGTTCAGCATCAGTACAGTCAACAATAATATTGTTGAATATTAAGTGTCCCTTTCTAAGCAATCCAGAGGTGACAGTGGCAAAGAAGTCCATTTTTTATTTATATAGCGCTTTTTACAATGCAGATTGTTTCAAAGCAGCTTCATGGTGTTAAACACTGTCTGTCTGTCTGTCTAATTTTTTTTTTTTTAAATACTGTCCTGTGTGTTCTGTGTTAGATTAACTGTTACAGCACTTGCATACTGTTGCCCTTGACTGTTCTAGTTGCTTCTATTGCTCTCATTTGTAAGTCGCTTTGGATAAAAGCGTCTGCTAAATGACTAAATGTAAATGTAAACAGGAAAATAATGCAATAGAATTTTATTCGGCTGTACAGCCGCTCTGGAGAAAACGAGTGATTCATTTCAACTATCATACAGTGACAATGTGGGCAGATCAGTAATTTAGTTTATATGGTTAATTTGGTTTACTTAATTCGATTTATTTGGATATTTAGTTGAACATTTTGTGTTTAGAACCCACGCTCCATCAGGTGACATCAATCAATCAATCAACATTTATTATACAGCCCTTTACAACACTCAATGAACCAAAGTGCTTTCCAATAAAAACAAAACAATAAGACAAAAATTTAAAAACAACAAGAAAATACATAAAATACACAAAAATGCTTCACCAACTGCTAGATATTAAAAGCCAGTCTAAATAAATAAGTTTTAAGCTTAGCTTTAAAAAGGCCCAGATCAGTGATATAAAAGCATTATTGCTTTCTGATACAATTCATATCAGAAAATGGTCAAGAATGGTTCATTACTCGAAGCTTCTTACAGATAGAAATTGCAGCACAATCTCCTGGTGAAGTAAATGTAATGCAACAAAGCTGACAACCATGAAATGCAACTAGGCTTATATGTCAACGCCCCGTTTATTACGTGTTTACCGAGGCAATCAAAGCTGAAACAGTGTTAGTGCTGTGAAACTCATTTATGTAGGTGAATTTTACAGATACCGATGAATTTATTAAGCATGATGTGTGTGTGTGTGTGTTTCTTAACTATTTCTTTAGACAAGGACAGAAGATCAGACCAGCTTAAAAAAAGTTGGAAACCATCACAGAAATTCTAATGGTTTCTATTAAATATTACCAATAGGAACCATTGGCATTTACCGTTTAAACAGAATTATTTTTTGTAGTGTGTTTGGGACATATTCCATTAGGATTTAATGCCCTCACCAATATAACCCAGCACATACCAGTAGAAACCCACAGAGACCACTATAATTCCCATTACAACCAATAAAATTCCCATGAAAACCATTAAATCCAAAAGAATTCTAGTTTTTTTTAGCAGGGCAGTATCATGCGTGAAAGCTTTATCTTGTTTAGCTGTGGGAAGCAGAACTCTATAACTTGTTAACTGGTGGGAATTATATTTTTGTATGTTGAAAAGGATGTGCTTGTGTAACTGGTTGTACTTGTAATGTAGCAGAGGGTTTTTGAAGTTTCTGTCTTTGATGCATGTTTTTATGCAACAATGTTCATATGTTCTCTAATTAATAATAAAATAAAATAAAAAATGTAGCAGAGGGTGACACTGAAATAAACTCAATCCACTCTCCTCAACAATAACGCCAATCCAAACACCGACTACAACCCAAGGTGTTGCCATGGTTTGGCTTCACTTTTATAAGAAATTCAGCCGCCAGGTTTCAGACCTGTCAACACTGGATTGGGCTGTCAAAGCAGTCAGGTGGCTCACTACAGGAGTGAACCAGTGTGTTTGCTTCAGAAGTAATTTTCACCTGACTAGTGACGTAATGATACAAGCTCCGAAGCAGTGGTTCATTGCAAGGACCGTTCGAGTTTGAAGCAAGCTTCGGAGCGTCGGTGTCAGACATAACATCACTAGCGGGGAGCTTATTCCAGAGTCTGGGCCTCTGCTACAGAAAAAGCCTGATCACCCCAATTTTTGTACCGTGACCATGGGACATCCATGGGTTGATTTGTTGACCTAAGACTCCAAAGTGGTGGAAATAACAGATGATGGACACAGCACCAAAACAGACATTTACAGTTACACCCGCCACAAGTGTAGCGTGCAAACTCTACACACCAAAGTAACAAGCATCATTTAAATAGATGTGTGTGTGGTTTGGGTTTCAGTGATGTTTAGATAATTATGAAAGAGTTCACATGTTCCCTTGAACGTATTTAGCTATTAGATCTATTTAATTACTTCAGTTAGTTTTTTTTAATCAAATTGAAGCATTTAAACTGATATAATATACTATCAGTTTAAATACTTCCATTAGTTTTTATATTATAGGCTATTATAATTGTATTATAGTGTAAGCCTAATAAAGAATAGATCTCACAAGGGGATTGTTTAGGGATCCTTGCCATTAAAACGTTTGAAAACCCCTGATATAGAACATCCTGGAAATTCATAAGCAATAAACAAACATTTAATATAGATGCTGCCTGACGCCAATAAATGACTGTACAAAAACACATTAAGAACCATCTCAGTGTAACTGCTTAATTCTTTTCACATTATATTATATTATATTATAATTATATTATATTATAAAGAATTGAACTGTCCTGGGGGAGATTTTCATATTATTTCTTGGTAAAGAAGACTATAACAGGGGCGGCAGTGGCTCAGTGGTTCATGTAGGTTGTCTACAAACTGGAAGGTTGGTGGTTCGATCCCCGGTTCCAACTGACCAAGTGTCGAGGTGTCCATGAGCAAGACACCTAACCCCAGCTGCTCCCGACGGGCTGGATGGCGCCTTGCATGGCTGACACCACCGTCGGTGTATGAATGGGTGAATGTGAGGCAAAAATGTAAAGCGCTTTGGATGGCCGTAGGTCTGTTAAAAGCGCTATATAAATGCAGTCCATTTACCATTTTATAACAGCACTGTAAAATGTGCTTAATTTAGTGACTTCTGAATTAACTGTTTTTTTATTAATTTTTTTTGTTTAATATATCGCTAAGTTACATCAATGGTTAAATAAAATAGAAATGGCATATTAAAGTTAAAAGTTATAACTGCATGATGAAATCACTTTTTTATGTGCATTTACATATGCTGTAGAGGTAAAGAATGTTTTTGCTCAGGTGACTAAAATGTCCGCCCAATAGAGAAAAGTTTTGCTCAGCGAGAAAAGAAATTGGAGGGAACATTGCCTAAGAGCCCTATTTGGCCGACGCAAAGCCAGCATCTCAGTTATATAAGGTGGGGCAAGGCCATTTAGAGCTTTAAAAACCAACAATAGAATCTTAAAATCAACTCTAAAAGAAACTGGAAGCCAGTGGAGCGAATAGAGAATTGGGGTTATATGCTCACATTTGCGTGTGTTGGTTAAAAGACGGGCTGCCGCATTCTGCACCAGCTGAAAGTGCCTGAGCGACGACTGTGAGAGACCAGCATAAAGTGCATTACAATAATCTAATCTTGAGCTGATAAAAGCATGAATAGCTTTCTCAAGGTCAGAGCGATTCAAAATTGGTTTGACCTTGGCCAAAAGACGTAACTGAAAAAAACTAGCTCTAACCACACTGTCAATTTGTTTATCAAATTTCAGGCCACTGTCAAAAGTCACAAAGAGATTTCTTACAATTGGTCTAAGCTTTGAAGTCAACACATCAAAATCAGAAATTTCAGACTCACTAAATAGAATATATTTTGTGTTTTCCGCATTTAAATGAAGGAACTTTTGCTCTAGCCATAATTTAATATCATAAACGCAATCAATTAGTGACCTGACTGCGCCAGCATTTTTTGGACTCATAGGCAAATAATAAATCTGCAAATCATCAGCATAGCAGTGATAAGCTATGTTATGCCTGGCTATGATGGACCTGAGATGCAGCCTATAAAGCGAAAATAAAACAGGCCCGAGAATAGAGCCTTGTGGTGGAAGAGGACGATTCCCCAATCACTACAGAAAAGGTTCTGTTGGGCAAATATGACGAGAACCACTGAAATGCAGTACCCTGAATGCCAACATAATGATTAAGGTGAGACAGAAGGACTTTATGGTCCACTGTATCAAAGGCCGCCGTGAGATCAAGTAACACTAGAATAACAGGGCTCTTGGCATCAACAAACCGAGCAATATCGTTATGCACCTTTAACAGTGCAGACTCTGTCGCGATCTGAATTATTTTCTAAAAAAGAATGTAATTGTATAAAAACTACTTTTTCTAACACTTTTGAAAGAAAGGGCAGGTGGGAAACTGGTCGAAAATTAGACAAGACTGAAGGATCCAGATTTGTTTTTTTTCAGAAAAGGCCTAACCACAGCATGTTTGAAAACAGCAGGGACAGATCCTAAGCTAAGACATGTATGAATGAAAACCAACAAAAAGGCCCTACAGTGCAAATACCTCTTTTAGCAATTTGGTTGGTACAAGGTCCAAGGGGGAATTTGTCATTTTCATCTGTTGCACTAATTCATTAAGAAATGATAGCGAGACTGGTTCAAACTGTTCAAACACCTCAGAATGTGCTGCAACGACAGCTAAATCAGATTCAAGGCTCTTAGTCGTGAGTTGTCTGACAGACTCCACTTTGTTAATAAAAAAGGGAAGGAAATTCTCACAAGTAGAAACTGAGGCATCTGTCAGAGAACAGACATATCTAATTTATCCAGCCTAACAATCATTTAAATAATTTGGATAATATAAATTTAATAACACTCTGTCCAAACTTTGTGGCCTTCGAAGGATGCAGCCTCTGAATTGGGATACCGCTAGAGTGCAGTTAAAACTCCATTCATTATCTCCATAGGGAAATTGATTTTGAACGATAACTTTTAAACCTTTAAAGAGAGATCTACTGTGAGCTATAAGGTTGTTAATCTATGGTATTTGCTTCTGTTGATGCCTTTAGCCAGTATTATTTCAGCTTTTTATTTTATTTTAAATAATCGTATTTAACAGCAGAATTCCCTGTGAAAAACTACATTACCCATGATGATGTATCATGGGCCAAAATAGCTCTTTAGCTCTGGCCACTCCCATGAAGCATTGCAAATGTAATCGCTAAGCTCTCAAAATACTTAAATATTTGTATGTTATATATATATATATATGCATATTTTTGCAATAAACTTAAAATATAGTTTTTATATATAAAATCAACATTTCTACATGAGAAGTTTTATATTTATCCATAGTTTTTCATTTGATTATGCTGTTCACAATGCTTCATGGGATTGTAGTTATTTCCCCCTCTAAAGTCCTTAAGTACCTTACTCCGATTTGCAAAAAGGGGGTGGGAACTGTTGAAATCTATTGTGCCAAAAATGTAAGTTTCTCAATATTAACTTGTTTATGGAGCTGTTGATATTTTCTTATAAGAACATCTTAAGAGTATCTGATTGTAAACTGTGCTTTGTCAATTCAGAACTTTACAATGGGAAATCTTAACAACATATTTGTCCCCATATTTACCCCTTTTAAGTAGCGAACAGAGATCATTTTTAATGTAAAGTATGGATGTGGATATGTTAGTTTAATGACATTAAAGGTCATGAGGTCAATTTACATATGCATTTTTTCTCAGAGTATGTATTATGTAGCAATACTTAATATTTGAAACTGTCAGGGTTCTCCTCTGACAGCTCTGTATGTTTTGTCATTGTTTAATGTGTCTTTGTTTGTGTTGTGCATGAACACATGGCTCTGTCTTGGTTTGTGTTTGCCATGTGCTCCCTGTGTACTGCCTCCTTAGGTGTGTTCGACATCGGCTGCGGCCGGATTCAACTGATCGGCGAGAGTAGCCGCGTGCAGGCAGGGAGGAGCTGCAAACAGAGACGTGAAGTCGGACACTTTCTGCTTCCCGTAGTGACGCTCGCGCTGTGTTTGCATACTTTATCACCTGAAGTGAAATAAATGCAATATTTGGCAATACACAGATGTTTCAGAGACATTATTGTCATGTAATACTTTATGCTCTGCTTAATACAGCGTGTGTTTGTACAAGAATAAAGTTCAACATATAATCCTACACTATCAATGAAGTGGGGTTTACGTTTTTAATCAGTTTTATTTTGATAAACATGACAATATAACATCGCGACTACATGAAAGGAGGTTTTACTGTTATAAAAAACAGATTTGTGTGCATTAGTGGAGCTGAAGGTTTTAGAATAAACATGAAACACGCGTGATCGCTGTCATGCGGTGAATCCAGCCAATCGAGGAATAGCTGTGTCGTCATCAGAGTCCGTGTAGCCTCTTGCAGCTGCTCTGGAGAAACTGCACCGCCTGTATCAGCCGACTGCTCTCAAATCGCTCTCGCGGCACTTTGTTGACATACGTCACTGTCACGTGGCGTCGGCGCTGCGTCCCGCGGAATTGGGCTACTTCAACACAGTTGCTGCGGGCTGTTTTTCATGTCCGCGGGTTGAAGCGACCCCAATTATATGATATTTAGCCCCGGGAATGCGAATTTTAGTAGGCAACCATGCCAAAAAAACACATTTAACCCCCCAAATGCGATTTTTACTGGAGATTCCCCACTGAAACAAGATTGGGCTTGTTTTGGGCTAGTTTTGAGTAGCAATTGGGCGGGTTTTGTTGTGAAAACCTGGCAACCCTGGCGCTGCCTCAAATCGGACAAAATTTCTAACCGAATGCACTGCTTCAAGTCAGCCGCCGATCGGTCTGCGCATCGCTGGGTGAAGTCGAACAAGCCTATTGTTTCCTGTTACCACGCCCCCTTGTTTAGTCCTTGTCTAGTCCTCATTGATTAACTGATTGTGTGCTCTCCTGTTCCTTGTCTGAGTGTGCTCACCCTTTCCTCATGTTTTCTGCTCCTTGTTTGTCTGAGTGTGTTCACCTGTTCCTCATGTTCTCTGCTCCTTGTTTGTCTGAGTGTGTTCACCTGTTCCTCATGTTCTCTGCTCCTTGTTTGTCTGAGTGTGTTCACCTGTTCCTCATGTTTTCTGCTCCCTTTATAAAGTGTGTTCTTTTCCTCGTGTGGTTGTTGGTTCGTTATACCTACGTGTGTTATGCTAGTGTTGCTAAGTGTTTGTGCTGCCTTTTGGTCTTGTCTTGTTTTCTGTGTCTCTAGTTCCTGTCCTGCAAGTAGAGCTTCCCGGGCAGCTTGCTCTCCTTGCCTAGCTGCAAGCTTGGTGAGTTTCCTGATAAGACCTGACTGCATTGCCCTAGGATTCCTGTCTGGCCATTGCTGGTATCCTTTGGTCTCATGCTGCTCTGTCAGAACTGCTCTCCAGTCTACCACCTTCTGGACTTGGACTGGGCTGCTCTTCCTGCCTGTATTGTGCTCTTAACCTGCCTACTATTTGGACTGTTCACCTCCTCACCATTTCTTGTCTTGTCAGCTGTTTGTCAATTAAACCCCTGATCACTCATTCCTGCATTTGAGTCCTCTCTCATAGAACTGTGACCTATGTTGTGATTCAACAGCAGCTTAGCGCACGTTGCACGGAAAGGTCACGCCTCTTAACGGGGAGATGTATGCGCTCAATGATCTCTACAGCGTCCCTGTGAAAGCCAAACAAAGGTGATTTAACTCCGGGATGAAAATAACAGCGTCTCGATGACATGGCGACAAACACACTCAAACGCAACACTTCCTCGTCTTCTCCACGCAACACTTCCTGTTCTCCATGTGGGAGAGCAACAAGACCACGCCCCCTTTTTTGTGTATTCTTGTGGGCGGAGGTTAGTCTGTTCTACTGACGTAATTAAAGCAGGCTGTACCAAGATGTAGTCCAAGCCGGCCGTTCGCTGTAGGCTTTGAAAGGGAACTTTTGTTAAATAAAATATCTCGCTTGGCATTGAACTTTGAGCTTTATAATTTTACAGGTATTATTTATGCTCTAACAGCAACATTACACACTAACTAAAGTTTGAACAATGGAATCACGAAGAATGGGACCTTTTAAGACCGATTAGTTGAGACGCTTATTTTAACTATAGGATGCTAATTGCAGTGTTGGGAGTAACGGCGTTTTAGTATAACAGCGTTACTAACGGCGTTAATTTTTCAGTAACGGAGTAATCTAATTAATTACTTTTCCCAATGTTGCAACGCCGTAGGCCAATTTATACTTCTGCGTCGAGTGCACGCAGAGGGTACGGCGTACCCTACGCATAGACGCGTTGGATACGGCGTACCCTACGCCGTACCCTGACGCGCACCTCTCCAAAAATGTAACAACGCGTCAATTCTACGCGGACCGCAAGCGCTGTGATTGGTCTGCCAGAACCCTTCCCTCAGGTCAATAAATAAATAAAAAATCTGCGATAGTGGTGTGTGTGTGTGTGTTCAGAAATTGGATGATAGTTCCTTACGTCTGCTATAACACAATATTTTGCAGTCCAGCGATTCTTTATGGTAGTAAATAAATACATAGATCCGCTGAGTATAGTTTATTTATTTTCTCATTAAAACCAAAGATGTTAATCTGTGATTGTATATCAAGAACAGGGACACATTAGGGTATATTTCATGAATGAAGTCTCCGCAACAGCAATCGATTGCTCGAGCCACCGCTGCTGAAAACAGCTGCCACGAGCTCCGCATGATTTCACAAACACATTCCAGCGCCAGATCGCCTTATTTAACTTTACTAATCAACTAGAGATGCTTAATTTGCTTTAGATACAACAACTCAAGCTGCAAGAAAAGCCGCTCTCTCACTGCTGCTGATATTCCGACATGAATGTACAGATGCTACACAACAAGCTGCTTCTTCTTCGGCTGTTCTCTTGATTACACCAACATGCCCGAGGACACTGCCTACTAGCGTCTGCATGTGTAACTGCACATTGACGCAGACAACAGCGCAGAAGTATAAATGCTCACGACGGCGTCGGCTACGCGCGTAGCCTACGGCGTACACTCGACGCAGAAGTATAAATTGGCCTTTAGCGTTACTGAGAAAAAAAATGCGGCGTTACTATAATTGAGCTCACTGAAGCGGTTTTCATCCGAACAGGCTCTCTGTCAGTCGGACCTGCAACGTGCGCGTGTGTGTGTGTGTGTGTGTGTGTGTGTGCGTGCGTGGTACACATAACTGATGATGATTGGTGGGTGGGAGACAAGGTTGAGGTTGATAGGTTGAGTTCACACACACACACACACACACACACGCACACCTATGACGCACAGTCGCACACGCATATGCACAGTCAGCGATGGCAAGTCCAACGACTTCAAAGGTAGCTTTCGCAAACTGGAAGTATAAGCGCTACTTTTCCCTCGTTGAGGTGAAAGGTAAGAATGTTTATGTGACGTGCAACTTATGCCCAGGAAGAAAGAGTCTCTCCACGTCGGTGGCCAGTAATTCTAATCTAATGAAGCCTCACATCATCACAGCCACAAAATGAGCGGCTAAAAACCCAGGCGATAACGTGAGCTCCACTACCAAAGGAGTAGTAAAGTACTGATAATATTTACACTATAGTAGGCCTACTGATAATATTTACAATATATTGAATTTGATAGGTGTCTCTCACATTGTCCCACACACACAATAGTGTACATTAATGTACAATGTTTAGTGTCTAATTCATTCATTTAACATATTTAAATTGGGGGCATCCAAGTTATTTGACATATTTGAACTTTTGACAAAAAAAAAGTAACGCAGTAATTACTTTCCCTGGTAATTAGTTACTTTTATAATGATGTAACTCAGTTACTATTTGTAAGAAGTAACTAGTAACTATAACTAATTACTTTTTTAAAGTAACGTGCCCAACACTGGCTAATTGTGATTTAAACATTTTTGAATTCTTATTAATTTTTGTATTACTAGTCTTAAGAAAACAAATGTTGCACACTCTTGCTTGTCATACTATTTTGATTAGTTATTTTCTTGAATTCTAAAAGTTAGTTGATCTCTTTCTGAGTGTCCAGTTTTGTCTTTACGATTGCTTGAAACCTCACAAACAAAACATATGGAACTTAAGTGTACACATGTGGATTGCTAGCCTTTTTTCCCCACTGGAACAACTGGTGCTTGGAACAGGATTTTTACAGAATTATTTTACGTGAGCAGGAATTAATTGTCTCGTATGATAAAGAGATGCGAATATAAGGGGCTAAAATTAACACTCTGCAAGTGCTGTTATATAGTGCTGCTATATATGTCTGACAACACATTATTTTGGAGAACAAAAATCTATGTGGAGGGAAAATTATTTCAATGCTTTTGCATTTGCTCGCAAAATATGTTTCCCCCAAGAAACTGCTTGCAAAGGCATAGAAATAGTTTTCCCATCCATCTCCCATCTCAAAAGTTATACTTTGCATGACCATATTTATAGTGGGGCAAAAGAAAATTTAGTCAGCCACCAATTGTGCAAGTTCTCCCACTTAAAAAGATGAGAGAGGCCTGTAATTTTCATCATAGGTACACTTCAACTATGAGAGCTAGAATTAGGGAAAAAAATCCAGAAAATCAAATTCTGATTTTTTTAAAAGAATTTATTTGCAAATTATGGTGGCAAATAAGTATTTGGTCACCTACAAAAACAAGATTTCTGGCTCTCACAGACCTGTAACTTCTTTAATGCCTAGTTCAGACTGCAAGATTTTCAAACTGGTCGGATCACTGCTCTTTTCACACTGCATGACTATCTGGGCCAGCATTCAGTCACTGCTGTGTTCACACTGCATGATGGGTCGGTGACGGGGTTTCACACTGCATGACTGTACAAGAGGAATAATCGCCGACAGCTCTGTCCCGTCCGCAAATTACGTTTCACAACAAAGCACACGCGAGAAGTGAGAAAGAAAAACCGCGAGATCACACGTGCGTCAGACCGGAGTTCTCGCGCAAGACTGGAATTATTAAAAATATAGACTGCAGTTCAGAAACTTGCTATCCATATTGTCAGTGCGCTGATTTGCAGCAAAAAGGAGAAAAAGAAAAGATTATGCTGGAGGAAATGGTTGGGGAGACACAGGGAGCAAGGATTGTGTTCTGCAAAGATTGTTTGAGGTAAATAAATAATTTTGCAGTGTGCTGCTGTTGCGGCTGGTCAAGCAAATGTTTGTGCTTTGTTTCTGCTTGATATAACTGTAAATATATATATTAAAAATACGGATATTCTTGTCTATACCCCCTCCCGCTGCCCTGTATATTGCTCTCTCATTGGCTGTACGTCATCGCAGATGTATTTTTCAGTCAGAACTCATTTCACACAGCAGGAGTTTGAATCGCCGACAGGTCCAGATATTTAGCATGCCAAATATCTCGCGGGCGTCGCCGACTCATCTGCGATTCTCTCTGATCGTGTCTTTGCTAATTCATACTGCGTGATTGTCGCTCGCATGAACGAGCACCGATTTGCCTGTGATTTCGGGCATTTGTCGGCGATTTCTCAAAACCCGTAGCTGGGCTAAAATCGTGCAGTCTGAACTCGGCATAAGAGGCTCCTCTGTCCTCCACTCGTTACCTGTATTGTTAACTATTTGAACTCGTTATCAGTATAAAAGACACCTGTCCACAACCTCAAACAGTCAGATTCCAAACTCCACTAGGGCCAAGACCAAAGAGCTGTCAAAGGACACCAGAAACAAAACTGTAGACCTGCACCAGGCTGGGAAGACTGAATCTGCAATAGGTAAGCAGCTTGGTGTGAAGAAATCAACTGTGAGAGCAATTATTAGAAAATGGAAGACATACAAGACCACTGATAATCTCCCTCGATCTGGGGCTCCACGCAAGATCTCACCCCGTGGGGTCAAAATGATCACAAGAACGGTGAGCAAAAATCCCAGAACCACACGGGGGGACCTAGTGAATGACCTGCAGAGAGCTGGGACCAAAGTAACAAAGTCTACCATCAGTAACACACTACGCCACCAGGGACCTGCAGTGCCAGACGTGTCCCCCTGCTTAAGCCAGTACAAGTCCGGGCCCGTCTGAAGTTTGCTAGAGAGCTAGAGATCCAGAAGAGGATTGGGAGAATGTCATATGGTCAGATGAAACCAAAATAGAACTTTTAGTAAAAACTCAACTTGTCGTGTTTGGAGGAGAAAGAATGCTGAGTTGGATCCAAAGAACACCATACCTACTGTGAAGCATGGGGGTGGAAACATCATGCTCTGGGGCTGTTTTTCTGCAAAGGGACCAGGACGACTGATCCGTGTAAAGGAAAGAATGAATGGGGCCATGTATGGTGAGATTTTGAGTAAAAACCTCCTTCCATCAGCAAGGGCATTGAAGATGAAACGTGGCTGGGTCTTTCAGCATGACAATGATCCCAAACACACCGCCCCGGGCAACGAAGGAGTGGCTTCATAAGAAGCATTTCAAGGTCCTGGAGTGGCCTAGCCAGTCTCCAGATCTCAACCCCATAGAAAATCTTTGGAGGGAGTTGAAAATCCGTGTTGCCCAGCGACAGCCCCTCTAGAGGAAATCTGCATGGAGGAATGGGACAAACTAACAGCCACAGTGTGTAAAAACCTTGTGGAGACTTACAGAAAATGTTTGATCTCTGTCATTGCTAACAAAGGGTATATAACAAAGTATTGAGATTAACTTTTGTTATTGACCAAATACTTATTTTCCACCATAATTTGCAAATAAATTATTTAAAAATCAGACAATGTGATTTTTCTGGATTTTTTTTCACATTCTGTCTCTCATAGTTGAAGTGTACCTATGATGAAAATCAGGGCCGTTGGAAGGAATTTGGGGGCCCCAAGCAAAATGGACATGGAGGCCCCCCCAATACCCCCCCCCCCCCATGTTTACAGTGCAAATACTGCTGTTGCATATAATGTGCATAAAATTTGAACATTTTCAACAATTGAACATTTGCAAAAAACATCACTGTACCATTAAAAATATTTTTGTAGACCTTTAAGAAACCATTTTTAAAACATCTATAAAAATTACATAGATAGACGGACCAGATATTCATAACACTTAGTTAAGGGTTACTAGTTGGTTTGTAAACTGTCTATAAACATTATCTGGATGGTTATTATAAAGTTGCAACAGATGACTATAATACCTTGTTAAATAGTTAACAGTACAAGTAAAACATGTGGGTTGTCCTGATACTGTACTTCAAAATGTAACGGTGTAAAAAATTGCCACACAGGATAAAGTAACTGTTCAAGATCTATTGGTAACTTATAAAAATAATGTCATATTTGCATAAACTGTCACTACCGTATATCCCGACACTAGCACATTAAGATAAGCTATGAAAAAATCATGTTCCTCTGCCTCTTTCTGGTTAAATAATGATTATAATAATAGTTAATATAGAATGCTATATTAACTATTCCAGGTTATTTATGCATAGCATAAATAAGAGTTAGTATAGCATGCTATGCCACTTTCATCAAAACCTATTATAAAATCAAGTCAAGGCAACTTTATTTATATAGCGCTTTTAACAATGCAGATTGTTTCAAAGCAGCTTCACAGTGTCAAACAGGAAAATAATGCAACAGAATTTTATTCAGCCGTATAGCCAATACGGAGAAAACAGTGATGTCATCAGTTCATACAAAGCTATAGCAATGTCATTAAATACGATAATCAGTGATTCTGGAACAGATCTGCGTCTTCCTTATCCAGTTAAAAAACATATTACAGTATGTAACCATATTCCGTCCGTTCTAAAAAACAGTTCGTTACAAGCAGCATTTGCCGTCAGGCAGGTAAGTTAGCTAACATAAGCATATTTTTGCAAGCCTACCTGCTGCAAAATTACACCATTTTTGTACAAGACAAGTAGAGCTATTTTATCCAGTGTAATTTATCACTTACCACTATATAATTTTTTTCTTATCCTCCTATTCCTTTCTCTTTTTTCTTTTCTGGCTTCCTGAAGCATAATTCCGCTTCATGATGATGACTGCCGAGGAGGTTTTGTATTTTGCCGGCAGCAGAGATCACGTGGTTGGGTGGCTGCTGTCAGCGACTACCGAGAGGGGCCCCCTTGAGGGGGATCCCGATAACAGTGTCATTGCACTTTACTGCATTGACTATCAAAGGGGCGCTCACACAGTTTGTCGTTGCATTTTATTCTTAACCTGTTGTTGTCTTGGGGCCCCAGGCCAGCTCGGGGTCCCAAGCAATTGCTTGGTTTGCCTGCCTTGTCGTGACAGGCCTGATGAAAATTACAGGCCTCTCTCATCTTTTTAAGTGGGAGAACTTGCACAATTGGTGGCTGACTAAATACTGTTTTGCCCCACTGTACTTGATATTTTGCACATTGGACTAAAAGATGCTTTGGTACTCTAGGTAGTCTAAAATGCGTAAATAAGTTATGATAGACTTACGGTAAGGCTCTTGTCTTGAGTTAGTCTACATTGGATCTATGTACTCTTTTAACTATTTTTATACTACAATTCACAGAAACTAATATATATATGCCAAATATATGCCATATATATTTAGCATTGTTTTTAGTCATATGCATGTCAGAGCAAACAAACAAGCTGGCTGCTGTGTGCGATTTGAGTGGAGTTAGTCAAAGGCATGAGGAGTAAAGTTTCTCATTTAATATTCCTGCAGCCAACTGAGCTCCATGCTGCCGAGTGACCGCCGCTCCCTCAGGCATCAATAATACAAGAGGAAGTTATTGTTCCGCTGCAGGCGACAGCAACACAGAATTAAAAGGCTTGTGGGGAGGCTGTACTAGGCCTTTCTCTCAACCCACTCAGGTTTCAGGTGCTGTAGACAGACCTCAGACAAGAGAGAGATGATTTCAAACATCAGTGAAGGGCCTGATTGTGTGCCGACGGTGGCTTAAGGACACTTTTGTTGTATGACAGCTGTAGGCGACCTGCTGGCTGCCACATAAGAAAAACAATACCCATAACAACAAGGGTAGTTTTATGTCAGTGTTGGCACAGTTGAATATTACCTCATGAGATGTCAGATTGAGGAATAAAAGTGGGCGCATAGTGATACAATTATGAGGGGTGGCCGAACTCCGGTCCTGGAGAGTCTCAGTCCTGCAGAGTTCAACTCCAACCCTGATAAAACTCACCTGCCTGTAGCTTTTTAGTAACCCTTTAGACCTTGATTAGCTTGTTCAGGTGTGTTTGATTAGGGTTGAAGCAAAACCATGCAGGACTGTGGCTCTCCAGGACAGATGTTCGCCACCCCTGTTTTAAGAGGAAAAATATGTTGATATAATTGAAAAAAAGCACATAAATTACTAAAATTTTAACTAAAATGAAAACTATTAATAAGTAATGATGAAAGAACACTGGCAGTGTCATTATCACTATAAAGAGTGATATACATTTTTGGAATATCACCATCAAACTATTTGGTTTTAACTATTATTCAATAGATTTTTTATTATGCAGCAAATGTGCATTATCTATTGAATATCTACTGTGCCCCACTTTAGCCTCAGTCAAAGTAATGGCCTACCTTTGTAACTCCTTTAATCTTAATTACTATGAAATTGCCTTGTGATACAAGAGTATACCCTCTTAAAGTTCCTTGGCCTTTCTCTTTTCTCATATTACATCCCTGAGCCTCTGGCCTCTCACTCCAGCACACAGTCAGCTGGCACATGATGGGACGATGTCGCTGAAACATGAAGCGTTAGCTTTTGAGGATCCAATTGAATCTCAAAGACTGGGAGGGGGAGCGGATCAAAAAGTGACAAATGCTGAGAGAGAAAGAGAGAGAGGGGGATATAGAGAGAAAGACTCAGAAATAATTGGATCACACTCGCAATCCTAGACACATCCAATCTATTTTCACAGATACGTACAGGATTAAACAGACACAACTGCTTAAATGTAAGTACAAAAAAAACCTCTAGTGTTTTACAAATGTAGGAAATGTCAGAATTTAATGTTTTATTTTTCAAGACAAAATGCATTTAGGTAAGAATTGCAAAAACCTTTTTTTCAGTCTATTTTGTAATAGTATGCATGAAGTGAATGAAATGTCCAAATTGAATCATACTATTTAAATGTATTGTTTTTTTAAGACAAAACTGAGAAAGAACAAACTGAAAATAATTTGTTTTGCTGTGTATTCCTTTAGACTTGAAGTGGCAAACTTTTCTTTGTGAAAGTTTAGCCAAGTGACAGTGGATAGTCATTAAGATTTCATGTGCACTCCACAGTGTGACACTTTACTCTCTGAATGTCTCTGTCAGCTCCTAAAGGAACATAAATGCAGTCTTACAAGGACAACAAAATGACTTTGTCCATGCTACCTTGAGGCAAAGGAACTTAGGATGGGCAAGTTGGGAATTGTTGTGATTTTGCTTTTACTGGAACAAGTATCAGCCATTGCTGGAGGTAAGACAATTCTGGATGTTGTTGGTTCAATGACTCAATTTGTGTCGCAGTCTAACCTCTATGAATGTTCCTCTCATGTTAGCAAGCAAAAAAGAAGACCAGAAGGAGGCAATTTTGAAAGAGCTTGTTGAGATATGGAGGAAGGGTGGAGGATGGAATCCACAAAGAGTACAGCCACCAGCAGAAAGACAAAAGGACCAACAAATTCATTCCATAGTGAGGAGCATTATGGGTGGTCTCAAGTCTCTAGGTGTCCTGCCGAGGAAAAGCACGAGTCTCCCATCTTTAAACAAAGCCTTCGATCGAAACAGACTGTCAGGATTCCTTTATAACATCTCCATGTATCTGCAAGAGATGAGCGCTGAGATGGATGATCGTCAGCAACCTTTTAGTGATGACCAGTTTTGGGAGAATCTGCTCTATTCTCTTATTCAGACTGGAAGGGAAACAACACTTGGAATATGGGATGGGAAAAGTCCCCCGCGGCCCACCTTCAGGCTTCAGGATCTGTTTCTGTCGCTCAGGGGCAGCCCACATTGGGATGGACTTCTTGGGTTAGTACAGAGCATTTTGACCCTCAGTGAACGCCAGCCTCAAAAGCCCATCTTGACTTTTGTTGCTCAGAATTGGAAGACCATCAGTGCTTTGCTTGAAACTGTCCTTCAAGCTATGGTCAGTGGGACGTACGGCCAGGCCATCGCAGGTCTCCAGGGTTTCATCTGTGTCCTGAAAGGAAGAAATGATTGTTCCTTCAACCTGAGCTGGCTTGATCAGCTCATCAGCTTTATGGAGACCAGGAACTGGAAACCTGTGGTCAGTCTACACCCTGTGAGTGTGGAAAACAATCAGAGAGATGCCACACTTTCTACAGGACGTTTTAAACCCTTCTTCATGCCACCTGAGGTGCTTCGTGAGGAGCAGCTCTTGTCGAACAAATCGGGCACTGATTCAGAGAGCCTTGCTTCTATGCAGGCACTGCTTCTTCAGGCTTTGTCAAGGTCAAACGCAGGAGAAAGGGCAGTACAGTTCGCAGAGCGTAATCCCGCCCTCCTGCAGGGCTTGGATAACCTCAGACGTGGATTTCTACACAATGTTGGCCGCAGTGTATATGGTAATCTGAGAAGAAAAGTGTCACATATGACCAAGGCACTGCTGGATGATGTAAGCATCATTGTGGGCGAATCGAAGTACAGTCATCATGGAAGATGTTCTGTAGGCAAGTATAGTACTGCTGTATTTTTAGCTTTTAACAGAGTCTTAAATAATGCATACAACTTACCATATGCATGACCTAATGAACCTGTATTCATGATCTCCCTATACCCAATGTTCTCTCTAAGCTGTGCGCGTATGCGGACTTGTGATGCCACGGCTGCGCAGAAAGAATAAAATGCCGCACAGACGATAGACACAGACGCGAAATGTGGGGAGAAATCCATTTGATTGTAGTTTAAATGAGAAATAATTGCAGTGCTCTGTTCTACCGTTATAGAGTTAATTTCGCTATCGTGTTAGTACCGGTGGATGCGGTTTACAGGTTTCATAGAAAAACAATGATGTCACGTGTGAGCATGCGGCAGCGAGTTGTATTTGTGATTCCAATAGCTCAAAATGAGAGGTAGCGAGAAGACATGGAATAAAACCTCATCATGTTTTAAAGAAAAGTGGCTTGATTAAGCGGTGGCCATAACAGATGATGGACACAGCACGGTAACAAAAGATAACAAGACATTTACAGTTATACCCACCACAAGTGTAGCGTGCAAACTCTAAACACCAAAGTAACACACATCCGTTTAAATAGATGTGTGTGTGTGGTTTGGGTTTCAGTGATGTTTAGATAACTAGCCTTTAAAAGAGTTCACATGTTCCCTTGAACATATTTAGCTATTAGATCTATTTAATTACTTCAGTTAGTAATTTTTTTTTTTACAAATTGAAGCATTTAAACTGATATAATATAATATCAGTTTAAATACTTCCATTAGTTTTTATATTATAGCCTATTATAATTGTATTATAGTGTAAGCCTAATAAAGAATAGATCTCACAAGAGGATTGTTTAGGGATCCTTGCCATTAAAACGTTTGAAAACCCCTGATATAAAAAATCTTGGAAATTCATAAGCAATAAACAAACATTTAATATAGATGGTTTAATGCTGCCTGTCGCCAATAAATGACTGTACAAAAACACATTAAGAACCATCGCAGTGTAACTGCTTAATTTTTTTCACATTATATTATATTATAAAAAATTGAACTGTCCTGGGGGAGATTTTAATAGTATTTCTTGGTAAAGAAGACTATAACAGCACTGTAAAATGTGCTTAATTTAGTGACTTCTGAATTAACTGTTTTTTTATTAAAAAATTTTTATTTCATATTTCACTAAGTTACATGAATGGTTAAATAAAATAGAAATGGCACATTAAAGTTAAAAGTTATAACTGCATGATGAAACCACTTTTTTTAATGTGCGTTTACATATGCTGTAGAGGTAAAGAATGTTTTTGCTCATGTGACCAAAATGTCCGCCCAATAGAGAAAAGTTTTGCTCAGCGAGAAAAGAAATTAGAGGGAACATTGCCTATACATTATATATACAATATACATACATTGCCAAAAATGCTGGGTTAAAAGCAATAATTCCTGGGTTATTTGGCAACCCAGTGCTAGTTAAATATTGGACAGAACACATGCTGGGTTATTTTACCCAGCTTGGGTTTTATACATTAATTATACTATTTTTTCAATAGTGATGTTGCGTGGTATTTCAGCCCTGGTCGTGCATTCATTTGACGGCTGTGAAACGTCCATGCTGATACGTTCGCTTCGAATTAATGCTGTGCTTGTAGAAGGCTAGCGTTCCAAGCAGACCTTAGCTGCTGCGTACATGTAAACAAAAAAAGACAAAATGTGAGACTATACAGACATTTCCCTCTTTGTACAGTAATAATTTGATAGAAATACAATGTAATCCAAACCTTAATTTCACTCAGGAAGTTTTCTCTCAGAACAGAACACAAAATTACCATTGACAAATGTATCTGGTTTGGCACAGACTACCCAACATTGGGTTACATTGACCCAGCGCTGGGTAGGTATGTGAGGTGGTTCATCATTTGTAATACAAATTGTGTATTGACAGTAAAAATGACAGAGCAGCTGCGTTACAGAAAAACTACCCAGCACTGGGTAAAAATATGAAAAATAACTCAATAAAATTATCAAGCAGGCTGAACCCAGCATTTTGGTTAAAAGAATAAAGTTGAATTTTTTTTATGTCTGTAAGGCCTATAAGCCTTCAAACCTCAAAACTTTCAAGCAAGACTTTAACAAGCATCATTTTAAGTTATTTAAAAACTGCTTATTTAGTTGAAAAATTATTTCATTTTAATTAAACTTTTCTACATTCAAATAATTTTTTTTTATATTTCCATTCAAATATCAGAAATTAAAATTGATTTTAAAAGGCATTCTCAATTCATTTCTGAATGTCGCACAACACTGACTGAAATCACAATGGCATTGTTAGTCATTAACCAGATCTTTGTTACTCTAAATCCTATAGCCTGTATAATCTTCTCTTTCTTTTATGCTGGTAACCGTACACCCCTGGTATTATGTGCACAGCTATGCTGTTACATCAAGGCCAATTGTATAATACAGTGGCCGGCTCTCCATTTTCCTCAATTAATCAACAGTGTTCTGTGATCATCTGTGATTTGTATCAATAAACTATTCACCCGGAACTTTTCCATTCATTTTTGTTTCTTTGTAAAGGTGACCTCAGGCAGTTAATATTGTGGTAAGTGTCATATGAATCAACAAAACATTTCAAACTAATTTCTAAGTGTATAAAGAAGATTATTATAAATTAATAGTTTGTTTTGTTTGTTCTCTTTGTACAGGGGAATTAGACATAACTTGACATGGAACGCTCAAGCGATGGGTTTCAGGTCAGATGGTTTACCCAGCATGCCGTCTTTCATGACCTGCCCCTCTCCAGAAGAGGAAACAAGGACTTTGAAACCTCAGCACTCACCTAGGCCTAGACTTCACCAATCCCAGCCAAAAGTCCATGAGCAGAGTGAATCAAACCCCTCACCCTCAGCAGAGATTCTAGAAGCTGCCTGTAATGCCTCTATCCCTGGTCTCACTGGGGTCTCAAATTTTACTGTTTTCCTCTACTGCAATATTTTTGATGGAGATGATGACTCACAGGACCCTGAGGTCAACCATTTTGGGGTAGACCTGCATGCAACCTGCTCCGATGCTGCTTGGTACCTCTCTGCAGCGGAGGAAGATTTTCTTTGGGTTCACGTTTGCAGTGAATTCTTCACTCATGAATTTAACAAAACTGTGTGTGCCAACTCTACATTCTGGCTGCAACATGCACATCAGGTATTTGGAGCTATACATTTAATATTTTTCCATGAAAGTTCTGTCATCGTTTAGTCACCCTCATATCGTTCCAAACCCATAAAACTTCTTCGAAACACAATTTAAGATATATTTTGAATGAAACCTGACAGGTTTCTGTCCCTCCATCGAAAGCCCAGTTAACTAAAAATATAGAAGATCCAAAAAGGTCATTTAGCGGTTTAAGTCAAGTCTTGTGAAGAGACGCAACTGCTTTATATAATAAACTGTGTTCAACACTGCACATCACATACAATAAGCATGAAAGCTCAAACGTACATTCTGCGTGAGAACCGATGATGTTCGTTCTAGTGTGCACACACAAGTTTCTGTGTTGATGCGCTCAATGTATGTGTGTTTATATGAATAAATGCCTAAATCGCTTTTCTGTGAAATTTTCAAAGGTAGATTCTACAAGGGATTACCATTACCTAAACCAATCAAGTATTGATGACCTCTGTCTTCAGCTTTCCAACGATGTTTCTGGGGGATCTCCTCCAGACGCCACAGAGGATTGCTTAGCACTGCTAAGCAGCAAAACTCTAACTGCCCAGGATTTTAGAAGGTGTTTTCTGCCCAATAACACAGCCCTTATTGCCTCTTTGTGTGGAAATGAGTCGTCTCATATACCACAAGATGGGAGCTGGGCGGCGGAGTACTGCTCCAAAGTCCCTAATTACGCTCATGGTGCCCCCAAAGACAACTGTGATTACTCAAACTGGAAGGCAGAACAATTTATGAACTCCACCGCCCTTGAGCTTTGCAGCAGTAAAGCTAGTTTGAAGGACTATATTTGCAAAAACACCACACTGCACCTCACATTAGTTCAAAAGCAGCCTTCGCTCTTAGACTACTGTTTAAACTCTGAAGAAACACAGGGCTCCAAGTGCGTCCTCCAGAAGCTGTTTGACATGCTGCCAGCTCCGTATGACTTTGACTCCTCTCAACTTTGTGTGAACCCCTTGCCCGTTCTACAAGACGCCATTCATAAGCTCACTCTATGTGAAGGAGTAATGGATGAACGCACGGGTTGGTTGGCTACAGTAAGCTACGTGCTTCGAGTGTTGGACTTTGTGGTAGGGCTCTCAGCGGGTTTGGAGGAGGGAGAACGTGAGGTGCGTCAAGGCCTGGGTCAGGCCATTCTTCTGTCCAGCCTCCAGGACAATGCTTCCTTCTGGGCCACTCTACGGCCAGATGCATCCTTAAGTGTGCTTCACACGGTTGGCGTCTTCCTGAAGAGAGAGCAAAACTCAACCTTAAAAGAAGATCTTTTAAGCTGTTTCAGTGTATGTCATGCATTGAAAAGTTACATAGTTTCTCCATGCTATTACTAATTGTATTTTATTATTATATTACCATGCGCAGTTTGATGCATTCAGTTTCAAAGGCTTTTCTCCCCAGCAGCCTGTCCTGTGGGATCTTATTCAGAGGGAAGGCAACTATTCTGCTTTAAGATTTTTAATGCAGGTATAACTCATTATCTCAGATGGTAAATTATCTAGTCCAACCAAGCTAAATATGATAATCCCCATTTTTAAAATATGAAGATAGCCATAAATATGTTCATGTAAAACCTGTTATACTATGTGAGAAAGTTAGTAAAATAGTAAGTGTTGACTCCAAAATTGTCATCGTGCTAAGAAATTGTTAAAGTTTAACTTAATTGTATTATAATTATTTTACATTTTTCTGCATAGCTGAGTTTTTAAACCCTTGAGTTAAACCCAATAACAGACCTAACATATAAAATATTGTTATTAACACTATCCATACTGTAGTTTCTTAAAAAAAACGCACTGTTTTGTCAACATCTAATGCTGACATTTATACACTCCAAGGAGTACCTACAGATGCCTAGAGAGAGTATTCGCAGTGTAGTTCTGTCGGCAGAAAAAGATGCTGTGAAAAGATTCCTTTCCCATGTTCATCAGAGTTGGGATCAACTTCAAGTGGAAACTATACAGGTGAACAAAAACATTTTACATGATTGAGGTAATTTCAGATGTTATTCCAGAAGCATGAGACCAGATAATACTGATAAGCTGATACATTTTCATGTTATGGCTGAAATAAAAGTCATATAAGATTCAATTAAAATTAAAATGATTCTGGCTGATACTGATCTTTTTTTTTTTTGCCTGAAAAAATAAAATAGTAAAACACAAAATCAATCATTTTAAATGCTAACAGGTTTTTTTTTTGCATTGCAACATAAGGAACAGTATGACTTCACCAACAGTATCAATTAACCAATATAATACAAATTTATCATGCATCCCAACTTAGAAGTATGTACATATAACGTGTCATTTACAGGTCTCTCCAAAAGAACAAGAGGCCATGGAAACCATGACAGCTGCTTTTATTCACAAGTTTCCACGTGTCACACCAGAGCTTTTCCTCGACCTCTCCCAATTTATACCGTACATGTCTGTTTCTGACATTATGACCTTCCCTGCCTCTCTCATGGTCAATGAAAGTGTGTAAGTAGATCATATCGAAATTATGTCCTCACAATTCAATTCTCCATATGATCATGATTTCAACTCTTGTTCAATCACTCCAGACTGTTGGCTATTAGTGATCACAGCTCTGAGATGAAGTCTCCACAAAAAAAAGCCTTCATAAAACGCCTGTTGCAGTCCAGCGAAGCTGGAGATGTCCCTTCATGGCCTCCATACTTCCTCCGCTCCATTCTACCCTTACTTCCACATCTCCCAGTCAGTCACTTTCAGCAGCTCTCATCTCAACAAGTAAGTAACGTCTCCTTTTTGCAGGGGATCCTGATTTCTCATACTTTTCACATGCCGAAAGTAACATCTGAATGTTTGTCCTACAGCTCACCCCCTTGATGGAGATGCTGGGGAACAGCAGTCTGGATGCCACAAGGGGGCGCCATGTACTTCGTACTGTATTCGGCAGGGGGAAGAACCTGACGAGTGACAACATAATGAGGTACAAATTCAGTTCAATATCATTTTACATTTATATATAACAAGTACAAGACAAAACACCATGTTTCTCACAACAGGTTAGGAGTTCTTATGTGTTACCTGGACTCTGAGGACTTGCAACAGCTATTGTCCTCATCAAATCTCTCGCCGGTCCTGTGGCAGCAGCTGGCTCGATGTGTATCAGAGGGACACATCAGTGGAAGTGGCAGAGTGAGTCTTTTTTTTTTTTATATCGTGCATTGAATAATAATGTTTGTAGCGTTATTCATGTAGATTTATTTTATCCGTAGCTGTCGCATTGGCTTGGAACGGCCCTTAAATCTTTAAATGCCAGCATCTTATCAGCTTCGGCAATGGCCTCATTACATGGTATGCTGCCACAAATGGGTTCTACATTTTTGGACCCGTTGTCCTCAAATGAGTTGTTGGATCTGGTAACTCTTCCAGGCATGCCAACTTTCCCACCTGCACAGGTAAGCATATTAGAATGCAGGGTTGTGCACCATTCGGAACTGAATTGAGAAGGCCTTTTAAATTCCAATTCAATTTGAACGGAATAGATAGATAGATTACATTTGAAATTCCAACTCATGAATGGACTCTTTTCACATTTTCAGAAGCGGAAGTTGTCATAGTCGAGTTTTTGCTTGATAGTCGGGTTTTAACTTTGCTAGATGTTACTGTGCAAACACATCATCACATGCTGTGAAAAGGATCCATTGGGCAGAAGCCAGTTTCCTCAATTCTGAATTTTGCACAACCCTGAGTGAATTATATTGTATATAGTCACTGGAAGTGCATTACGTCATTTCACCTATATATTAGAACCATTTTCCATTTCTTTTAATGCAGGCATTCCACATACTGAACAAAATAGCAGAAGAAACAAATGTAAGCTGTATACCAGTCTCATTATGTTACTTACTTTAAGTGAGTCTTGTGTTCACAGTCTCAATCCTGTTTAGTTCAGTGCCAACACACTCTGCAGATTGAAGCCATTGTTCCTGGGTCTGGGGCCTTCTTTCTTGAGAAAGCTGGTTGTACACGAGTCTCCACCTGATTGTCAGTGTTGGAGTTTACTGCTGTCTGACCTGAAACCTGCTCATCGAGCGATGGTCCATTTTGCACTCCAACAGGTTTGAACTTCTTGTGCTTGTACGCTAGACAAAACAATCACCATTTTATTGCTTATGCATTAGATTTGATTTGGTCAGTTGGTGCATGATAACATTCTGTTTGTTTGAAGGCTCTGGAACGCACATCTGTACATATATCACAGAAACTGCAGTGTCTTCTTCCATTCGTCTCTTTGAAGAAATTAATGTCAGATCTAAACGGAGAGACAGTTCTTCAACATACATCTCTGTATAAGCATATGCCCTGGTCTCATCAACAGGTACAACCCTAATTTCATACCTTTGGTTTTGTACCACACTGTACATTACATTCAGTGCCCTCTACTGCGCTTGCCAGACAAAGCTCAGAGATCTCAAGTTCTTTGGTGGATTATTTGTCATGCTTCAAAGGAGCCTTTCAGTAAATTAATAATCTGAGCCCCTCAACTGCCATCAAGCAAATTGATTTTAATGTGGTACAATAGCCTCCACCGGGGAATATAAATTAATAATCACCTACATTAAAGAGATTTTGTCTCAGCCAAAAGTGTATCAGATACAACCTTAAGGGCGATCCAGTTTCTCAGACTCACTTGTTGTATTTGACACAACAGGCTCAAATGCTGTTCAAAATGATTCAGCGGACCGTAAACATCACAAGAGAGTCACTACTGTAAGTGATATCAAGCATTACTAAACTTTATGACTGTTGACTGGTCAACTAGCCTCACCGGCAAAATTTTACTTTGGAAATTCATGCTGGTCTTTTTTGCATCATAGTCTGTAATAAACATCTCTGGCACAAATATTATGCATTGTCTTTGTATTTGCATTGTTTTGAAATGTAATAACATTGCTACAAAAATGTTTATCTCCCATGGAAGAGATTTAGATCGTATTGCAGGTGGCATGAGCTGTGAATGGCTGAAGCTATGGGTAAATAAGTCAGGCTTCTCAGAATTGTTGCAGTTCCTCACTAAATTGCCAGGAGGGCTTAGACCTGGTTTGGTAAGAATATGAGAAACAATCTTTTTAATATACCCATTACCATTAAAAGCCATTGCTGTCCTGATGTAAAATAAGAGATTATAATATTTTGATTAAGTAATATAACAGTATAATCAAATGATTTAACATTGCTCGCGGTACTTTAAGTAATGTGCCTCACTAATGTTTTTCATTATCAATGTATATGACTCAACTGACTAGGAAAAGGAACATTAGCGTGTCTGTATTAGACATGCAAAGGGAGGGAAAATGAATAAAATTGATGTTATGTTTCAACAGAGGAAATGCATTGTGGTGGAACTACGGAAAAGGCCTGATATTGATCTAAATGACTTTGACCCCTCATTTGCTGCAACATTACCGTAAGATCAGCAGTTGACTACCCAGAATGTAATTTGTTCGTTCTTGTACTTGCAGGTTCTTATTGGTGTATTTTGTCTCACAGGTTGACCATGATGGAGCACCTGTCTAACTCCTCATTCATAAGTGTACTAGACCATGTTCAACAACACTTTATTGACTTTCTGAAGATACCACGACACAAGCAAACAGCCTTGGCAGAGAAAGCCATCAATGTGCTTGTAAGAGCGAAATCATTGCATTCAAAATGTCATTATTGAATCCAATGCAGCGGAATATTTCTTTCTTTTGAAAGTTTCAGTGACCCAGATAAATGTGATCTTGCCCAGTAACTGTTTTTTTTTTTTTTTTTTAATTATAAAAAAAAAAAAACTTAATCCAATGTTATGCAGAAACTAATTTCCCCCCAAAAATCTGGATTATATGGATGTGGTTTGGATGTTTTTTTTGACTACCATTCAAAAGTTTGGAGTTGATAAGTTTTCTGTAATGTTTTTTTTTATTTTTTTAAATAAGTCTCTTATGTATGGTAGTTTGTTTAAACCACTGAATAAAAAAATCAAAATGGTAATTGCAACTTTTTATATTACAATTCTGACTTTTTTTCTCGCAATTGCAAGTTTACATACAGAATTGTATGATATACAGTGAGGAAAATAAGTATTTGAACACCTGAGAAAATCAATGTTAATATTTGGTACAGTAGCCTTTGTTTGCAATTACAGAGGTCAAACGTTTCCTGTAGTTTTTCACCAGGTTTGCACACACTGCAGGAGGGATTTTGGCCCACTCCTCCACACAGATCTTCTCTAGATCAGTCAGGTTTCTGGCCTGTCACTGAGAAACACGTAGTTTGAGCTCCCTCCAAAGATTCTCTATTGGGTTTAGGTCTGGACACTGGTTAGGCCACGCCAGAACCTTGATATGCTTCTTACAGAGCCACTCCTTGGTTATCCTGGCTGTGTGCTGCGGGTCATTGTCATGTTGGAAGACCCAGCCTTGACCCATCTTCAATGCTCTAACTGAGGGAAGGAGGTTGTTCCCCAAAATCTTGCAATACATGGCCCCGGTCATCCTCTCCTTAATACAGTGCAGTCACCCTGTTCCATGTGCAGAAAAACACCCCCAAAGCATGATGCTACCACCCCCATTCTTCACAGTAGGGATGGTGTTCTTGGGATGGTACTCATCATTCTTCTTCCTCCAAACACGTTTAGTGGAATTATGACCAAAAAGTTCTATTTTGGTCTCATCTGACCACATGACTTTCTCCCATGACTCCTCTAGATCATCCAAATGGCCATTGGCCAACTTAAGATGAGCCTTGACATGTGCTGGTTTAAGCAGGGGAACCTTCCGTGCCATGCATGATTTCAAACCATGACGTCTTAGTGTATTACCAACAGTAACCTTGGAAACGGTGGTCCAAGCTCTTTTCAGGTCATTGACCAGCTCCTCCCGTGTAGTTCTGGGCTGATTTCTCACCTTTCTTAGGATCACTGAGACCCCATGAGGTGAGATCTTGCATGGAGCCCCAGTCCGAGGGAGATTGACAGTCATGTTTAGCTTCTTCCATTTTCTAATGATTGCTCCAACAGTGGACCTTTTTTCACCAAGCTGCTTGGCAATTTCCCCGTAGCCCTTTCCAGCCTTGTGGAGGTGTACAATTTTGTCTCTAGTGTCTTTGGACAGCTCTTTGGTCTTGGCCATGTTAGTAGTTGGATTCTTACTGATTGTATGGGGTGGACAGGTGTCTTTATGCAGCTAACGACCTCAAACAGGTGCATCTAATTTAGGATAATAAATGGAGTGGAGGTGGACATTTTAAAGGCAGACTAACAGGTCTTTGAGGGTCAGAATTCTACCTGATAGACAGGTGTTCAAATACTTATTTGCAGCTGTATCATACAAATAAATAGTTAAAAAATCATATATTGTGATTTCTGGATTTTTTTTTTAGATTATGTCTCTCACAGTGGACATGCACCTACGATGACAATTTCAGACCCCTCCATGATTTTCAAGTGGGAGAACTTGCAAAATAGCAGGGTGTTCAAATACTTATTTTCCTCATTGTACACTTGCAATTCTGAGAAAAAAGATAGAATTCTTCGCAATTGTGGGTTTATATCTCACAATTCTGAGAAAAGAAGTCGCAAACTCGCAATGATTGAGTTATAAAGTCAGAATTTCTAAGTACTGACCCCAAACAATTGAACAGCAGTGTAAGAAAAATATGCCAAATAATCAAATTGTGCAGACATAGATAATACACATATCAAAATTCCTTATTTACCATCCTTTTATCTCCACTGATAGGGCATCTCTGAAGATGGCCTCACTGGGACCTTCATGGACTTGCTCGGCCCTCTTCTGCCGTTCCTGGACAGGGATGTGTTGGCTCATATGGACAGAGAGGCTCTGAAACTACGACTGGAGGAGCTAAAACAATATTGCATGCCCTCTGACACCTTCAGACAAATATCAGCTTTACTTACAGAGAGGAGCATGCTGGGGTGAGATAAAGTTGTTCCATTTTTTATTTGTTCCATCTGATATGTAGTTCCTTGTTCTGCAAGCAAAATACAAATCTGTATTGGGGATTTGACAAAGTCCCTGTTGTTTGCAACAGAGAACCAAAAACATGGACAGTTGGGGATGTTGAGCATGTGGGAAGACTTCTGTTCACCCTTTCACCTCAACAGATAAGATCCCTACCACTGGTAAGGGAAACACAAGTCTATCCAATCGACTAAAGCGCAGTATGATGCAGGATTTATCACATTGAACCTCTACATTTTTCCTTCAAGGTTGATTTAGGTAGAGACACAGTTGAACAGGTTCTGATGAGCCAGTGGCTTTGGAAAAACAGTGAAGTGGGTAAGGCTTGTTTGGACCTGAAAGGACTACGAGAAAAGATGGACAGTCTCATCCAAAGGATCGTTAAAGGTCGATGGTGGATGAGAAGGGGTGAGTTGTGTACAGAATCCATCAGATGTTTTTTATGACCTCTTCGGAAAGGTAAATCATATATTGTTGCTTACTAGGGCCCATCCCAAGCTGCGCAGACATTAAAGGGACATTTCCCTCAGCCTGGAGGTCCTATCAGCTGAATCGAATGAAGAGGAGGGAGCTCAAGACATGTGTTGAGTTCATTGGTCAGGATGACACACTTGACGCAGACCAACGTGAAGCACTTTGGATGGAACTCAGACCAGTTAAGCCACTTGTGCTTGTCCAAATGCTGTTGTTTAATGATTATTAAATGTTTTTTCCTCACACAACAATCTTTATCTCAGGTGTATAAACCAGTGAGGCAGCTTAAACCAGAGCAGGTGTTAGAACTGGGTTGCATAGTGACCGAAATGGGGGAAAGAGAGCTACAGGCTGTCAACTTGTCCAGTCTGGCTGTGGTGGCCCATCTTGGGGACCTTAATGGGTGGAACGCAAAGAAAGTATGTTTTTCATTTCGGATTAGCCTGATATCGTAATCAGGGAAGATACTTCACTTTTAGTTTTTTTTTTTTTTACAGATGAGATCAGTTGTCCTTGGCATAATGAAGCGACTTAAACGGAAGCCTGAAGAACTTGATGTAGTGGAGCTTGTTTCCATTGGACATCTGCTTTGTGGCTTCAGTTCCTCTGAAATTTCCCGTCTAGATCCTTTCAACCTAAGGTCAGTGGACAAATCTATGTGCACAATCCAAAATGTAATATGATTCACCTTAAAATCTTTGAAAGCATTGTGTTGTATTTGTGTCCATTAGTGTGGCTGCTTTGTTTCTGGGGGAGATGGTACTGCCGTGTTCTGAGCAGCAGACCGAGGCGCTGACGTCACGCCTATCCAATCCTCTGGGCTTTGGTCCAGTCAGCAGCTGGGGCTCTGAGGTCTTTACTGAGATTGGGACTTTGGCAGGTACTGACTGTGGCTTCGATTACAATCAGTTCAATGGACAATATACACATGCCAAAGTGGGCAGGCTCATAAAAAGAATAAGACAAACTGATTCTCTGTCCTCAGCTGGGCTGGAAGATATGGTATTGTCTGCACTTATAAAAGAGCAAGTGGAAGGACTGACGCCAACAGCAATAACCTTGATACCTCCAAGAAAATTGGCTGTGAGTGACAGATATTTATGCATTCATTTATTTTCTTTCATTTGGCATCCTTCTGTTCATTGTAACACTTAAATAGTTAATTAATTGTGACAACCTTAGTGAGGACTATTTTATGTATATTTCCTCTAATATTTGTCTTTCTCGTTTCTGTCTATTGTCAGTAGTTTACAATTGTTTGAAGAATAGATCATACAGACGTCACTTTCAAACCAAGCATCTTTTTCTTGGTCAACGTGCCAAATACACACAACAAACTTGAACCCTTTGCGAAATCCTAATGAGCAATTCTGATTTGCATGGATTCCTATTAAAATAATTGCATTTCACCTGCAAAATTCACAGAAAAACTGTAAATATTAAACATGACAGTTTGTACTTTAAAACAGTTGAATTCTTCCCATCTACAGCGCTCCTGCTACATTTTAGCCGCGTTTGTACCAGGAACTTTTTTCCCCCCAGACCTGCTACTGTCTGCGTTTCCGCTGCTCCTCCCAGTCAGCGACGGACAGTAATAATTTTTGCGCAACACTGTCTGCAACAATAACAACTATGGAGGAGATGCAAGCAGCGCTGCTTTTGCTGGTTATGTATTGGTTTACTAAAGAGGTCATTAACAAAACTGCGGAAAAGAGACAAGCACTGATACTAAAGTGTATCCTGAAAGCTTGTAAAGCTAGATTTAAAATAAGACAACGTATGTTATTATCAGCTATTACGTATGGTATATATTATATGGTATATATATATATATATTGACCGTGCGATTGCTGAGACGAACGCGCGCAATCGGACAGAAAGAGCAAGACTGATATTTACTGAACGCAGAACGAACCTCGCAAAAGACTTTTAAAAATGCTGATTGAAATAAAATGCTGCGTGAGTTCAACCAATGAGCATGTTCAGCGCCCAAGTCCCACCCCCGAAAGTTCCCGAACTTTGTAAAAATACTACCTCGGGAGAAGGGCTGTTTGGAGGGGGAAATATTTACCCGGAACTTCATTTAGACCCTGGTTCCTGCAGTTGAAACACACCGAGTACCACCCCAAAGTTCCTAGTTCCTGGGGAAAGTTCCTGCGGTGGAAACGTGGCTATACATTCAGATAAAAGTTTAGGCCATGATTTCACATTTAAGCCGCGTTTCCACTGCAGGAACTTTCACCAGGAACTAGGGACTTTGGGGTGGTACTCAGTCGGTTTCCTCCGTAGGGACCAGGGTCTAAAAATGTCCTCCACAGAAAGTCCCTGCTTGCGAGGTAGTACTTTTTCAAAGTTCAGTCAGCTTTTTTTAGAAGGCGATTATCTAATAAAAAACGAATGCGTTTCTGCTTTGTTTATGATTCTGTCGGCAGCATGACGATACAGTTTGCTTTCTCACATCACTAATTTTATATATGCAACATTTGGGTCGGACTTGCGTGTTTTGATCACATTGTTTTAACTGCTTGAGGTACTGCTAATTTTTTAGAGTCCTCTCAGCCTTGTCGACAAACATACACACTGCTGTTCTTTACCTGTTAATGCAGCATCTAGTCGAGAAATGAATTACTTTATAATGATTTGGCAACAAGTACTGTAGGTTTCAGTCTTCAAACCATTTCGCTGTCATGTTTTAAACGTGCATCTGATGTGTTAGCACTCTGTGCAGCATGTGCTTTCCGTGCAGCATGTGCTTTCCGTGCAGCGAGCAGCCTCACGTGTTGATGTAAACACAAGACGTCAGTGAGGTTTTTTTTTCGCCTCTAGAGGCCGCTCTCGTGCTTTATACTGCCATCATATCCTTCTCAGGGCTCTTGTTCTGTGTAATGACAGCGCACCCTTCTCAGCCGCTCCAGCAACGGATGCATCACGGAAAAACTATCGGTGTGGATTTTTGCCGATAACCGATTGTTCCACCAATCAACTATCGGTGCTGATTAATCGGCAAAAACGATGAATTGGTCGACCTCTAATTTTGATTGGTTGACTCCATGGAGCGTTTTATTTCAACTACCATTTTTAAAAGTCTGTTGCGGTGCGTGCGGTAAGAGTTGTTTGCTATTCGAATCAGCAATGTAGTTTTAAAAAAATACAAATGGACCGACAACGAGGTTCAGGCTTTATTGAGCTTATATGCGAAGGACGAAATCCAGCGGGAGCTGGAAAGCCTGGAAAGGAAAAACAAAAGAAAACAGCAACAACAGACTAGCATGTTGACTACTTGAACATAAATTTTGCTCTCCTTTCTTTCTGGCCAGCAAATTTCTCAATGACTCTCTGATCATAGTCAGTCATCTCAGTAGTGTCATGACGTTTGCATATTTCAGTTAGATATTTGAAGTCTCTTACCCCTGTTGTTGTCCACAAAACTTCAGTACTGACACTTTGAAATAAAAGACAGGGAAAGCAATAAAGGGCATTGCTAACAACACATCCAGCAAGCCCCCTACGTTTCTCATAACAAGCGCGTGAAGCTCAGAGTGCAGCTTCAACCTCTGTCACAGGCCTGCTGCTGGATTTGTAAATCGCGTTGGTCCGGGATCCTTTATCCTTCTGTTTTCTTCCATCGAACGCCTTGTGAATGCCTTTGGTTTAACTGCTGCCATCTCTACGAAAGTGATCATCCTAATAAGGTTTTGGCGGAGTCGGAGTGACTGTGTCGCCCACGCACTTTCGCTTTAGTTGCCAAGAACGGAAAGTTGAATGACAGGTGACGAGAACCAATCAGACTGGATAAAATAACACGCATCCAATTCTGATTCGCCAGGGACGCAGCGACCTGCGTCCGGAGGAGGATCTTTAAGAAACCAATTAGAGACCAGCTTCAGGTCACATGCTGCCCATAGATTTTTGTACTCAGATAGAAGTCCATTTGTCCGGCGTCCCTCACGCATGAAACCGCATGAAACATATTGAAGAACATATAAAATAGTTAACCGATCAAAGCCTGTTTTTATTAAATGCTGAGGCTCTTACTAACAGCCGGCATATCGTATGAGTAAACCATTTTATTTTTGTTTCATTTTTATATCATTTTTGTATACATGTATATTTCTGGAATTTTGATGCCCTCTATTGACCAGCCGCCATTGGTTTGTAGTGGGCCTTAATGAGCATTTGTGTTTCTTAGATGACTTACCTGAAAATGAGAGCCTCCAACTAAAGATCAATGCAAGTAAGACCCCAAATCGTTGCCAACAGTTGTTCACCAGACATGTCTCATTATTTCAGGTGGTATTCAGTGCCACGCAGCTGTCTTGGCTGAGCTCTGAACAAGCGTGTGCCGTGACAGAGGAGCAGTGGGCAGAATTAGACAGTGAACAAAGGCAAGCACTTGGCATGGCCCAGTATGAAGGGGAACTCATGCTTGAGCACAGAGGTAAGGAGTACCGCTCTAGTTCAAACCATTCTTTTCAGCTGATCTGAGAACAGCTTTACCTCATGTCATGTACTTATTTGAAACCTTAAATAAATATGTTTGTTGTTAGAACGAATTGCATATAGTTGGTCTGGTCTGTCATAAGTCTGTCATTTTACTACACAATATATTTGTCTTTGCAGGCAGGAACCAGGCTCCATCGCTATGGTTTGCCAGCAGCTTTACAAAATGTTTATTACTTTTTGTCTGTACACTGCGGATTCTATTATAAAGATTATACTCTAAAGCTATTTATTTGTTCCTCTTTATTGAATTCTTACTTTTATAATTAAATGTCAACTCAAGCACAAAACTAACATTTTACATCAATCATTTTTTAAAGTCAGCATGAAATGAAAATGTACCCTATTTTCTCAATGCATGTTATAGGTCTTATTGTGAACAATTAATCTGTGCGTGTTTCATTTAAAAACCTTGTAATGTTTATTTGAAATTCAAAACTGGTCCTTCCGGTGAAAACTGTCTTCTCTCTGATGATATATGCAGGAGTTTTCCGATCATTTTGTCTCTTGCATGGTTCTGTATACACAGATTCATCAGACACTTCAGTAATGCACAAATAAACAAGCTAGATTCGAATTTTGTTCTGTGCACTATATGAAAATATATCAATTTTGGGTTTATGTCCAAGACTTTTCCATACAAATCTAATAAGAGTGGATCTTTTCATAGTTACAGACATAAATGTAGCTTTTGGGTTAAGGGGCAAAAGCATTTAAAAGTTTCTAATGCATTCATAATGAAATACAGTTAGCTATAACTGTCCATCTACATAATGAATTGACAGTCCATTGAATTGCCTTTCACAATGACTACTGACAAATAAAACACAAATTGACCTTTGGTCATCAAACCAACGATGCTTGAATATTACCATTATGGCAAGCAAGAAGGGAAATATGAAATATACACTTTGAAACGTGATCTCGGTTGACGTGACCATAATGAGTTTGGGCTTCAGGAGCTTCATTAGCTGGATCATTAAGTCAGCTGTGGGTAGATTCTCCCAAACTAATTGATGTTTGCGCGAGAGAGGAAGCACTTACCAGCATAATTTGCATTCCAACATTCCAACTTGAAGACTGCTTTGCTTCGGACTCCAGGAGTGGTAAGACTGATGTTGTGCTTAGTACGAAAATGAACATGTTTAAGTTTTGTAATAAAAAATAAAATAAAAAACACTCAGAGAGCCCCATGATCACGTTTATGTTAAAATAAAGAAGAATGTGGTCTATTCTGGGAACACAATCCAACACGTCTTGGGTTTGATTGTAAACTGCGCATGCGCGTTTGTAACATAGCGCTGCACATCCAGAATAAAACAATTTTATATTATTTTTATTTTAGTTTGGGGAAGTTTTGTGGAAGCTGTAAAGCGAAAATATAGTGTAAAATGCTTATGAAGAAAAAAAATTCAAAGAATCGTCTTACCCCATGAATTCGTTTATAGGCTATCTCTACATTTTACATGTTCCTATTATCATACATGCAATATATTAGACGAAATATTAAAATCACAATTTTAAAGCTAGAAATCATAGTTGGTTTTCTTTGATCAACATATAGGAGTACCACAGTTAAGACACGGGGTGCACTTTTTTGGTTTGAGTAGATGTTGAATTACATAACGTGAAAGATATATATACAATTTTATATATATATATATATATATATATATATATATATATATATATATATATATATATATATATATATATATATATATATATATTAGGGCTGTCAAAAGATTAATCACGATTAATCACATCCAAAATAAAAGTTTGTGTTTACATAATATATTTGTGTGTACTCTGTATAATTATTATGTTTATATAAATATTCATGTATATATTGAAGAAATATTTGCATGTATATACTGTATACATTTATATAATTTATATTATATATAAATATAAATATTTTATATATAAATATAATAATTTTTTCTTAAATATATACATGCTTGTGTGTGTTTTTATATATAAATAATAATTATACACAGTTCACACACATATATTATGTAAACACAAACTTTTATTTTGGATGTGATTAATCGTGATTAATCTTTTGACAGCCCTAATATATATATATATATATATATATATATATATATATATATATATATATATATATATATATATATATATATATATATATATAAATAAATAAGTTTACTTCAATCTGAATGGACACAAATCTGAAAACTTTTAATAAATATTACACACACACACACACACACACACACACACACACACACACACACACACACACACACACACACACACACACACATATGTTTCAGCATACAACACGAATGCTTCAAAGGACAGATATCACATATTCACAAGCAAATTAGCAAATCAAACAAAAATAAAACAACAAACAAAATATTTCTTCCTTTTTCCTATGGACACATTCAAGACTGGTGGGGCCATTACAATATAGATCATTTATCCATAAAGTTTAACAAAATGTAGTAATTTTTTTATTAATAATTAACTTTAATGACTTCTTCAGCGTTTCCATCGCTATTAATGCCGCGTTCCAGGCAACCCGTAACCCGTGTTTTTCCAACCTTCTACCCGTGAAAGTGGACTGGAACGGCAGTCAAACCCGTGACTTCCCACCCGTGAACTCGTACTAGATCGATGTACTCCCAGTTACGAGATCTGATGTCACATAGCCCGCGAAGCAACAATGGCAGCCCTTATGGACGCGGTGTTTATGAAAGTCGTACATTAAAAAACAAATATAAGGTATTGCTCTAATGTTATTTATCCGCAAATGTTATGCATTATCAGCAGCTCTTCTAGTGTTAGCTAGTTTTCAGGCCATGGAGTGCAAGAATAAATGAATACCAAATACATTTCCAAATATGCAAATAACGTAAAATAAAAGGTATAACAGCTTCTCTTGCCTTATGCACAGTTTTTTCTCCTCCGTTTCCCTCAAATAAGCATGGTGTAAGCACCTTTGGCGATAGAAATTATTGTAAATGAGCATAATCCCCGTAAGGTTCGCCATTCTTTGTTTACATCTAGCTACCGCTCAGGCAGTTTGGTGTGACTTTGCCTGGAATGCTACAAAGTCGTGAGTCGTGGTTTGAAGTCGTAACTTACAGGCTCAAAAACCTGCCTGGAACGCAGCATAAGAATAGATTACAGTTAGGTATGCATTTAGCAAATATTTGTTTATTCGATATCCAAACATTTTGCTGTGTTTGTGTGTGAAAGAACATATAACATTTTTTTCATGTATTATATTTGCGTAATATAATATATCTCGTGTTTTTAAAGTGAACTGCGCATAGGCTTCCAGTAGATGGGGCCAGAAAATCAAATACCGCGTGACGCGCTCAAGTGGACGCGTCCTGACGTCGCTTCTCATTGCGTATATGTGTGACGTATTTCCTGAGAAGCAGTACGTAGACATCTCTCCAGTCCAGTCCCTGGATAGAGGTGTATTTTTTTTATATCTTGTTTGTTTACTTGATTCCGCCGTTTTGAAACGTTCTAGCATGCGTACGTAACTATGTTGGCGTATCGGTCCAAAGGTGGCTCAGACGAACCGGGTCTCAGTGATGCCTTAGCGTCGCGTTACGTGCGACAGAGCGAGCAAACCTATCGCAAAGTTTCCCTATTGTACAGTAGATGAGTGCGCGTGGACTTTAGGACAGTCCAGCACGTCAGGACATTTCATTCTGTCCCCTTGACAACACTACTTCGTCGGTGTCTTGAGTTCAGCTTTGTTTTTGGGACTGTATTTGTCGTCAGTCAAACACGGAGGACTTTTCGTCGTGTCCGTGGACAGGTTTAGTGGATTTACGTCGTGTCCAAGGAAACGGAAGATTAGAAGCTGATGCTGTTGAGGTAAGATATTCATTCAGCAGTTTTGAAGAAAACCAAGAAGGTGGTTTAGTCTTGTGACTTGTTCCGTTCTATAGTAAGTAGTCTACAAACTTATGTGAACCACATAAGAATGTTTTATGACTATCTTTTGAATGCTTATCTTCGTCTGATAACATTATCACGTTCTATTGAATAGACATATTTCTAAAAAGACGCATCGGTGCACACCTAACGCTACATTTATACAGTTTCACCTAAATTATAAAAATAATAATACCTGGACGCTTAAGTTGAGACACACTTACAAAAAGAAAAATGTAAAAAAAAATTTGTTTAATACAACCCAAACACATTTGACATGCAAAACATTTCTCAATTGAATTTAAACTTATATTTAAACGAAGACCAAAAGATATTGGCACGTTTAAGTTAACATTTTTGTTATTTGTTTTGCAGACCTAAAATCTGTGCATATTGCTTTATGCTTTTTTTTTTGTTAATACCAAGTTTTTGTCTAAAACTTGCATGACAACTACTTCGTATTGCTGTCATTTTTACATATTTCCTGCTATTCTTATATTATTAATTTCTAACTGTCTTCAGTGATTGTTGATGATAACACGACATTGCTTTTGACAAATAAAATAAGAATAAAACTAAGTTTAAGACTTGATTTTGATGCTAAAATCACCCTGACACCAGTTGATTTAAAGTTAAATCACAAAAATGTCTCAGAAAATTAGTTCTGAGAAAAGCATAATTTGTTTGCAGATGACAATTTGCTGTCTAATTCAGTTTAATTCTTATTTTAAGTGTCTATTTTCAATGTGAGCTCTCTGTTTTGTTCTGTTGTTGTAAGGTGGAGTATTCAACTATATTTGTATCTTAGTTAAGTGCATGAATCCCCATTTTAAAGTTATAGTTTTCCTGTTTCTGTTTTTTTATTAGCCCCGATTCCCCGAACTAAAAAGTGATCATACTTTCATTCTTTTCCTCATGAGACTAATGTTTCAGCCATTACCAATCCCAGTGTCATGCTTGCCAGGAAACAAAGTCTGTCTCTTCCTTGGAAAAAGCATTCACTTGTGTTTTGAAATGAAGAATGGGTTGCATATGTACAGCTGCCTGATAACATTTAGGTTCCCTTCAATTTTCAGATATAACAGGCTTCTAAAAGTCCCACAAGTTGCATCCTGTCTTGAGTTTTTTCCAAGTGGTCCACACTTACTGTCAGTCGTCTCAGAGCCGGTTTCCTCTCCCTGTTAAGTGTTAACCATGTTGTGATGTCATGAGTGGGTGTACTTTGAGATCAGGGCTGGCACAGCTTTAAATTGCTGTCAGGAAAGTTACGCACTTCTTGCTTAGAGCTTAGCCTGCTTAATCTGGGTTAGACACACATTCACTGTTCAAGTGAGTATTGTGTTTTATTTTCTTCTCTTCATTTGATAAAAACATTGTGTAGGGAAACGTGAGCTGAAGTCTATTGCTAAGTGAAAGTAATTTACCGTCCATGTTCGGCTTGTAAACAGATTTTTTGTTGCATGTTTCCTGAAGTCTTTTTAATTTGTAACTTTCTTTCCAATAACAGATGGTTTCAACAAAAGGTTTGGGGCTGTTGAAGCATTGTTTGATGCTTTCAAAATACTTTGTGGAAATGATGGTCTTCGAATATGTAGTCTAAATTTGTTTATGCGCGTGTTGTAAATTGATCTTTATAAGGTAAAATATTTGGTTCGGTTGTCAAACATTTGTAGCAATATTTTTGTGTTCTCATAAACAGTGTTTACTGATTTGTGGTGATAAACTGCTGTAAGCTGTTTACTTTACAGTAAAGCTGAATTAGTCTTTCTAAACTCGTAATACAATTACAGGCTTTATGGCCTGAATTCTGTCATTTGGATTGTTTTTCCGTCTTGTGCTTTCAAAATCTAAAAAAAGAAAAATAAGGACTGCAGAATGATTTACTAATACAAGCATCTTTCCATTGAAAACATTGAGTTTGGTTAGTTAAAACAAGTATAAAGGTTTTATACAGCATACTGATTTTTAAATTGCAAAAGTATTTGTGGAAAATCTTGTACGTTTCAGAATTGACAGTATAATTTATTTCCTGATGGCAATGAGGACATTTGTGGTAGAACAGGTAGTGCGCCTGACTCTGGATTTCGATCAAGTGCTGTTTAACACAGCCGACTGCATTCTTTTGACATTGTTATGGTGAGAATGACGTTGGGAGTCTGTCAAAAAGCACGTTGAACCAACACGGCAATGTGCTCCACATTTGTTAGGGAGAATAATAGAGTTAAAGCTCTGTCCTGAAAGGAAATGCCACCACCAGTTGTTTTTTTTTGTTGCCCTTCACGTCAAACAGAATGAAAATGTGAGTTGTCTTATCAGAACGTGAAACATAATTTCAAGTGCCCCTCTTGTTTACGTTAAAAAGAACACATTTTGTCCAACATTTTGTCTGTGTAACAAGCGTTTATATGATTATGAAATAGGCCATTAAGGGTGTGGACAGGTCAGCTGGACTCGGTACGTACATTGAATCATCATACAGTTCTGCTGAAGCAAACCAGACTTGTTTAGAACAAGCAATGGTTTTTATTCTTAGTTTTGTTTTCTTATAAGATCAAATAAATTGCAAGCCAAATTTGTCCTGCCAGTCACTGAAAATGGTTTCCGGAAAAAAAAACGTTTCTCTACCTTTAGAGGAATGAATGGGCGAAACGAAACGCAGGGTGAATTGAATATGCTGCTTTATTCCCTAATGCAACGGCTTAAGTTTCTGGCAAGTTGAGCCTCAAGTCAACAAGAAATCTTGCATCAGAGTTTGCTTGGTCATTAGAGAGGAGAAGCAGGATGATGGTTTTGCAGTGAGACAACAGTATTTCATAGCTGAACATGGATGTTGACTCATATTTTTGTATATTCTGAAGAATAAGTCAGCTGTGCTCCCTCCCATCTTTGGTTTACTGGTGGCTTACCAGCAAAGATGATGACTTGGCACATAACTTAAGGAAGTCAGAAAGCTTCCATTTTTTTTTCCATTTTTAGCAAAAAGACCTTGTGAAATAACTTTGTTGGTTTATTTTGGACAATCAAGACTTTGCTGGTAGTAGTTCAGTCGATGGTTGTACAGTATTAATGTCTTGGAGTTGGATAGCTATTATATCCCTGGAGATTGCAGAAATATCTTTACTGTTGCTTAAGCCGGGTTCATACTGTGCAAATTTGGCCGTCTGAGACAAATTTTGCAAATCCTAAAAAATTCCTCTGATCCTAGGCTAAAATCTGAAGTCTTTGATCGTTAGTTTGACATGTTCACCGACAGCCGATTAATGACCACTGCGATCAAATTTGACCTCGGATGAAATTCTAGCAGTGTCAGAAGATTTTGCGCACTGATGTGACTTACAGTGTGACTTCTCCTATGAGAAGCATAGGACCGTCAAATTATCTTCGTTTTTCAAGACAAACTATGACCACAATGAGTGCATTTAAAGAAATTTTTTTTTTTATTGTAGCCACTGTTTCAGTCCCGTGTGTAATGCGGCTCACAGTCACCGAACGTGTCATTGATTGGTGGTGATGTATAACTCCGGACAAGTTTTTGTTTTTAACGCACCTTGACTATCATACACATTAATAGTCTGACATTAATGTCAACTTAGATCTTACAGTGTGACATGGCTTACAGCGGGGATCATGTTCGTACAGTCTGACAAGGAACAATCGTGAAGGACTATTATAAATCGCACAGTGTGCACCCGGCTTTAGTCGTAGGCATTCGTACTCGACTACAATATCCAGCTGCAGGGAGCATATCCAGCATTTGAGAGCTACAGTTCTACAGATATTGGTGTCAGCACCTGATTTAGTAGTGCTGGGGGAAAATGTATTATCAAATTAATTTAATCATAAAATTAGTATTGTTTTCTCATTTTGTTAATAAGTGCAGTTACTAATATTACGTTTGTTTATTGGAAATGTAACAGTGTAGCACTGAGCTTGAATTGATAATGTACAGATAAAATTAACTTTTATTAACAACAGTAATGTGTAAAAACCTAATCTTTATAGGGAAAATTTCTACTAATATTCTACTCTTATTAAATGTACCTTTTTTTTTTTCTATAGTGTCTCACTGAACTAACCGACAGCTTCAGTAATCAAAGGAGCACTCTTAATTGTTTTCTGTGTAACTGTCACAATTTAAAGAAAAGTTTAATTGTGACCTCCTACTTTTTTTCCATATATTAGGAAAGGGGAGTGGAAATGGCTAATGAGTCAATAAGTGCTCCTCTGCTGCCAACTACTGCTTATAGTGGTAATTTGATTAATGTCTTTTTTTAAAGTGCTTGTTTGCCACAAATGGTTAGTTTTCCTAAGCTTTTAGTTTTACAAATCATCACATTACAATAAATAAATAAAAAAAACATTAAAATTGGAATATACAGTAAAATATTTGGAGTGCTGGAAAAAGTGCAAAGCCCTTGAAAAGTGCTTGAATTTTACTCTCAAAAGGTTGTATGAACCCTGAGATGAATAATATAATAAAAACAAGAACATTTGACTATACCTGCCACAATACCATGGGGTGTTACTACATTAAATCCATGGTGAATGTTGGAAATTTGTGGACTGAAACCCCTGAACTTGGTCCGTGGCACAGTGTTTCTCCTGGTTTTCACGTCAGCGCTGTTTGATCTGATATGGTTTATAACAGAGAATTCTGCGCCGGTTATGCTTCCCACCAGACGCTACTCTGTTCTGATTTCGTTTCATTTGCCGTTTATTGTTTCTTATATGTAACAGTAATGCTCTTATCAGTTGGGCACAAAAAAAAGAATTTAATCGCACAAGCAGGAAAAAAGTTCGCAAAATGAGTCTGGAGCCCTGCAGCTGTACCAGGTGGCAGATCATGTGACATGATGCTGTACAGTTGCGTAAATTTGCTGTTGCTCAAGTCACCTCAAATTGTCAACCCAGTTTGAAAATAATTGCCTTTACCCTGCAAATCTCTGTCAGTGTGAACGTCCTTTAATTTTCACTGTCAAAGTTTTTTTGGAAAGACGTATTTAGATATTCTGTCTATGATCCCAGGTAGACATTGAATAAAATGTACTTCACCCCCTCCTCATAGCCTCTTTTACATTCATTGAATAAATTATGACTATGGTCTTTTAACTGATTGGAATCAAACCCCTTCATTTAACTGCCACTGGCAAAACTTTGGGTGTGTTGTTAATTTTTAACTATAGTCTGTTCCACAATATTAAAGCTCATCTGTGATTCATATCCTCAATTATTCTCTTGCACCTGCAACTCGAATGACTCATTCTGCAATCTTCCATCTTTTTTCCCTCCCCAGGTGATTCCTGATCCATTCCGAGTCCATCTCTCTTCCTCGGCTCCATCTCTACATGTGCCTGGGGCAGCACGGATATAGCAGTGGGCCTCTGTGCTGACGGACTTGGTGACATTAGGAACTCCTGCCTTGGTTCCCTCCATTGTGTCTAATGGATCTCAGGCTTGCCTCATTGACGCTCTGTACACTACTGATTCTCGTGACCTCTGGGCCACAGCCATCCATTGGACAGAAGGTTTACACCAACACATGGGCCGTCCACATCACAGGGGGAGTGCAGGAAGCTGACCGGATTGCTAGAAAGCATGGCTTTGTAAACCACGGGAATGTAAGTGCTATGTTCAGACAAGTACATTTACATTTATGCGTTTGACAGGCGCTTTTATCCAATTCAAGGTACACATTTTACATTGTCAGTTCTTGCTTTCCCTGGGAATCGAACCTATGACCTTGGTGTTGCTAGCGCCACGCTCTATTGAGGTACAGGAACGAGCCAAACATACAAGTAATTATTGTATGTTTGGCTCATTTGGGTTGGGTTGCTCATGTGCATCTGTATTCCTTTCAAAATGAAAGGTGTTAAGGCTTGTGTTGTCAGCAAAGACTATATTCGGTCAAAGAGAATATTATTTGGTCATATTTCACCTCAAAATCATATACGAAAGAGAACATAGTTTTAAGTCCATTAAAATGTATTTGCACTGTGACATTAAAATATAGTAATGACAACCATCCTTTATTTTTTAAAGTATCTAAATTAGCTAAAGTATCAGCAACTGAAAGGCCATAAACAGCTAATGCCATGAGGAATACTTTAGGGCTGCACGATGTATCATTTCACCATCGACATTGCGATTGTCAAGTTATAGGATTCAAGCTGTTTTCTGTGCACTCCCAGCAAGCAAACACCACATAAAATGTTCTTATGCCTGAACGAACATATACTGTGCAAAAGTTGCCTGTCTCTGAGTATCCTCGTTACTTATTTCTTAAAGGGGCTATATGCGTTTTTCTGAAATTTAAACTCGCTACTGACACCTGTGGCCAAAAAACAGAACTGCTCTTCATTTCTGCTCGCTCTCGCAGCGCGCGCTCGTACGTGTACACTTCACAAGTCATCTGCTGCAAGGAGGTCAACATTATGTTTACAGAGGTAAGAACAGTCAAATACATATATTGTTTGAGATAAGTGTTCTCTTATCAAAACGTCAAACGTGTAGCTGACAAACTACACAAAAAATTAATACATTAAATAAATAAATAAACCCATTTCGCCATTGGCATACACGCTGATGAAGGGCGCACAGACCGAAACTTTCGTAGAATATTAAAAGCACATATCTGAGCACTGTCCTTGATGACTGAGCACTGTCCTTGACCACTTATTATACACAAGTAGCTTACTATCACCAAGTATGAAAGACACATATACATAATACTATTTAGCAATATTTATTGACTACATGTCTTATGTGAAATAAAATGCATCACACTTTACATCTTCATTTACCTCTTATTTTTTGTTAAGATGTAGAAACAACAAACAATATAATGTAGCTTTACATGGCTATATAATAAATCCTCCAAGGCTCAAATGCGAAGCCGATGTTCACTCTAGTCCTTGCAATGCGCCGGTCTCTCTCAATCTTCGACCTTTTTTGGCCACTTGTCAGGGGTTTAACTTTTTTAGTCTTCTGTGGAGTTACTGTTGGTGTCCGAGTTGTCCTGGGTCTCTTCTGTGTATTCGTTAAATCCATTGCACTGCTTGCGAGTGTAGGCTACTTTCTGACTAGCGGTGGTGGCAGAGTGATCTGAAACGTTTAACATGAACGCGCTTGACGTCACATCCGCAGACAGCGCGGGAAAAGACGACCCGTCAGAAAATATGAAAAATAGGATACAGGCTTATAGGTGCACCCACTGTGAGCGGACAAGGTGTCAGTATGCTCATCAGGAGATGTTTGAGTCATAAATGGTAAAATAAAAAGGCTATAGTTACGTTTATTTTGGGGAAAAAGTTGCATATAGGCCCTTTAAGTGAATGTAAACAATTGAGAGCAAACTGAAGCGTATCATCACATTAGATCCACACATTAAGCTCTTACAGGTGGTATGTATGTTAAGCTGCTGTCATGTTGTCATTCATGTTAATTTAACAACAAAAGACAAAGAAAAAATCACTTTCGTTGCTTTAACAAAGATTAATTATATTTGGTTGATACAGGTAAGACTATGCAGTGCTATTTTACATTTGACAGTTTCTCTACCTGAATACTGTAGGACTTACCTGAAAAACAGGAAGCCCTGTTTATTTCTTTGCTCTATTGTATTTATTTATGCTTGAATTGTTTTCTATGCAGATGCACTCAAATCACTCCAGTAATTCTAGAATGATTAATTATTTCCAAATAGAGCTATTCAAGTCATCTAGTGAAATTGTTTTCATATCGCAGTATTTATTGCAGAAAAACAAAATATCGCAATGTCAGTTCCCCCCCCCCCCCCCCAATATTGTGCAGCCCTACTATACTTTATGCAGGCTACTTTACAATTTAAATATTAATTATGGCAGAGCACCAGACCCTCAATGTGTGACCAACAATTTATATTAATAAGGAATATGTGCTTAATTTAAAAAATAATAAAATCACAATGCAAAAAAACAACAACAATGTGCCGGAAACCGCTTTCATTTTCTTTAAATATTTATTACATATTTGTAATAAAATATCAGTCATTTTAGGTTGTCAGTCATTTTAGAGTGTTAAATATCGTTTATGATTACTGCTATGAACAAGGGACATTTTGTATAACCAAAATGATTCGCTTGATTTTCAGAATCTTTGTTAATCTAACTGGACTGGACAACTTGTCATCTGTCACATCACACACTGCACATGTTTGTCTTGTGTGTGTGTGTGTGTATGTTTTTCTTCTCTCAGACAGTAATATTAAAGACTGTAATATTTCCGTATCCCATCTGAAAGTTGTAGATCTAGTCGCTGTCCTCCACTGGAGCTGCTCTCATTGTTTTTTTTGGTCTGGGTGCCTTACAAAGTTATTGTTGGTTCAATTAAGGTTTGACAGATGAACTTGTTCCTCTTTTGGGATTGTTTAGATAATGTTGTCTCATTCATAAGGCTTTCTGCTGTTATACACTACCATTCAAAAGTTTGGTCAAAGTATTTTTAATGGTTTTTAAAATACGTTTCTGTCTGCGTCACTTTGAAAAACTTTTAAAGCACGGTGCCGCTACATCACGAGATTCTAATTCGTAAAGATGCAGATTTGTCCTTTTCTTCTTCTCAGTACCATTCTGTGGAAGTCATGAATTTTGAACATTTCCTGCATGTTACGTCTGAATGCTCTGGCTCTCTCTGAAGGAATGCATAAAACATCTTCCTCTTTCTCCGGTTGTCATTTGATATTCTCAGCTTGTAACAGGCGCTTGACTGTAGGCTTGTGTGGAATGAGCTGCTACCTCACTTCTTGATCAAGGTACGCTTTTTTTTAACACATGCAAAACTGGTTTAATGCTGATTAGACACTTTTGTAACTTTGTTACAAGTAACTTTTTGTTACTTTGTAACTCTTGGACAACTAATCCAATTTTTAATTCCCCAGAAGTAAATGAAGGCACATTATTGCAGTCGATATCCAATTCATTAGATTAGATGATTAATTTAGATGTTTATTACAGTCCCACCTCCAGTAATGGGTTCACTTTAAAACGCAAACAGACCTGTGTCCAGATGGTACTGTAAAGCCAGGTGATGAATGGATTCCTGCACGCTTTGTAGGGAGCACTGAATATGCTGCGGTTAGTAATTGCTGAAAATGAATACCTCAGGGTCCATGCTGGCATTCAGTCCTGTATCTCTAGAGAGATGAACTAATAATGCTGCCATTTTTAGTGTTGCGAGGCAGCACGTGTGCACCGGTTTTAAAATGCAGCTTCTGTGCTCAGGTTCATGTCTTATTCATGATGACTTGTCACCGAGGCTGCGTTAACACTGCAAGTATTAATGCACAGATCTGATCATTCGACCATATCCAAAAAATAAAAGTGTCCCGCCTGTTTATGCTCACTTTAGACACGACTGCTATCTGATATCCGTGTTTAAATTAATCCCTGCCAAAAATGATTATGTTGGTGATCGCTTTACTATGCGACATGATTGACCCTGGAGTTTTGAATGCCCTTACTAAATTTTTATGTAGGCTAATTCACTTGAGTAGCCATGATTATTTGCCAGCATGGATAAGTTAAAAGCTGTCATGGATGTTTGCAGTGCAAAATTTGACTGAACGTATATAGACCAGAAAATGGCGGTAATTTTCATTTGTTGTTTTACCTATGGTTCGTTTAGATCTAGAGTTCTGAAGTGAAATAGTCGCATGGCAAAATTTAATTTTATGAATTAAATAAATTAACGAGAGCGAGAGTGTGAATGTGCACGTGTATTGAATGAATAGTGAGCTTGTTAAAAGCTACAAACAGCGAAGTGATCTCCTCGTTGCTGAGAAATATATAATGCAGCTTTCAGTATTGAAGCTGTTTTATTTATGAAATACACAGTGCAGTGGTTGAAAACCAGTTTCTATGCGTCAAAGTTTCCACTTCAATAAAAAAAGTTGAGGTTTAGTGCAAGCGCATACAGGCATGTCTGCTTCATAATACAACATCAAATATCTATCTATATTACTAGTTTTATTTTGAAATCTTTTGTAACTTTACCAGAAACCTTTGATTCATGTTAAAGAACTAAACATGTAATTTTGATTTGCATTAAAATTCCATTTTGCAATTTGTTACCGTGAGCTTTCTCTGAAACTGTTGGTCGTGGTCATAAGAAGGGGAAGAAACCTGAAGCCACGGGATGCATTTGAGCTTGAAAGGGAGAATGTTTCTGTTGGACTGTTGAGCTGTTATGAATCACTGTAAATCACCTGTGATCTTTTGTAATAAGATTGTAGCATGTTTTTTCTCACTGTGAGACCGCTGCAGCTCCGCTGAACAGAAATCACACCTGGCCGAGCCCCAGACCCACATTGTGTGATGAGACATGCTGACAGCACTGTTGGCAGAGTTTGAAAAGTGTATCGTTTGGTTACAGCAGTGCTGTGGGCTTAACGTTTTTAACATGTCTCATTTGTGTTCCAAGTGGAGGATTTCTTCTGCAGACCAAGAAAAGCTTCTGATTTATCCAAACAGTACCTGCTCTATTTCTTGTGCGTTTGAAGATGCTTTTGTGTAGTTTTTTTCCCCTCGCTCTCCTGTTTTTCTTAGGTGATGTAATGAGAGGCATGAATAAGCCGTTGATGTGCTCTCAAGCGTGGCAACATTTAACTTAGAAAGCAGGCTCAAGTTGTCAAATTGTAGTCAAAATACTTTTTGAATTTCTTTTCAATTTCTTCTCTTTTAAATATTTTAACCATTTTAAGATTTTAAAAAGCTTGTCATTAGGTTTATATGCATTTAATGGTAAAGGAGTAAGCATTAAACTTTAGCATGTTTAGCATCTCACACTGTTTGTGTTAAAAACATGAACGATACCTCAAATAATGTGACTTGTGTGCTATTACTGTATTGGCCAAGTGAACAATGAAATGAGCAGAAGAATCCAAAAGATTTGCATTGAAGGAAGTCCGAGCCATAGCTAGAGACCGTATCATTTCAAAGGTTTGTGGAATTGCATTAGAAATTATTATTAGAAATATGCACATTAAAGGTCCCATGGCATGAAATTTTCATTTTATGAGGTATTTCAACATTAATATGAGTTCCCCTAGCCTGAATATTGTCCCCAAGTGGATAGAAATGTTGATTGGTGTAAACCCGAGTTCTGGCTGTCTCTCTCTGCCTTTGAGAAAATGACAGGCCAGACGAGCCAATCCTGAAGTCTCCTGTTTTGACGTCCAAGCAGGAACGGTTACCTCCCTTTCCTCCGCCCAGAGAATCTGGCACGCCCATGCAAACGCTCGAGAGATCATTCCTTGTGAACGAGTGAATGCAGGCAGTTTCTCAGTGTTTGGATGTACAAATGAAAACAGAAGTCTTTCTTTTCTGTTTAACATCAGCAGTCACATCTTTAGAGATAAGCCTCACACACGCCGAAGCTCGGCCTTCAATATCCCCGACCCCCAGTACTGCATCTGGCCCACAGCGGAGGCACCAAACGCGGCGTGAGATTAAGCAGAAGGGGGGTAAGCGTTAGCATATCTGGGCTAGGCTAGCCATCTTTCCCCACAATAAACTGGATTACATTCGATTACTGTTGTTGTGTCTTTGTTTGCGCTGTGTAACGTTACTCAATGCGCGTCACTGACGCTATTCATATGATTGGAACATATCTAGAAATAATGCTATACTCAACACTTACTGTTGTAATGGTACATTGCATGTGTTACAAAGTTGGTAATAATGATGAAGACGGACTCGGCGTGACTGGGACTCGTGTTTATTCAGAACTCTCAGATACAAACACAATAAACTCGCGCTGACTGACAGCGCTCTCATAACTCAGAAGTTACTATAAATAACTTTGTTAGCAATCGCTCCGTCTCCATGATGTCCGGTTCGCGAACGAATCATTCTTTAGAATCGGTTCTTTTTAGTGAACCGAACCAGTTCACCAAATCGGACTGAATCGTTCTAAACGGTTCGCGTCTCGAGTCAGCGCTGATCCATAATTTACTAAAGTTACTAACTTTCTGACATGAGTGACAGTCCCTCCGACTAGAAATAAACTAATAACCTGAAGTATGTGCTAGTAACTACAACAGTTCACCCTGAACTGAGACTGAGAACTGATGAGAAGTGAACTCAGGTCCATCCGTCTCTGACAGACTCGTGCCTGCTTGTGCCTCGTTAAACCACGCCCCCTCCGCTCATTTAAAATGCAAAGATGTCAGCCAATCACAAAAGTGGGCGTTTTTACTGAAGTCTCACAGCAGACACGCCTCTTGAAGCAGGGCATTCAGCCACAGGGCAAACAGCAGTATTGAAAAAATGCCTTTTATTTCTAAATTATGACATTTTATGATGTAAAAATCATACTAACAATATAAGTACACCTCAGGAAACACTATAAAATAATAGAAAAATGCCATGCCATGGGACCTTTAAACCTAAATGCAGCCTCATTGCTAATTCTATAATACTATAAAAAAAAAAATCAAACGTTTTTCTGTTAAGGAGGTGTGAATTAATAAATGATATGCCTTAGCTATGTTATTGAGGCATGCCATTATTAGATTTATTAAGAGAGACAAAAGCACGGAAAGAAGTCTGCAAAGAAAATGTGGATTCCTTTAGGTCCTGGACACCATCTAGATACATCATCTCATTATTTTCCTGGTTGCTTGGTCAGGATTCATTTTGTTACCTCCCCCTGTGTTTGGAGTTTAGGCAGCCGTTGTGACTCAATGGTTTCACAGTTAAGTCTTTGAAATGGTCTTGACCATATGAGACGGAGACATCTGTTCCATTTTAGTTATCTTTGCTTTCATTCCCTCATGATCATAATTCACAGACACTCTAGGGCAAAGTCATGGCGGAATGTTGTTTGTATTTGTTTTATTATTATTTTTTACGTTTAATGTAGTATATTGTACATGGCAACTTTCCCATAAAGACCAATTATGAATCCCACCCAAAGTCACTTTGAATTGTCTGTGAGAAAGTCCTTGTTCCATTTATTTGATTATTATGTTGATGGAAAACAAGGGCTTGGATTACCAGAAATGAATCTGTTTGAAGGATTTCACAGCTGTGAAACCAGGCGGTTACTTGCAGGTGTATGCGCTGAAGTCGAGGGAAAGCAAGATCCTGGGCTGCAGCTGACGTTTTATGGCGCCAAGGCACAAGTTGAATTATAGGGACTTGCTCTATCATGAGAATGAGCCACTGTAGTTGACTGACACAAAATGTAAACAAGTTACTTTATTATTGCAGTTTAAAAAATATTAGTAAAAAGACTTCAAATTAATTAAAGCTGTAAGAAGCATGTATGAAATGAAATGCTAGTCAGAAATTCTCGCAGTTGCATTGAGTGCCTTGCCTACTAACCTACATCCTGCTAGCTTAAAAATTCAAGTTCAAAGCCACATTCACTAATTCATACGGTCCTGCTGTTTGGTTTCTTCTCCATGTGCTTTTTTTCCATGACTAAGAGACTCGTTTAGTAGTTCCTGTTACAAAGGCCGTGTTGTTTTTCTAGAAGAGGACAGCTGATATTTCGAATGTTTTATTTACAGACAGCTTCCAGCTTTTTAGTCAAGCACATAGGCTTGAGGGAACTTGATCTTGAGAAAACACGAGAACTTTTGAGTTTGATCAGTTGTTTCTTGATGAGTAATCGTCAGATAATGGATACAAACATCATTTTGACTCATGCTCTGCTGTGCGCTTTTGATCGTGAGATTGAACTTCAGTTCAGTTTGAATTAATAATCAAAGCTCAATGAGAACTACTGTATGTAACACATTATGGTGTGCTTTTTTTGTGGTCATAGCTTTTAAAAATAGAATTACAAATTGGTTGTATTACTAGTTATTTTTGTTTGAATAAATTAGCTGTAAATTAGCTGTGGGCTAATTACATTACAGCACCTTTAAACAATAAATATGTTTAAGTTTGCTGCCGTTGTGTTGTCACAACTTTTTCACTTTCAGTGTGAATGGACCAATTACACTCTGTCCGGTCCAGTGTAGACACGATGTTAGTTGTTGGGAAATAGTTTTGACTGTTCCAGACTATTGTTATTCCATGTCGCTTGTTGGCTTTCATATAATGCTGATTTTGTCCACTTAATATTTTGCTGTTTGCTTTAACCTTATTTCTGTACCTACAACACAAGATGCAGGTTATATTGGATCTGGATGCAAAGGTTATTTTACCCCATTACCTTGTTTACCTTCCTAGAAGCAATATCTGCTTTTATGAAGAAAGGATTGCGGAACATCAAAAATAAAATCTTGTCTTGTGTCCTCACAACCATAATACTATTTTGCAAAAGAATGTGCCTTCCCAATGATTTATGGCTTTTGATGGGTTGTTCCCATGCCTCTCTTTGGAACTGTGGGGAACTTGAGTCAGAAAACAGTGCCACATTCATGGGAACCGCAAACATGTTTAAAGCCCGCTGTTTTTTTCTCAGTAGCTGTTGTGGTGTTTGCCAGTGGTTCGTGTATCTTATTTAACCCTTTTTAGCTTGCTCAAATTAATTTCACTTCCTTAAAAATGTGTTCACCCAAAAATTAAAATTAGCCCATCATTTACTCCCCTTCAAGTCATCCTAGGTGTATATGACATTCTTGTGGACTCAACCGTGGAGAGGTTATATTTTAAAATGCGCGTTCAGCACCACCGCTCCCTCCCAATTCCCAGAGTACGCATGATCGTGAAATTCAAAGTGAAAGTAAACGCGAGCGTGCATTCAAACACTATTTCAATACGTTGCCGCTGTTTGAAAGTGGCTCCTTGAGGCGCGCGAATATCTCCCAATATAAAAGCTATCCCGTTGTAACCATCTCTTAGCTCTGTATCATGCTTGAAGATAAATTTGGTCTCTATTTGCACTTTAAGTATTGAGTAGCCTACTTGATTATGGTTATTGTTTGCACTTAATATCCATGATCAATTTGTGGGAAGGAGTTCAGTTAGGAGGTCAAAAGAAGTTCATGTGCAGTTCTAAGGTCTGAAGGGACAATCATACAGGAAAGGAGCCAGTTGAGTTTTTTCCAAAACCTTTACACTGCTTGAGTATTGTTGTCTTTTACTGCATATGATAATTCATACTCAGAAAGTAGAACTGAAATCACATTTATTACAAGATGATGAGTTAAAACATTTCAAATGCACCTGCAAACTATTTTTCTAGTCATGTATTTCATAATTGAGGATTTCTTAAAAATACTATGTAAAAATCTCGTCTTGTCTCGTTCTCGTGAACCCAATCTTGTATCTCGTCTCGTGAGATAAGTGTCTCGTCACACCCCTAGTTATATAAAAAATGTCCTGGCTTTTCCAAGCTTAATAATGGCCGTGAATTGTTGTTTAGTTTTTGAAGTCCATACAAGTGCATCTATCCATCATATAACTGCTTCACACAGTTCCAGAGGGTTAATAAAGGCCTTCAGAAGTGCTTCGATGCGTTTGTGTAAGAAAAATATCCATATTTAAAACTTTATAAAGTAAAATGTCTAGCTCTGATTTTATTTGCCTGAAAGAAGAATGTCATATACACCTCGGATGACTTGAAGGTGAGTAAATCATGGGCTAATTTTCATTTTTGGGTGAACTAACTCTTTAAGGCTAAAGGAAAATGGAAGAAAAAGCACGTAATTGGCCCCCAGAGAATTTCAGCTGTTGAGAGGAAATGACTTGTCATAGTCCAGACCTTTTTCATTGAGTTGTCTAGATATTTCCTTTCCTTTTCTAGTCTCAATTGTATCTAAACCATTTATTTAGTGGTTTATTCATGGGAAAATCCATTTTCTCAGAAAATCCATAGTGTTTTTCATCACATTGGTTCAAAGAAGTGTCCCTACAAGATAAATATTGCATCACAATTCACTGTTTTGTAACTCCGCATGTTGGTGCAAGCGGTTGTTGATTAGTTTTTAACTGTCAACTTGCCTTCTCTGCAAAGCACAGCACAAAGAATGAACCCTTAAAGCTAGGGTATTGATTGCTCTTGATTTCAATCTTTTTGCCTTTTGTTTTTCAGACGTAGAAGAGTGTATTGTAACACTCCAAAGAGTCAGCTTCATTGTCTTTATGCCTGTGCTTTCCCCTATATGGCTCCCCGTAGACAATCATACTGCAGTTGGATATTTCTAGTGAAAACTAATGAGCTATGAAACCTTTACTTGCCTTTTGTGATGTATAGGGAGAGTGAGAATTGAGATTGAGGATGCTCTTCTAGAGAACCGCAAGCATCGTTCTTACTCTGGTTGATTCTCTCAAGAACACAGATCTTCAACTTCTTTAGTCGATAGACATTGACATATCGATCTACATGCATGTGACTAGTTTTATTAATTTGTTTTGCTTGTAGAAACAACCTCTTTTTCCTCTGATTAGAATGAAGTTATAATTAAAATGTAAATATTTTTAGGTTTCTTGTTTTGAAGCTTAAAAATGTTTAATTTTTTTAAATTATCAATATAACTTTACATTTTAAATTAAAATTTACAATGCATTAAAATTTGGATTTTTGCCTGATTGATCATAAAAACAAGCACACAAGACATTTGAAAGTGATTTTTGGGGTGGACTCTTTTGACTACACTCTTAAAACAAATGTGTTGAAAACAACACAACATGTGTTGTTTTCAACACATGTTCTGAGTGTGCTCAGGGACAACACATGTTGTGTTAAATACAACACAGAATATGTGTAGTGAAAATACACACACAAATGTGTTACTTTAGTAAACACATTAATGTGTACTTTTTGTACACATCTAAGTAACACAACTGTGTGTTATAGATGTATTTATTGTATTTATGTATATATTTTACTATAAAATATTGAAAAAGCTAGATTAGAATACAATATGTACACTTATGAAATCACACTGAAGCATTGAATACTGTTCACATACTGTTTATTTAACATTTTTACTGGTTTTAACATGTAATTAACTGTAAAAAAAAAAGTACTGTTAATAGAAAAATAAGCATTTCAAAACAATAATCAGAAACCAGCTGCGGCTGAGTTGACTTTGGAGAGTTGTTTGCCTTCTATAAGCAAAGACGTCACACTGTCGACAGCCTACAGAACCAGCCTACAGGAATGAAAAACTGAAAAGCATCAGAAAATGTTGTTGCATGCAACATTGCAACTTTATTAAAAGCTAACACAATGCATGTTAAATGTATTCATCCCGTAATCAATAAAAGTTTAAATAACTTAGTGACAAGCCAGGTGGCAAAAAGTTACACAACACTCGTCGCCACAACGTTGTTTAAAAACTACCGCATAGTATTTGGTAAAATGACTATTACGAGTTCAATCTTATTAACCGTTACGTTTTTTTAGTTTTTTTTTTTTTTACAATAAATACCAAGGTTAAACACCTTTGCAAAACGTGAGAGCTCGCTGGCTTATTGACGTTTAACACACTAAACATCCGCTACGGAACATGAAAACGGCATAACGGTCAAAACAAACAAACTATGTTTCCTGGACAATTGACACATCTTTCTCATGTTAGGCGGAGAAATATTTACTATTTTACACGTTTATTTAAATTCACTCACCTGAGGCAGACAGACGCACTGACGGCTGGCCAAGCTTCGGTTGGAAAAGAACGCCACTGCGCAGGCGCAGCAAGGATATTCCCGTAGCACCAACAGTAGTTGTTTCTCCCCAGCGAGTTAAAATGCTTTATTCACATTTGCAACATGACAAATGAATCCAATTGTAAAAGTTGTCACAGAATGTTGAATATTTGCAACAGAAATTATGCCTTTTATATAAACATGTACTACTAAATGTTTTACACAGTAATTGTGTAAAAAATTAAACACAGTATTTACACATCATGCGTCTGTAGTAACACATGTGTTATGAATCCTTTTACACATATTTTGTGTACATTTTTAACACATCATTTTTAAGAGTGTAGTTAGGCTAGATGATTAGTTAACACTTTTGACAAGTTAGGTTGTCGGTCCAAACTGAACACTTCTGCCATTGAAATGCACTGTATCAGATCATATACTATGATTCTAAGCAAGAAGTCATGTGACATTCCCCTACCCGACATCAGCTGCCTGGTAGTATTATATAGCAGTGTCGAAAGTGCTTCTATTGCTACCTGTGTAGTTCAAGCCGAGGCAGCCATAAAGCCAAAATGTTCTTTGTAATAAAGATCCCACCTCTTAAAGAGTTGGTGTTTGTTTGAAAGCCAGTTACATTTCCAGACAGTCTAAAAAGCCAGTTTGTTTTATAATGTAATGACGCAATCCAAAAATTCATTGAATTTATGTTCTTGAGCAGCCTCGGGTGGTGTTTTTCTGTTTGGAAGGCTTTCTTACATCTGTTGACATCTTTTCACACATGTAAGCCCAAGCGTCCTTCCAGACTGTTAAAGACTCACAACAAGTCATCTGCCATGTGTCTGCTGCAGCTCTAGTAATTAATAGAGTTCTCCTGAGCTCACGAAAGACTAGAAGGGCATTTTGATTTTGTTAATCATTTATTAGAAGTTTGTTTGTATAGTTAGCATACCGGTGTATATATTAGGGATGCACCGATACCACTTTTTTTCAGACCAAGTACAAGTACTTATATTTGGGTACTTGCCGATACCGAGTACTGATACGAGTACTTAATAATACCATTACAGTTCTTCTAACAATGTATTATTTTCATCAGATGTTTTTCACTTTCTGACTGTAACAAAGTAAATACACAAATTGATGCTGTTGCTGACATTTTAACATTCAACTTGGTGTTTTCCTAAACAAACATGGCTCTGCTGCCCATTTCACATAAATGTAACCTGTAACATTCAGTGGATTCCAGTACCACACAACATAGTAGCAGAACCACTGAATTCAATTATTCAGTTATCATACCCATACAGCCCTTTTTGGAAAAGTGAGAGGCTGGTTCTTTTTGATTACTGTTGTGTAAATGTTATATCTTGAAATTAATATATTATTTTGAAAAATGTATATTTGCAGCAAAACAAAATCATTTAATTTTACCTCAGGTTTTGCATGCGTTGGTTTTCTTCTGACGCTCGCGGAGGCTTCAGATAAATCTCCACTCGGGTGAAGGAGGATTTTGAAAGCTTACACAAAACTTTTCCATTTTCTTCTATGTCATGTCAAACTAGTATAACAATTAAGCTTGCTTAGGCTTGTTAAACTAGTACCGGGGTTAGGCTAGCCATTGCGCACATCCCTACTAAACAGCCCTTCACTTACAGCACTCACTACCGAGAGCTATTTGCCTCACGAGCGGTTAAGCTGGGTTTATATTCGCCGCGTCCGCACTAGCGTTCGGCAAAAATTAAGCCATATTATGGCTGTCGTGCGCTTTGAGAGCGTGAGACCCCTTTGCACTTGGTGCGGCGGTGTGCACGGCGAATCATGTAACTTTCCGTGCGGCTCCGCATCCGAAGATGCGTTGCCATAGAGTGGTATCGGGTGCGGTTGTATCGGGGTAGTTTTACGAGTACGAGTACTTCACAACAGTATTGGACCGACACCCGAGTACTGGTATCGGTGCATCCCTAATAAATAGGGAGCTTGTTTTGCAAGTATAAGGCGTAGTCAAGATTCTCAGGACTATCAGTTTTCAGTATTGACATACTAGACAAATCTGAAACCTTATTGGTTTCTGACTGGGCGAGAGCAATTCTCAGATCTTGAGCAATTCTCAAAGTCAGATCATTTTTAACTTGGTAACACACAGACTAGTGTTCGATTGAGATGTCTGTCTATCTAATCCTCACACTAGTCTGTGTTACCAAGTTAAAAAGGATCTGACTTTGTTGTCCTGGGTTTTCCAGAATTATTCATGAGTAAACAACTTTTAACTCCATGTGCTGATTGTCTTTTTGTATGTTGATTTTTTTTCTTTTTTTTTTTTTCTTCTTCCTAATACATCTCATTTATTGTGATTTCAGTATTTATTTTATGATTGGATTTGTTTAGATGTTTCAACACTCCAGATTAATGCTGTTTAACTTATCAAACATTACAAAGTTTATCAAAGACTTTCTTGTAACACAGATTAGTTGAAGCTAAATTATTTGTTTTGAAAACAGGTATAGAATTGCTCTCGCCCAGTCAGAAACCAAAGGACAAAAAGGATTAGATTTAGTGGTCGTGTGTTAAATAAGGTTTCATATTTGTCTAGTATGTCAATACTGAACACTGATAGTCCTGAGAATCTTGACTACGCCTTATACTTGCAAAACAAGCTCCAACTTGAGGTTCCAGACGACAGCAGGGTAATGATACAACCGACTGGGGTTTGGTCTGGTCTTTAACCACACCTCCACACAAAACCTCTCCTTCAGTTTCAGAGAAATTACACCCCTGTTATAATAAACCATTGTTGCAAACCTGCAACCGGAGTGAACACACTCATCATGATGGATTTAAAGCGACACTAGCAGACTTTTATTGTTCTTTTAAGCCATGTCTTTTGCTGTGTTGCAGCTTCAGCAGCTGTCTGGATTTTTACAGAAAAATCCAAGTCGAGCTGAGTGAAAGACTCGAGAAATGGAAGCAGAACCCGTAACCAAAGCCAGATGTGTTTAAGGTGTGAGCTTAATGTCCTTTTCTTCAAACACTGTCACCCTGCCGCCCACTCTGGCTCGGTTTCTCCACAAACCATTTAATTAAGACATGGCATACTCTGACATGGTCGGATGGAGTGAGATTTCATTAGATTGTCTGCATTTTTGCCCTTTTTTTTCACAAAGACCTTGGCTCAATTTGTCAAGGCCAAGCTCGTGTGCACGCCATGCCCCTTGGCCTGTCACAGAGATAAATCATCTGTGAACAGAAAGGAATTGCTTAAAACGACCCAAGTCCTTGGGTGAAACAAAAAAAAACCCCAACATATTGACATTACACTGAGCTTGTCTACTGTTGAAGGTGCTTATGCTTTGTCAGTGTAAGGCCAATGATTAATTTTGAATGATCTTATATCTATAGCAATAGTTTAGATAATATAGTAGTTGTAACGGGGTTCGGACGTTCAGGGAAGAAGGAGGCGGGAACCGGCGAACAATAAACAACAAACTTTTAATAAAATAAATGAACAAAGTGAAAGTAAAAGCGGCAGCCCCTTACGGACGACTGCCGTGCACATACATAAATAAAGCACAAATTAAAATCCAGGCCTGGTCCTCTCTCGTCCTTCACTGTTGTCGCTCCTCCTTTATACTCCCGTCACTCCTCCGTGAGACGCGAGGCCGGCGGCACGCAGCTGGCGCTCATCATCACTAATGACCGCGGCCTCGCCCCGCTCTCACGGTCCCTCAGCCTCGCTGCCAGCCACAGTAGTGTTTGGGGAATAGATGTTTATCTGGGAGCAGGATGGTAAATGTATTCTTGATCTTGGCAAGAGAAGTTAAGATGCCCTTTAAGATGTTTTTGCTGCTAGGACTCTACAGCCAACGGAACACTTCCTGTAAATGTGACAGATTCACTTCCTACAGAAAGGCTGTTTCAAAAGGTAGACAACAGTCAAATACTGCCTTCTAAGTTGACCCGTTTTGGCTATATTTTAAGCAGAATCATGTGTATCGTTCATAGAGAAGACATTCTCACAATACAATCCATCTTGGAAAGAGTTATCCACGATTAATGAAGCTAGAGAAATGTTGTATGCGTATGTTAATATGCTTATTTCTAGGGCTGGGTATCGATTCAGATGTTCCGATACAATTGAGAGCTTGCGAATCGAAATCGATTCGATTTTATTTTTGATTCAACTCAATGAATATAGATTTAATACAAATACTATATTTATAAAAAGAACAGTGAACACGTTTACAAGTGGGTAAAAACGCATACGATCTCTTTATGAACTTTTTGAAGCATCAAAGTGGTAATAGCGGAGCTCTCAGTGGAGGGACGAAGATGAACAAAAGTCTTACGGGTTTGGAACAACATGAGGGTGAGTAATTAATGACAGAATTCTCAATTTTGGGTGAACTATCCTTTAAAAAAACTCAGAATGGAGGAGAACACGTCTTGTAATAAAACAAGAATCACCATTAGCTTGGCTTTTCAGAGATTTTAATCAAACGATGAGTAAGGTATTTTTTTGAACAGATAAATTGCCATATATAGCTCTCTACAGTCTTCGATTGTTTGAGTTGATTGTAAAGCATTATCTATTGTGAAGGGTCATTTCATTGTGGTTGTTGTAGCGCTGTGCTGGAATTTATTTAGGTAGTACGTAGTGTGTCTATTAATGGGTATCGTTACAGTAACGTCTTCAGCTAGTCAGCTTGAGATCCTTTCTATCTAAATTGGTTGTATCTCTATAGTGGATGTTTTATAAACAGTAGGATAATCTTTCTCTCTTTGTAATTTTTAATTTTATTTTTAGTTATAGGAAAGAACTATATTCATCCACACAACCACGCAGAGCAGAAGGACAAATCAATGTTCTTTTGCAAAATGCATGAAGTTCTGTTTATTAATCGCTAGAGAGAGATAAATTACGTTGCCTTTGATTAAATCACAGCTTTTTGCGATTTTTAATAAGAGCACCTAAGCCATATATCCATTAATTTTATTTGGATTGACAGATGGCGCAAAACACAGCAATAAAGATTTTGTTTGGTTATTATGAGAGTGTAAAAATATTTTTAGTTCATTATGAAACTGTGGCAGGACAGATTAGATGGACCACCAGTCTAGGTAATTAATGGGAAGAACTGAGAATATCACAATGTTAGCTTAGCAAGATGTGTGTACAGTACAGATTCACTTGTGAGGATGCGTTTCAGTTAGGATGCTATCTTAGAAGGCAGTTCCCTGTGTAGGCAGTATACGATTCATCACTGTGTTTCCTAAGTTTCATTTGTCCTGTTCCTTCAACTCTATAAAGATATTCAGATGCAAGCATCTGCAAGCCCGGGTGTGTGTTTGTGTACTTTTGTGGCTTTTAAGGAGTTATGATTTCGTAATTAAGTATCTTGCAATAAAAACACTCTAGTGTTGCTTAGGGGTATCTAGCTGGTAATCACAATGGGAGACTAGAGTGGAATGTGAGACGCTCAACATTTATAAGGAGATTGGCTATATAACTATTTTAATTGAAGCTTGCAAATTGGAAGCGTGCAAAGTGTTTGTGCAGGGTCTGTTCCTCGAGTTACTCCACTTAAACCTTACCGGACTAATGCCAAGACATTTAATTTTTGCTCTGGTGTTCTTATATGATTAAAACGATCCGGCTTGGTTTCAGAACTGCAGGTTTGTTTTGCTGGAATCACTGCAAATGAGCATTTGCATTGCAAATTAGCCCACTGACATTGGGCATTGCTTAAAGACCTGTTCGCATGAGAATGTTTTTGAAGAGAGGTCCCAGAAGAACAGGTGACCTCTGCGGAACGAACTCAATTAAAAAAAATTTGCATTTACAAGCACACATAATGCGTACCCAAAATTCTTTATTACACAGCGCTTGGATGTTTTGAGCGGTGTCCTGATTTGTATTCCTTCCATTTTAAGGTCATGTGCTAATTTTATATGTTGGTTAACTAAGTGACTAAAATGGCTGCATTAATGTTCTTTACTTTTAAGTTTGGGGTAATTAAGAACTCATTTTACAAGAAAAACTATTTATGCTTGTATTTGCATTTTGCAGATTAGCTTTTTTTTTTGTGCAACTCGTCATATCTCTAGTGTTGTTGCTTTGAAAAGCAAAAAAATCCAAATGCCCTGTTGCTCTTCTAGCAATCTCAGTTCTTCAAGATGATTTTAATATTCACATGTTAATGATGCTCCATAAAAAAATCATGAGCTTTCTGATAAACTTGGAACTTCTTCAAGAACTCATTGAGAATGCAGAATAATTCAGAAACAAAGATTCCTTAAAAATGCACCTAATTCCTTTTTATGGCCAACTGGTACCATATCTAGAATGCAAGTTCAGTTCTTGAATTAAAACATACTTCACAAATTTCATTAAAATAAAGGAATGCAATAAAGGGACTTTTGTCATTTAAAATAGTTCACTTTATTGATCATTTTAAATTAGTGATGTTCAGAAACGCTTGCATTAATGTATACTAAAGTAATCAAATGTAAAATAAGTTATAACACAGCATAGTTCACTGTATGAATCAAATGTATATTAATCCGTATTAAAGTTACAAACAAAAAACAGACAGCACTAATAGGCTTTTGTCATTTTAAGACCTCATGCACGGATCCAATATGCTAATACTGTTAAATATGTGTCTAATTTCTGAACTGTTTATGTTCACTTAAGACATAATTGACTGTTTACTCACCAAGATGGGCATGATGCAAAAATACATGAAAGAGAAATTAATTCAGTATTCAAACTTCTCACACAAGTACCGAATTTGAGTTCTCTTTTGCTTCTTTTTGCTCTTGAATATTTACATTTGTAAGACTTAAATACATGCGCAAATAATAAACTTTTTTAATGTCGATGCAACGCTGGCCCATTTGAGACCGTGACTGTTCAGTCAACTGTCCCGAGCGTCATTCATGCTGGCACCAGGTCATCGGGCAGTCCTTATTGTCGAGCCCTTAATGTACTAAGACAGTGACATTAAAAGATCAAACTTACTAAACACTATACTAATAAAGCATACTATACAGAAAAAATGGTTTGGGCAGAATTTGATCTTTTCACTTAGTAGGTTACATTTAAGTGACGTTAAGCTTTTTCTTTATAACGGTTTTCTTTGGGAGGAAAACACTTAACGTGTAATTAAACGAATTGCGTTCATATTCTGGGCTCAACTGCTTTGCTGTACAGTATGGTTTATGATGTTTACTAGGGGTGGCGCGGTTCACAAAACCCACGGTTCGATTCGTATCACGGTTTTAGGGTCATGGTTTTCGGTTCTGTACGGTTCTTGTTGTTTTTTTTATCGTTAACACTCCAGAAATTTTCTTTAGCATATGATATATAGCTTAATCATCCACAATTTAGGATACAGTATTAAAACATTGTTATATCATGTAGAAGTTGTTTCCTAACTGGCTGTCTACTGAGTCCGACACATTTGCGTAACATTTTTCATGTTAATCATGTCAATTTTGATCCGAACAATGCATTCTGGCTTTAATTAACTGACTTGATTAACAAATTTCACCATGAAGTGTTCCGTGTGTTTCACAATCACCATATGACATCCAGCGCTGTGAAAAGAAAAGAAAAAATACACAAAAACACAACACTGCCAGAAGTTTTTGCCCAAACTTCAAAGGCATGTTTAAATTATTAAAACTAGAAGCATATCTTAACTTTGAAATGTTACATTTATCATGTGAACTACTTAATATACAACATGTTATATGCATGTGTGTATGAGACAGAGGGGAACACGGTCACATTTGCAGCAGATATATGCTGCCCATCATAAATCAAAGCATGAGACAGACAGGGGTCGGAGGAGAACACCGGAAAATGTGACAGAATGGACAATATTTGTCTGTATTTGCAATACACGAGCCGCGGTTCAGCTGTGCGAGACACTGCCAGTGTGTGAATGCACAACGGGCGCGCACGGCTCCCGCTCTCCATACCGACTGCATCTGCCCTGCCTGCTATACATCACTGGCGCATCCTCCAACTCTGGGCAGCCTTCCTTATCTCTCCCACTTGCATTTCTGCACGTGACATGACCTGCAGCACTCCACTTTTACTTTATTTTATTGTATGTCCACACACACACACACACACACACCTCTTATTTCGCACAAAAAGGACACCCACTGTCGAGGATACATTGCGCATGCGTCGAAACCGTGTGGCGCACATGCTCTGAACCGAGACAAGCGAACCGAACGGTTCGTTTTTTTTTCATGTACCGTGCCACCCCTAATGTTTACGGAGTTTGGTCTTTTAATATCACCGTCTTAGTGCATTAAGCCACGTTAAGCGTTTTTCACGTTAAGCATTTTAGAATGTCCCTAGCCATATATATATATATATATTATGCTTTACAAATTTTCAGGGCAATCTGAATCTGTGGTTTGTCTCATTTACAAACGAATGGTTTACAAAGCATTCACCAAAACCATGTGTTATTGATTTACCACCTAACGAAGTTATCATAGTTGGTTAAATTAAGTCGGTGTGCTATCTACAGGCCTTTTGGGTGAAGTGTAGGTTTGTAAAGAACATGCAAAATGGCCATAACTACATTACCCTTTTTGATAAAATAATCGTGATTTATAACGTGAGTTCAGTATCGCAATTTATTTTGATAAAATGTATTGAAAATTTGATAAAATGTATAATCGTGACATGAGCGTTACGTTACACCGCTAGTATGAATGACCGCTAATGTTGAATTGAGTTAAGTGAGGTAACTAATGGTAGGTGAATTCTGCATAATTCTGTCCATTACAGTACCAGGCTATAGTAGGCCTACTTTCAGACTGGTTTCCTAATTCTTCATCCAGCTGGTGAAATCAGTGAATGCAGCTGCAGAGTTTTATCCCTTTCAACGGTTCCAGCTAAGTTACTCCTCATAATTACCTTGAAATCAGAGCCAATGGTTAAGCTGCTAAAAGTTAAGTTTTTAATTTGTTGTAATTTAATATTGCAAGCACATAAAACAAATTTAAATTAATGTACTGTACTGTACTACTGCAGCACGTCTGTCTTACATTGCCCACTATGAGATGGTCTGGATTTTTGCCAGTGTACTTGAATTAATGGGCAATTTTCGTTTGCATTCACTCAGTACTGAGTAAGAACTGCTAAAATAATGATGCCTACAAAAACGTATTGTTTTTGTTGAGTGTGTGCCGTTTAGTTTGTATTGTAGGGGAGACCGGTCTGACATGGAAAAACAATCTTTAATTCTAATGGAGGGAGACTGACCATAAGAGATAACAAACTCCTGTTGGGGGGTGGAGGAGTTCCTGAGTGTTTACTGTCTTTGGATGCCTGCAGCAGATATGGAAGTAATGAATCCTATTAATAGTAATTGAATATTGGCATTCTGCAGTGCTCTTGCATTTAGCGATCAGCATAATACAGGAGCGAACCAGCGAAAAGCACTTGTTTAGTTCTTTTCAAGTTGTTAACTAATGAATAGGATATTCGTTAATTTTATGTAGTCAGGAAGTGGTTCGATATCAACAATGTTGTTCTTTCATCTTAATTCTTCTTTTTTTTTTTTCCTGCAGTTAATTTTGCCATCCATTTTGTTTTCAATATTGAGTTTTAATACATTGTATTACCCAGCTAATTAAGAAAATAATTGTTTCTCTTGGTCAATTTACTTTTTCATTTGAGATCATAATTGGCATCCTGATACAAAATTCCAATTCTTTAACCAGAATACAGCCTTAAAGTTAATGTTTGTGCGTTGTCAGGAAAAAAAAATATGTAATGCTTTTAATGATGTTTGTAATAAATACTCGTTTTTAGGCTGTTGGCCAGTTGAGCAAATAATTATAAAATGATGGCAACAACTATTTGTTAATTTGTATTGCATATATTGGCATAGATATCACATCGGCCATTTGATAACACTCAATGACGGTGGACCGTTAACATAATGGATTAATTCTCTCCTGAATGGGGTGCACTTCTCCTGAAGTTGGCTTTTAATGTCTACCCTCGTAATCTTAATCTATCTATAGCTATATATCTATCTATAAATATGTCTGTGTTTTTGCGTCTTCTGTTTCTAACTCCAAGTTGGGGAAAATGATTCCAGCAGCCTTGGCTTGGCTTGCCACTTCTTGGTTTGGAGTTTTGAATTCCTTCTTGGATATTTCTATTTGCGAACAGAGCACTGATATTGTGCTTGGAACAAATTGCTACCCGCCGTTTGTTTCCGAAGACCAGGCTCGGTCTGAGACTCGCTCTCCAGACGTATTAATCTTTCTGTACAGCAAAAATGATCAACAGAAAAAAACATTGATTAACCGCACAGCATGAAGTCATGCAAAAGGGACTGGCCACCTGCAGGATATTTATCTACTTGTCTTGGCAAAACCTCAGATAACACTAGTCTCATTGTGATGACACCAGCGACCGCAGCATTGCTCCTATTCTGGATTGCGAATTCTTGTCTGCGTATGGTGGATCTACCTGTTTTCTGCTAGTCAAATCCATCACCATGCCTCATGCTCACATTGGCTGTGTTTGAGGTAGTCAAAATGACCAAAATGCAAATGCTCACCTTGCTCTTTTAGTGTCTCATGCAATGTGCATCACTGTTTTAAGTTAAAAATAGTTCATTGTTTAGTAGTTAATATTAATTATTTTAACGGACCCTTCCTGGATTCCTCAAGAACTTCTATAGTGGTGAATGGGAGAAAACGGCATTTATCATTTTTGTGTTTTCATTTGCTCCAATAGCAAAAGAAAAAAAATCTGCAATAATGTTTCCACAACTTTCCAAGGGAGGGGAAAAACATAGAGAGATTGATTTGCGTTGGCCAGAAGAGGGAAATGTCATATTTGCCATCACTCCCTCAGGCGTTGCATTAGAAACCCTTACAGAGTTAATTAGTTTTTTGCCATTTATAATATAACGCAATATAAAGCGTAATACTGTATTACATTTTAAAAAAATGAAATATGAGAAACTTGTAGAAACTAATAAAAACTAATAGATGTACGATGAGGAAACGCATCATCACATTATGTGAAAAAAAAAAAAAAGGTCCATAATGTGTCTTGACTCCCTTGTGTTCTTTTACATTTCATCAGTTGTATCCTTTCTATCTAATGATACTGCCAAAAATGCAACCAAACCATTTCATTTTAATTGTGTGAAATATCCAATTACGTTATTGCGTGCCGTTTTCATAATCAGTCATTGCTTCTATTTAAGTCCATCCCTATTCAGGCCTGTGCAGGACAACTGCTTGTGTGTTTCTATGTTAGTTCCTCAGAGACTTCAGTAACCTTGAAATAAGGTTAAAGCTTCAGTATCAGACGAATAATAAGCCGGATCTGGGTTGGATTGTTCGCTATCACGGGTAATTCTCACGAACACGCCTGGCAGTTTTAAGACATTTCAACCTGCTCGTTTAAATGGATACTTCACCCAAAAATGTAATTTCAATTAGCATTTACTCACCCTCATGTCATTCTAAAGTAATATGTCAATCTAAAGGAACACACAAAAAATATATTTAGAAAAATGCATCAGTCTTTCTTTTTTTCCATATAATGAAGTCAATGGACCCTGATTGACCCTGACTTTCACTGCATGGACAAAAAAGAAACTTCTTGAAAATATCTTCTATTGTCTTTACAAGAATGAAACCTCATGATGACCACTTCAACAACTTTAAGAATTTAAGGTTATTTTATTTTAAATTTCAAATGAAGATGTCTTTTTTTTTCTCAATGTCTAGCCCAAAAAAAACCAACCTCATTTATTTAGTTAATTTTCTTGGTAATAGTAAATGAATGATTGTGTGCAATTTGGAACGTTTACCTCTGCCACAGCTCCATCTGGGAGAAGATTTATTTTAAATACAATAAAATGTACTCGCTCAGCGTATAGCTCAAGGGTAAGTTCGCCAGGGAACACTTGACCGCAGCATCTCGGACAGGAAACTTGGGCAGGTTATAATTGGAGAGCCACAGTAAGCCAGATTCACTCGTGTATGCATCTTTGTTGACTCGTCAGGAACCTGTCCAGCCGTCTCCGTTTGGATCCTCCACAGCTTTGGTCCATGTTACCAAACCACGTGGTGTGCAATTAAGGGCATGTGGAAATAGCTTAGCTATGTTTCGTTTCGTCTGGGAAATTCTGCAACCAGTAGGCTTTTGTCTACAGAACACATCCATGCTCTTCTATGGCATGGCATTGTATTCACTTCAACAAAAGCTGCTAGTAACAGCTGCACCGCAATGGGAACCAATCGTTAAACTATTTTTGCGCTTTTTAAGGTTGCTGTTTTGTTTGAGGAAACACTTGGGATGTTTGTGAACTGTTGGGAGGCTAATGTCAGGCAAATGAGATGTTTAATGGTGCTGGGTGGTGAACTGTTTAGTATGCTGTCTAATATTTAACAGGAGCACATTTATCTCATGCAACCCTGACGGTAGTGCTTAAAGCAGCTCCACGAGCTGATGTTTATTTATTAGATCCCGCAACGTGATATTAGTTGCTCATACAGGAATCATAATGGAGTCCATGTGACTCATTTTTATGAACTTCAAAGAGCTCCCGTGGCCTCTCGTGCTGTCATCTCTCATCACCAGTCAGCAGTGCGGCCGCGTTGACCTGCGACCTCAGAACTGTCGCCATGGTGACCGTCTGACCTTCCCGAGCAGCTACAGAAGTTGGGAGTGGAAGTGGCCTCCGGGGAGGGAATGGAATGTTCTGTGTTAGAACTGAACGGAGCGGTGCAGCCTAATCACAGAACAGTATGGGACCATACATGCACCTGGGACAACTCAAGGCCTAATCTGCATAGATATTTATATATTGCTGATACTGTAGAAATCGCTATGAATTCCTAATGAGAAACACTCAAAAGAAGGTCTATGCATTGCTTTATAGTATGTTGTGTGTAAATGGATGCTATCTATTTGTTTTTAGTGCTAACATTGTTTTGCACACATCTTTGTTACACACCCATTTGCAAAGCTGCAATGACTCAAACAGTGCACTACAAAATGAACAGTAGGAATTGTATGAAGAAGGGATCCTTAGGAAAATTACATAATTGGGAAATTATTGGGAATTGAGAAAAGTCTGTAGAGGAAATGGTTAGCGTTTCAGTTTTTAAAATCTTTTAAAATGAGGGATCTTTGTGAGATTCTACTTAAGACTTCCCATGTATTAGTGATTTTGAGTAACTTTAACATGATGTAATAATCAGAGATGCATCAATTAGTTGCTGCAATTTACTTAATAATATGATAACCAGTGAGGCTTTATTCATATTTATTTATTTAGCATTCAAAGGGCCTCTGTAGTCAATAATTGTATCCCTTAAAACTCATCTTTGATCACTAAAATTACATATTAAAAAAAATGTCTTCATGCCTTAAAATAGCTAGACCCTAACTAGACCCTTGCTTCATTTAGTATACGTGGAATTATGAATATGCAAATTAGCTCTGACTCCACTCACTCACACCAGCTCAGAGAGCCACTCGGTCAACTTTACTGTAGTAAACGCTGCACATGGCAAGCGGAAATGCTGGTTAATTCAGCCATATATGTTTGAACCAGAAACCGATTCAGAAGAAGTGAAAGATTGAGTCGATTGGGTGGGCTACAAACTCAATGTATCAGAATGGTAATGCGTTTTATGTGTCGGACGGTAATTAATATGATTAGCCTTTTGCTTGACTGCGTTTTCAAACAGCTAATGATGTGTTGCTAATGTTACACAAAGATGTTCCCGTTCACCGTCTCAGAGTCAGACAGCTACCTTCTAAAAATCAGTATCCTTAGAAACGCTTTGAACATCAGTGGAGAAAGACTTGGTTTGTCATAACATCGTAATATACATCATATGCAGAATTCATCCGCTAAATTGCTAAATGTACACTATTTTTCATATCAGCAGAAACATATACAGGGATAACCTGGCTTCTCTTGAGACTCTCCTGCTTCAGAGTATAGTTTCTGTTCTTCAAAGACATTTAATAATAATCCAAAAATGCACCAAATCAGCATGCTAAAATTCTTAAGGATCCTGTGACACTGAAGACTGAAGTAATGGCTGCCATCACTGGAATAATTAACATTTAAAAAAAAAAAATTGTAAATATTGTCTTGGTGAGTGTAAGTGGCAAATATCTTTCTTACCCCAAAATTTTGAATAGTTTGAAATAGGTGTCTGCGTTACACATGTTTGTTTTATAAAACAGGGGGCTTCTCTAAGATTGACCTGTCTTTGAGTAGATTAGTGTCTAAGAAACAATATACAAAAAAAATATGTTATGGTATTATACCATTTATAAGAATTAAAATGTACATTTTATATGCTGGGCATATTTGTGCCGTTATTTATTGAATTTTGTTAATGCCACCATTTTGCCAACAACACCTTAAATGTGTTGTCCTCCTTTCTTAATCCCTTTTTACTCAGGTTTTAAATTATCCAGTGGAACGCTTTTACTTATTCACCATGGGCAACTTTTTTTGACAGACCTCAAAATTGTTCTGACCCAATTTGCAGTCTTTTTAAAGCTTTTTTCCCCTCAGTGATTTCTCATGACAATTAACTCTTCAATGTCAAGTCTTTTTTCCTCCTAATGTTGGCATGTAATAAACCCGTATGATCTTTTCAAACTCGCCTCATCGTCATGTCGCAATTTGGAAGTTCTAAATAATAACCTATTTGTTTTTATGTCATGATGCATTTCTTATTTGGTCCACCTCCAACCTCTTGGATGCCTGTTGTTTTTTATCAAATGCTGACACGTTCGTCTCAGAATAGTTCTGCTCAAGGTGTTGAATGGCATTGCTGGAACCAAGAGCATGTGTTCCACCTTGAGGCGAGATGTGTTCATAGGCAAGTAGCCAGGTTACGTTTCCCAAGGTCAGAGGAGGTTTGATTTATGCTGAATGTTCATGTCAGTTGTTCTGCTGAGTGTGTAATGTGTCAGATCTTCGTGTGCATGGTATTAACATACTAGCCTGCTTCTTTAAACTAAATTATATTCTTAGTAGTGGTTGTTGTGGCTGTGGCATATCATTTATTCTTTTAATTTGGCAGGAATTGAATGCGATTTTAATTTGAACAATTTTAGATGAATCTCAAATCGATCACTTTTCACTTTCGCTTTTAAATTCACGATCTCACATACTCTTTATGCACATAGGCTACTCATAGGGATAGGCGGTAATGACTCCACATTTTATAATGCAAGATATCCTTAAGTCATATTCTAGAAGTCATCTCTCCTTACTCTTGTCTTGTGCTAAGTGAAATGTTTCAGTTTATTATTGTAGCATCTGTTGTCCAACTGAACTAAATGGGTATATTTCCTATAAAATAGCAGTGGCCAAGTAATGTAATTGGCGTATGGCTGAACACTGGGTAACACCAACTTACCACAGCGAGCCTAGTGCAAAACAATTCAAATGTGGAGTAAAGCATCCAAGCAGTGTGAGAACAAAAGGGCATTGATGGTCAATCACTTGATGGTTACCCGACTGCATCATGCTGTACCTGGACTTGAGGGCATGCATGACGATGGAAGAGGCACAGTGCTGGATTTATGGCAGTAGTTACAAGGAACAATTAGCTTCAGGCTTGCCCTATCACGAGCTGCCAGCAGTTCATTGTCCATTCATTTGGTTCAATAAAACATGAAACATTCCAGCCAGGTGAAGTAGCATCTGTTGTTTTTCCATTGTAGCAAATCGTCAAATTTTTGTAGTTGCAGCTTATGTACTGCTTGTTTTCTAATATAATTTCCTGTTGGAAGCACTGTGTGAGAAAATGTAATCTTAAATGGATTTTAATATCCCTATACTAGGCTCCATGAGAACTGTGGAAACCAGCAGCATGCTGGAAGTTTTTGTGCCATCTGGAGTAGGTGTGTGAGACTCCTCTTACTCACTCCATTTATTTATTTATTTATTTATTTATTTGTTTGTTTGAGTCATATTGTGGTATGAGCATGCATAATCAAGTGCGTGAGAGAGACTTATTATTCAGTGAGTGGGTCCTAACATCTGACGGTCTGGCCATTGCAGACGCTAGTCTGTTGTGGTTTAACATCACATACTCTAGTGGGTTTTTTCCCCTTTGTCATTCTCCTCTCTGTGTGCTGCAAAAGTGATGACTGACATGTCATAACAAGGCTGGCACTGTTTGGAATAGTTGTGTTTTTGGGTATATATTTTGTTTAATCTTCACTGACCTTTTGGTTGAGGCAAGTTTTTATGATATTTTATGTTCCTAAAATAGATGTTATATATGAACAAAGATCTACTACGTATCCTGTGTGTGTGTGTGTGTGTGTGTGTGTGTGTGTGTGTGTGTGTGTGTGTGTGTGTGTGTGTGTGTGTGTGTGTGTGTGTGTGTGTGTGTGTGTGTGTGTGTGTGTGTGTGTGTGTGTGTGTGTGTGTGTGTGTGTGTGTGTGTGTGTGTGTGTGTGTGTGTGTGTGTGTGTGGAACGGTTCAAATTACTCATGGTTCGGTTTGTATCGGCTTTAGGGTTTAAGAACCTCTGTCAAATAAAAAATGAAGAATAGAGCAAAGATACAAATAAAATATACAGTGCAATATACAATGGGGTAATTTTGTTGCTCAAGACTTTACACAACACAAGGAAGCTTGATTTCAATCATTGAATTAAACAAGTAGCACAAATAAATACAATAGAATAAAGAGACGGATGAAACAGATATTTTTTGGGTAGCACTATATTCAGCTACAGAAACTAAATAAAGTAATCAAATGTAAAGTAACACTGGGTAGTCTGTATAAATTAAATACATTTATTTAATTCTGATTCCTTACAATTATAAAGCTATCTTTTGTTGTTATCAACATTAATGACAGACACATATTAGGCTGCTGACACACAGAGCTAGTGCACGGCTCCATTATGCCATTACACATGTTTATTTAAGACAACCGACTGTGTTTACGAGGAAACTCACCATGGCCTGAGTTTTGACAATGCTGTGTTTTTGACTGTTTTTTGACCGTAATTCCCTGCATTATAAGCGCGAAACGAAACCTGTGGGAATGATTAAAATTATGCACAATACCCGCAGGAAAAACCCTGTTATTTATATTTCATACGGTCCATTATGATCAGTGTTGACAAATATGTTTTTTATATATATATATATATAATTTTTTTTTTTTTTTTTTTTTTTATAAATAAAAATAAATATTTTTATTATTGGCCATTCATTGCGATCAGCTGTAACATGAAAGTACATGAAGCACAAGAAATGTAATATCCACTTGTTCTCTGACACTTTACTATTTGGGTGACCTGAATTTAAATCTGGCTTGGATGATTCCACTTTTCATTATTGTTTCCTGTGACCTCTGCACTGTCCTTTAAATGAAAGTGCCAAAAGCCTTAACATAAAATAAATGAAATTCACTTTTCCATTTTTATATGTAACAAGCCTATAGTGAAAAGTCACATCAGCACTTTACATGAGTGCTGTTTTAAATGCCTGTACATCATGACACATCTTTAATGTCATTTATCATGTTGTTCAGTATGGGATTTGAAACAGGGTTACTTGTATTTATTAGTAAGGGTGATGGTTCTAGACATTCTGACCGTAATATAATTTAAATAACATGTCAAGACAAAGCCGTGACCAACAGAGCCAGAAAAACTATTGTCATGCCAATGATTTCATATGGATCATTTATGCACCCAGCCTTCCCAAAGCACAAGTTATCATACTTCAACCATATGTTGCCTTTTTCGCCTCCCTTTCATGTTTCTTTAGTAGAACTGCATTGCATTAATGTTTTCAGCCAAGCAGTATCTTTTGTCCATCCTGCGTCTCCTTTGGATGTGGATATTTAAGCTTTAGATGGCATTGTGTCATCCTAAATCAATTACTGATTTTGATATCCATAAAGAAATTCCCTGACATTTATTGCCATATACCAAGTCTAGTCTTTTGTGGGGAATATATTGATCCTAGGATCTTTCAGCTGGCTCATGGCTCAGAGGATGCAGTGATGTTTTTACAAGGTGAAATCTGTATTTCCAGTGCTGCAAGTCACGGAGATAATGGAGAAATAAGTCCAGTTCCAAATTTAACGAACTGTCCATATACGCAACCTTACAAGGCAGCATCAAAACTGAAATCATGTGACTTATCAGAAATGCTCTTCAACTGTGGCAAATAAAACACACCTTTGCAGGGCATTTAAGAGGCCATGCCATCCATGTTGTATGTCGTTTTAAACACAAATATTTTAAATCAGACTTTCCCATGCATATTTATTACTTTAATTAGATGAAACAGGAGTAGTTTTATAGTTGGTGTTCATTGAGCTTGCTACCTTAGATTTCAGACATAATTTTTATTTTCAAACGTTGTTTTCAACATTGATAATAATAATAATAATAATAAATGTTTCTTGAGCAGCAAATCAGCATATTAGAATGATTTCTGAAGGATCATGTGACACTGAAGACTGGCTTAATGATACAGAAAATTCTGCTTTGCCAGTTAAATAGATTAAAATAGAAAGTAATTTAAATTGTAATATTTCATAATGCTACTGTTTTAATGTATTTCTGATCAATTAAATGTAGCCTTGGTGAGTATAAGAGACTTCTTTGACAGATAGCGTCATAATCTTATTGATGTCAATTCAAATGCAAAAGTATTTTGATTGCTGTAAAAAAAAAAATGTCTCCATGAGAGTGTGGGCAATATCATCATAGCATTACTTCAGGGGTTTATTACTCCGTACGGTCTTGTAACAGTTTTCACTTTAACCATGATAGAACGTCTTTTTGATGTTACTCGGTCGTAGATGTCTGACATTTAAATGATGCCTGTTTTGTTCTTTGAACACCTGAGCAATCATATTCTCGCGCCGCCTTGTAATTGGGCCAGAGCCCAGAAGGGAAAACCCATTCTGTGTTTCTGTGCAAATTAATTCACCTTTGACCCAGGCCTTCACACAGTTCCATTCCAGATGTATCAACTGAGATGTCTCATGGGCAACATGGTGCTCCTAAAAAAATTAACAAAAAGCACGTCCCTTTTGTTTTCCACAAGTGCAATTGCTTTAGACGTCATTTTAATCACCATTTGACAATCTAATGTTTTGGATTTGTGAGAAAAAAAGACAATTTGTGTTACAGGGCAAGTCAAGCTGGTTCTAATGAGAAGACGTGTTAAATGGATGACTTTGCTTGCGTAACCTGGTCCTGCTTCTCACTTTGATTTAACGTCGGAGCTTATGTTGAAATCTCTTTGAAAGTCCATGCTTCAGGCATTCTTTCGACCTCATCCGACGCAAATAAGAACCATGTGTGCATTTCGTTAAATATGCAGCAGACTGCAATTTAAAAAGACCCTCCAAAACCTCAGATAATGTTTTTGTTTTAGTAGGCTCAGATAAACTAATTGAGTGCAGTTTGAGAGACGGATATGCAGCATTGGTTCTCCTGAGTGAGGAAAATTTAAGAAACTGCATACGTTTTAGAGCTCTTTCAGAAAGGCCCTGAACATGTTTTTTTCTCCTAAACTCGCTTCTCCACTGGAGCAGGGTGGTTCCGCTTTGGTGTTGAACAGTTTTTTTGTTGTTTTTTACCCCTACAGCATTTAAGCCTGGAGGTCAGAAGCGGCCCGTACTGTAGCTTGTTGACTTGCTGACACACGGCGCCGGTTAATGGTGCGGCTCGCGATCCATCTGCACCAGCTTCTCTGGCTCCTCTGAAAATAAAGATTAACTTTCCACTGCTCCCGCTCTCTCCTGTTTTTCCATCGGCTGCTGTAGTAACTTTCGGAAAAGGTGCTTATCGAGAGCTTTGGAAAACAATTTAGTTACTGACTTTGCCTCTCTATTCTGTCACCCTCACAGGAACTTGCGTTGCTCTTGCCGTGATTAATGACGCCCATGGTCTGATGGATAGCATCCTAACACCCCTACAAATTCCCTTCATGGGCATTTTTTTGCAGTGCTCCCCTTAAAAGTCTCACTGACGATGAGGGAACGTTATGTGAGGCTCCTTTGACCAAGCCTGAAATGGAGGTTTTGTTTGCAGTTGCCAAATATTTTTAATGTTTCAGAAGTTACTGCATACGCTGTTTATTTTTAAGACGCTATACTGTAAGTAGTTTGCCCTTTGCTGTGTCATGAAATACTAAGGCCTGTGCATAAAGTTTTATGAATGGCAATAATATACTTTTCCATTACAACAAACTTTAGTGTTTTCACAGCAAGCATCTTTCTTATTGATCATACTTGGGGTTAGAGATTTGAGGTTAGAACTAAACAAGTTAATATCGGCCATGTTGGATTGTTGAGGAAGATGCATGGTATTACTTTTCTATCTAGTGATTGTACTTACGATTTTCATTGGTAAACTGTAAAACAGGTGGGAAAAGTATTTTAAATGTACCATAAACCATTTAGATCAGAATATTATAGAGACTTAGAGGTTCTTTTGACTTGGTTTCTAGGGTATTCTTGGTGTTTTTGGCCTAACAATACCCTGACAACCACATGACAACACTTCAACAAAGAAATAGTTTTTTAAAATTGTTTAATGTTGTTGGCATCTCAAGAAAATAAAAAGAAAAGCAGTCTTGTTTGTCTGATGGGATTTAATTAAGAGTCATTATTGTATTTTTAACACTTCATGCCTCAATCAGGATGGAAATTATTAAGCAATTATTCCATTTTTCTCATGATTTGATACAGTTCTTGAAATGCTTCATATTGGAGGTGATGCATGCAAATCTGTGATGATTTGCTTTTAAATTCCTCAAATATAAATGTGCTTTGCTTTTCTTGGCTCAACAGGAACTTTTCAGAGACCACAAATTAAACTTGCTACTTCCTGTTATGGGTGTAGTCTGTATGGTTTGTGTATCTGGAGATTTAAATGTGTAAAAACGCTGAAATGTGAGGAACAGACAGAACTTATTCATTAATAATTGCCACCTCTAAAGAACAGTTTAATTATTTAAAATCGAAATCCTGATTAGATTTGTGAACTATTAATTCAGATCAGTATTGTGAACTGGATCTATTTGTCAATCTTTCTTAGTAGAGTAGAGAAATTGTAATAACTTTTAGATTAAACTTTAGATTTAGAAAGCTTGGAATATAGTACACACATTGTATTAGCCATTTTTAACACCTTTTTATGTTTCTCTTTTTTGTTGTAATTTTGGCACTTGACGGCTCCAATTCTCTTTCTTTCACTATTACTGAAAAGAGTCGTCAGGATACACTTCAACAGAATCCTGCTCAGTCTTTAAAGTACATTAGAGAGATTTATCAAAAGTTATTGCTTTTGGTGTTACACTAAAAAAGCCATATGGGTTTGAAACTACATGATCATCACAGAATTCATTTCTGGGTGAATTATTCCTTTAAGATCCCGGAATATTAAATTTATTTGCTCAGGTACTTTTTCTGTTTAGTAAGGAACACAGTTCAGGTTTTTATTTGCCGTGCAGATACAAGGATCCTTTTTTTCCCTAACAGCACTGGTTTGATTCGTTTTCGTCACGTTTGTTTTCTTCTTCTTTTATTCATTCAAGGTTTCTCTCTTCAATTAGACGGGGCCTAGCTTCGGATACTGTTGTTTTCAACTTAGACCAAAGTCAAACCAGACCGACAATTGAAATCATTTTCATAACAATGCACCGTGTCTAAACAATCTTAACTAAAGATGAGATTGAAGAGAAATTGAAATGTATTTGCTCCAGGTTTAGTGACGTTGGATACTGTAGCATTGACGTCTTCAGTGCTTTTATGCGGTTCTGTAATGAGGCCGGCTTTGACATTTTCAGGTAATTGTCTTTCACACCTGTAAAAAGGGGTTTTCTTGCCTGTTCAGATCGTTTTACTTCTTCAGCTGGTTGTGGTTTGCACATTAGCTACCGCAGAGCATCAAGTCTCATTGTTGAAGACAGGGAAATTCTTTGGTGAACCTGCTGATATGATGTTCCACATTGCGATACTTGATAATTTCACACATTCATTTATTTACATTTCTGATCAATCAGTTTTTCTCTCTCTCTCAGTTCATTCACCATGGGAAATCACCTAGGGATTGCTTTGCAATTTATTTGAACATCCTTGAATTACTGCAGTATGGATCATTTTGAATATTGTGTCACAGTAGGCATGAAAGCAGTTGCTAAAGCATGGAAAATGTAATGTCAACTCACTTGACAGTGCAACATGGATATTATTTCTCTGGAATGGTTATTGGTCTCTCTGTTTTTGCTGTTACTAAAACCAAGATGTCAAATTTATTGCCTACCATTGGCTGTTTCTATAGTAACCATGGGTAGCCAGGTATTAATATTTCTTTTTTCGCTCCTCATCTTCTGTCAATGCCCTCTCTATCTTTTTTTCCCTCCACAGGACATTTTCCCAAAATCTCTCTTTAATAATGCATGAGTTGAAGGAGACCTGTTATGTTTGGAGAGCTCTAGTTGGTTTTTCAAGTGTAATTGATTAACCAGCAACTAATGTGAAACCTGTATGCGGAGATCGGTTTCCAAAAGGCGAAATGTTTTGCTTTGAGTGGAGCCATATCCATTGATCAGGTTTAGTTGATTAAGATCATGCAGATAAGTTTCCTAGAGCTTCTTCAAAATATTAATCCTCAGCTTTGCTTCACCTCTTATAGAGGTCCTTGTAAATTGCCCCATAGCCCTAAATTATCCACTGTGGGAACAACGTTCAAATCAGCTCATTGACCTGCTTCATTAAGGTTGCTCTTTAGCCATGCTTGTCGTCTTTTTTATTTTTTATTCCAATGCACTGCATAAGCTCACCCAGGCAAAAAGCAACTCACATCTTCGCCTAAAAGGTTCCTTCACAGGTTTAGACATTTATAATTTTTCTTTTGACGGCTGTGAGTTTCTTCTTGGTCCATCTCTAGGGAAGGTACCGTGCAGCTGGAAACTCGTCTTGTGGCCTTCTTCATAAATCTGAATCAAGCTTGCTGATGACCTCAGCAGAAAAGAGTAATGATCATAATCTTACGGCGATGTGCGGAGATGCTCTTCACTGGAGTATCACGCTTCATGGCTCGACCCACCTGGAGTGTGAAAGCACACCCTTAATGTTCCATGTTCACTTACACCTGGACTGGGATCTGCAGGGACTATTTGTGCGGTCTAATTTAGTCTAAATGTTGTTTGGAAGGTTGGTGGACTCCGAGAAGGGGCTGCAATGTTGATTGATGGCTGTGGTGATTCATCAATCCCTGGCTGGGAATAGACAGAGCTGAAATGAGACTCAAAATAAGTTGGAGAAAGAGGAATAGAGAGCATTATGAGTGAAGTGTAAGAAATGAAGACATTCTGGTATAAAGGAATAGGAGAAATGGCAGGTACAAAATAGAAAGTGAAGGTAAAAAGGTGTAGTGACAGGCAAGGCAATAAGAAGAGACGGCAAATTATGTAGGTCAGCAAGACCATTTAAGATATTATTTTATTCAACAGGGACTCTGATCAAAAGTGACAGAAATTACATTTTATAAAGGTGAGTTTAAAAAAAAAAATGTTTTACTTTACAATCATAAAGGAATCCTACATAAATGCATTTTTACACAAAAAGATAAAAATATCCTAAAACCACTAGATCAATGTTATATATTTTGTTGACGTGTACTTGCATTATCCCAAATGTTTCCAACAATGTTTACATCAAGATAAAAAGCTATTTTAACCAGTGTAATGGCCGTGTGATTGCGTCACCTGTCAATGTCATATCCGCGTTGCCCTCGATTTCCTTTTTTACTTTCATAGAAACACCAAAGATGCTTTAATATATTATTATACATGTTTGAGCTGTTTTAACTGATAGCAACTTGCACTGACATTTTAAATCTGTTAGTCACGTTGTTTTGTCTTAAGATACACACCAGTAATCCTTTTGTCTAAGGCACGTTTATAAAAGCTTTGGATTTAACTGTGAGTAACATGTAGGGCTGTCAAAATTGCTCAATGACATTCGAATATTCCCTCTAAAAAACACGAATATTCTAACTATTCGAACATCTGGTTGTGCATTTTGTCAATGACGCACGCGCATTACGTCAATAACAGGACAAATTAATACAAAGAGACATAACTACTTGTAGTCTATTTAAGTTTAAACATATTTGACAACGTATTACCTACACACAAACAAGTAAATCAACTAATGACCAAGACCGCGGACCTCACTCTCTCTCACACTCTCTGCGCATAACGGTTTAAATAAACAAACACATTTTGAGTGCTGATCAAGAGTTTTGTGCAAGCAATTTAAGGTCGTAACTCTTGTCCCAAATAGAGCAGGCTTCATTCAGTGATTGAACCAAATATTAATTGAAGCATATTGAACGCTCCGAGCGAGCTGTGCTGTGGTAAACATGGAACTTTTCCTTGACATGAAACGGTAAATAATCAAACCAGTGGAAGCAGTGCATTTATCCTTTATTCATGCAATATCTCTTCAGTCAGTACCTCGGTTCCATTGCTTGACAGAACTCCCTGAAGCCTGCCCCATCCATGACACTGATCGGTCTCATGTCCTTACAAATGAACGAGATTCATTTCTCCGTTATGGCCTCTTGTCGTGTTGCAGACAAAGAGCTTGTGGCGGGCGACGCAAAGTAAGGGTGGTCCAGTTTGCACATACAAATTAGTTGCTTATATTTACAAAATGAGCCTACAAAAGCATAAACAAGCTCGTTTAATAAAGAAAAGTTCACGAAACTAAGTGAAAACTCACGAAAGTGTTTAGTGAAATTAGGAAACGTTTAAGAGATCATAAATTTTGTTGTATAAGTTAACGTTACATTTGTACATTCATTTTGTTCTCATGTCACAAGTAATAGCAAGGTTTTTTTTTACCTGTTTTACATGATTCTTTTGTGGTGTGGTTTTCGGTGAAGTGTACTAAAGTAAATATCGTCACCTGTGTATATTAGCCCGCTTTTTCCTGATGGTTTATAGAACAATTACTCCGAGTTGCCCTCTGTCGCTTCAAAGAATAGCACAGCTGCGAGCGCGTCAAGTATAAACTAAACGTCCATTTCCGGAGGAGCACGCACAGTCAGCGGCGGCTCGCGCTGTGGAGCCAGGTGAAAGTATAAACAAGGCTTCAGGCGCGCTAGCCATAGGCGTTAACGCGCCCACTCGCAAAGCAGACAGCCACGCCTCTACTACCGAGGGCGTTTTTTTTCGAATATTCATTTTCACCTTCGAAATTCGTTTGAATATATATTCAAATTTAGAATATTCGTTGACAGCCCTAGTAACATGTTTGTACCATGCCTCAGAGACAACACTATTCTATCAAGTTGCTATCATAGCATAATCAGAAAAAGCTTTATTTGTAATGACAGTAATACAGCATTTTCTCCACCATACAATACATTTTAAAATGAATTGCATGCCAGTTAGCATTGGTAAGCATAAGACATTTCTTTAAAAACATTAAAATATCTTACTGACCTCAAACTTTTGAACAGTATATTTATTGTAAAATATGTATTTATTTCATTTTTATATCTGTTGTTGGTTTCACACCTGAGCATTTGTTTCGGAACCTGGTGCATTTTCTCCCTTGGTTCTGTTCGTTTAGGCCTATGTGAACTTGCCAATCGTGCCAAAACAATCGCTCCGAGACCGCGTGTCTTGAAACGGTTAACTTCTAGACAGCGCTGGGAGATCCAGAGAAAGCGTGTTTGATTTTACTGCCGCATTAATACGAATGTAGTATATACAGGTGCTGGATCAAAAGTTGATTTATTTAACTAATTCCATTCAAAAAGTGAAACTTGTATATTATATTCATTCATTACACACAGACTGATATATTTCAAATTTTTATTTCTTTTAATTTTTATGATTATAACTGACAACTAAGGAAAATCCCAAATTCAGTATATAAGAAAATTAAAATATTGTGAAAAGGTTCAATATTGAAGACACCTGGTGCCACACTCTAATCAGCTAATTAACTCAAAACACCTGCAAAGGCCTTTAAATGGTCTCTCAGTCTAGTTCTGTAGGCTACACAATCACGGGGAAGACTGCTGACTTGACAGTTGTCCAAAAGACGATTGCAAAAGAGGCTGGCTGTTCACAGAGCTCTGTGTTCAAGCACATTAATAGAGAGGCGAAGGGAAGGAAAAGATGTGGTAGAAAAAAGTGTATAAGCAATAGGGATAACCGCACCCTGGAGAGGATTGTGAAACAAAACCCATTCAAAAATGTGGGGGAGATTCACAAAGTGTGGACTGCAGCTGGAGTCAGTGCTTCAAGATCCACTACGCACAGACGTATGCAAGATATTGGTTTCAGCTGTCGCATTCCTTGTGTTATGCCACTCTTGAACAACAGACAGTGCCAGAAGCTGGGCTAAAGACAAAAAGGACTGGATTGCTGCTGAGTGGTCCAAAGTTATGTTCTCTGATTTTGGAAATCATGGTCCCAGAGTCTGGAGGAAGAGAGGAGAGGCACACAATCCACATTGCTTGAGGTCCAGTGTAAAGTTTCCATAGTCAGTGATGGTTTGGGGTGCCATGTCATCTGCTGGTGTTGGTCCACTGTGTTTTCTGAGTTCCAAGGTCAACACAGCCATATACCAGGAAGTTTTAGAGCACTTCATGCTTCCTACTGCTGACCAACTTTATGGAGATGCAGATTTCTAGAAAATCTATGGGGTATTGTGAAGAGGAAGATGCCAGACCCAACAATGCAGAAGAGCTGAAGGCCACTATCAGAGCAACCTGGGTTCTCATAACACCTGAGCAGTGCCACAGACTGATCGACTCCATGCCACACCGCATTGCTGCAGTAAATCAGGCAAAAGGAGCCCCAACTAAGTATTGAGTGCTGTACATGCTCATACTTTTCATGTTCATACTTTTCAGTTTGCCAAGATTTCTAAAAATCCTTTCTTTGTATTGGTCTTAAGTAATATTCTAATTTTCTGAGATACTGAATTTGGGATTTTCCTTAGTTGTCGTTTATTTCTTTTCATTTTGATGATTATAACTATTTGAAATATATCAGTATGTGTGTAATGAATGAATATAATGTACAAGTTTCACTTTTTGAATGGAATGAGTGAAATAAATCAACTTTTTGATGATTATTCTAATTATATGACCAGCACCTGTAATTAAACAGTGGGAATGACGGAGCCTACATTCGTATAGTGTTTGTCTTGACAGTTACAAATAAAGCCCTTAATAAGCTCATGGAGCAAACTTGTCACTCTGACCAATAAGAGGACAGTTGTACTCGCATGTGACTTGCGTGAACACATTTTGGTATGCTTTTTAAGGTTGCCTTGTGAAAGTGAACCGAACCAAGAAGAAAATGCAACATTGTAACAAATTAAGTCCCTGTTTCGGAACAAAACAAACGATCTATAGGTGTGAAAACACCCTTATATGATATAGCTGTTATGTTTTATATCTCTATAATGTAAATGCACTTACATAAAATTGTATTGAACAACCTAATTCTTTTTTTTTTTACAACCCAAGTTAAATGCTTTGGTTGACCATTACTGCTTTCTACAATTTTTCGCAGAAGATTTGGCCTTCTGGTATTAAGGGAAACTGCTAGTTATGTTGTTTTCCAGCGTGGGTTTGGGCTGCTTCTTCAGTTCCAGTGAGCACCTCTGACGTGGGGTGTGGTTGTGTCTTAAACTTTTATATAAACATGGACAAGCACTTTTTCTAACCAAAAGCTGTAAATGGGGTATAACATTTTTTTGTTGTTGATGTCACCGGTGTCATCGAGTTTCTCTGAAACGTCTTTTCAGTGTTCTCCGTATTCATGCTCCGTTTTGACCTTGTCCTCATTTAGTTTGTAAGTGGTTGTTTGCGTATCTTAAGGTCAAGCTCATTACAAGATAAATTACACTATTAAACTGTTTACTCAGCGCTCCCTTTCAGTGTTGATTCTCATAAAAATGCTGGAGCAACTCTTGTGAGGAAATGCTTTAACCATTTCGCTAGACTAACCATTTTAGTCTAGCAGTTTTACATTAAAAAGGAAGTCATGAGTGTATATCAGCTTTTTCATGAGTGGTGCTTGATTTGTACTTTTATAAGAGTTTGTTATAGACTTGCTGTGTATACTTTTTGACGCATCTCTGATGTTTGTTTTTATACTATTTTTAGATTAGTATTTTTGTGTATATTCTCATCCTTTGTCAAAGCTGTCAGTAGGTTTTGAAAGTTGACATAAACCAGATATTTGCTAATTAATTGGCCTGGGGTGCGTTTCCCAAAAGCATTGTTAGCCAATTATGGCGGCAAGTTCCATTGAACTGTATTGGTAACGACAGAACTTGTGACCATAGTTGGCTTTGAAAAAACAGCACAGCACAACAGCATCACAGGCCAAAATAGTGATGCTTTATGGATAAGTTGGACTGATGCATGATAGTGATGCACATCCATAGAGACTGATTTCAATTTCAGAGACTAATTGCTCCATTTGCTCAATTAGTTAGATGGATTGTTCCCTTGATTTGTAATTGCTCTTGAAATGATCACAAATTTAGCCTGCCCACTGCCAGCTCATTTTCCCACAGTAAACATCTGTGTTTCCGCCACCAGCTCTGGTTTATCTACAACTTGCCGTTTCCATTCTACCTACTAGTTAAATTTCCAACAGCTGAACGTGCTCTTGCCTTCATTAAAGAGAAGATGGCAAGGAATGTTAATGATAGTTTCAAGGCGGTGCGAGGCAGTGGCTAATTTTAGATAATAGCCCTAATTTGTGTGGGAAACTGCGGACCACTCCTGGTCAGTGCTGTGTCATATGGTCAAACCCCAAACTGTGGGCCAGACACTGAGGTCAGATTCTAATGCCAAGTAATACTCTTTTTACATGCCGTTATTATGTGGTTATTGCATACTAGCATTACCTCAGCGTCTTGGCTAATACTCATGTAAATATTTTCAACACAAGATTTACAATGTTTCTTTTAATTACAGGTCATGCTTTTTAGTCATAGTTGTAAGATGTCAAGTTTGTGTAGCCTTTTACTCATATGCAATCCTTTCATTTCATATTTCATTTCAATTCATCTTAAATTAAGCTTTCAGTTGTTTTTTTTGTTATTTATTAAAAAAATTTTTGGTAACAAATGCTTGTTTAAAACTAGCTGCTTTTCATATTAGAATAATTTAGTTGAATAACAATTTTTCTAATAGTGTTCACAAAAAAAAGTGCCTCTAATGCTTTAAAAGTATAATTGGACACCAATTTGTAGCCCATCTGTGTTAAGTCTCTTGAATGCAAATCATGCCATTAACAGGGTTGCATGCAAATAGTGGGGAAAAAAACTGACTAGCTGTTATATTTATTGTATTTAAAGTAAGTTAATAATTACAAATATGTGTTCTAGTGTAGCCTGGCCTGAAGAGTAGCGCTGGAATGTGTAGGTTGCTTCCAGACATAAGGAACACATTTTGCAAAGGCATGCCAACTGTTTAACCAACACATATCATTTTCAGATGTGGATTGTAAGTTTTAGTGTAGATATTCTTTTTTTCTCCTCCACATGCCTTTCCTCTTGCATGTTTCCAGGCAGTTGAGATGGTTGTCTGATGGTGGTCTGATATGACAAGACCAGCATATCTCCATCTGCGCGCCCTGGAGCCGCTGGATTCATGCCCGTCTGAGATTGATGCTCATCTTTTTAGGACTATTATCTTACACAATACACCCATACCCATCCACAATCTATATACCTTTGTGTCTAAAAAAAGTTCTCAGAGCACTGCATGGGCTTATTACCCATCCATCTTCAGTTATCTTTTCTTGCGATCGATTCTTGTGTTATTTTCTGCCATTTATTGTTCCCTTGTTAACCACAAAACGTGCAAGGCTGTCACCAGGCGTTTCATCTCTCATTCAGTCTTCCATCTCTTTGGCTTTTTCCTTTTTTTATGCTTTTATTTGTACCCTTCTTGATGCTTTCAGTGTTTATTATGTTTTTACTGGGTCACCCATTGTCAAATTTGCTTTGTCAAGGGCTTATTGCCTCACTGGCTTTGTTTGGGTGGAGATGTTTACATCAATGTGCTGTAATCCGGTCTGTATACTGAGGACGTCATGGAAGAATAAATGTAGAGCTGTTGTCCTCGATCCTCCTGACAGCAGTTCCTATTACATGTACATGTTACCGCCCTTTGAATAAAGAACGACTTTGTTGCACTGCGCCTTGCGAAAGTTGTTTTGCTGTATTTTGGAATTTATCCCTTAAAAATTTTGTTACAATGTGTGTTGTTTTGTAATTATTTCACTACTGGTTTCCTGCTTTAATTAATCAGTGTATTTAGCAGCTAGAGGTTGTGCAATCATCAATGTTTCGGGTTTTGCGAATAAGCATGTCTTAATGTACAGCTGTTTTGATGTCTGGAAGATCTTTCCCTATATAGTCTGAAATCTATAGCATGACAGCATGAACCCCGGCTCACTCCAGACATTTAGCTTTCATCAAACGGAGAGAGAAATCGATCTGCACCAGTGCAGGTTTGATGACTCTGGCCCTCTGGATGATCTTGTCATGTGTGATTGTGCAGTCGGCTGACAGGAGATCGACTCGTTCAGTGTTACTTGTACTTGAGGCTGTTGGACATGTACAGCTGTGTGCATTTCTCTCTGTTAATATATCTTCCATCTGGATAATTAAGGTCACGCTTGGGTCCACAGCTTGGCTTCTTACCGATGATCTGTAATGGAGTGACATTTGCTTTCATTTACATTCTGTGTTACAGAATAGACTTAAGCAAACTGAACAAGCAGACATTAAGACACATTATTTGACCCAAAAATGAAAATTATTTTGGTTCTGAACATTTCTCAATATTTTGGTTCCCAAAATTCATTCAAATATCTTTTAAAATTTCACAGAAAGAAAGAAGGATGTGAAAGTAAATGACAGCATTTTCATTTTTGGTTGAAGTAACCCATTAAATAGCAGGAAATGGAGTTAGAATTGGTATGTTCATTTCCATGAATCAGTTCAAGCGGTTATTTTCAGTTCATTGATTCCAAAAATTGTATATTAACATGTTTTATAAAAAAAAAAAAATGTAGGTAAAAATAATGTTATTGATGCCTTAATCTTGTGGTTGTTTAGATTTTTGCAATGTTTTTGTACTTCCATTTACATTTAAAACCTTCAGAATCTACAAACAAAATGACTGTTTGAAATTCCTGGAAAAATTATAGAAGAAGAGAAAAAAGAAATTTCAAGAAATCTGTATGTGGTGAGCTAAATGTAGCTTTGTTTTTTTTGTTTTTTCCCTCAGGTATTTGGAGATTATTATCACTTCAGGCACCGCAGGGTGGTGAAGAGGTCTTTATCAGAGCACAGAGGAACACACATTCGTCTGCACACAGAACCTCAGGTATGTGTGAAATGTAGAATCCGGATCCGCCTCAGAACAGCCCCTTCCTGAGGTTTTTTCCCCCAGCAAACTCAAGGGTTTTGTTGACTAAGCCTTGTCTAAATGAGATGTAAAAATCCAAAACACTAAAGCCATTGAAAATAAGTCTGACAGAGTGAGTAAAGAAATTTGTGAATATTATGTTGTAAAAATATCTGCTATAAAGCTGTTTTTATGGCACTTTGTGAAACTCAGAAAGTTGCCAATTTCGACCCCTTCTACAGCACGAGAATGAGATATAATCTTCAATTTTTCATTTTTCAATTGAATTGAAAAAATCAATCTTCAATTTTTTTACTCAAAATAAAATTATGTTGACAGACACCATTCATCATGCTCAATAATGCAACCATTTTATTTGAACACGACTTTGCTTGAATACATGTTTTTTAAGACCAACATTTGGTTCCTGATCAAATGATCAAATTTGATGAAATGGAGCATTTCATCATGATTTTTGATGAAAGGGTTGCAAAATCTGCAGACCTCATATAAAATTAATTAGGGCTGCATGATATTGGAAAAACTGACTGTGATATTTTTTTTTTCTTCTGCAGTATATATTGCGATATGAAAACGGCTTCACCAGATGAATAGCTTTATTTGGAAAGAATGAATAATTCTAGAATTATTGAGGTGATTTTGTAGCGGAAGGAATCTGCTTATAAAATAACAATCAAATAGCATAGATAAATACAATAGAACAAAGATACAAATTAAATAAACAGTGCTTTAGCCTATGACTCGTCTAAATATAATTAATCTTTGTTAAAGCTACATAAAAAAAAATGTATTGTATTTTGTTGTTTGATTAACATTAATGACGCAGACAGCAGTGGGTATATTAGGCTGCTGTCACTTTAAAGGGTTAGTTCACCCAAAAATGAAAATTCTGTCATTATTTACCTTCATGTTGTTCCAAACACGTGACGCTTTCGTTCATCTTCGGAACGCAAATGAATATCTTTTTGATGAAATCTGTGAGCTCTCTGACCCCTCCATAGAAAGCTTATGCCATTGCAACTTTTGACTCTTCAAAAAGTTCCTAAAGATATCGTAAAATGAATCCATATACGTTGAGTGGTTTAGTCCAAATTTTCTGAAGAGACTCGATTGCTTTTTATGATGAACAGATTTAGTTTAGACATTTACTCGCATATAAAAATTGATCAGCGAACATAAACATCCGTTTTCTTTCTCAATTGTTTATGCTCACGTAATACTACATCACTCTGTTTTCAAGGATGCTCACCGAGATGGGCATTTTGCAGAGATGGGGACTCGAGTTTGAGACTCGGACTCGAGTGCGACTTAAGTCGCACACACAGTGACTTCAGACTCGACTTCAGACTCGTCCTCAAAAGACTTCAGACTCGACTCGGACTCGAGCTGCGGGACTCGTGAACAATGTTTATTTTTAGGAAACGTCTGATGAGCTCGACGTTATTCCCCTCCCTCCGGTACCTATAACCTGCCTACGTACTACGTATCTGCTGCTCGCGGCCACACATGAGAGGACAACGAGCAATCATGTATAGGCGCGTCAATTCAAGCGGCCGCGGCGCGCGCGCGCGAGTGAACGCGATCATCTCTTCCAGAAGAATAAACATAAATTAATATCTTAAGGTATGTTGAGAATAACACTTACTGAAACGTATTATATGTCGTGTAATCGCTCAATCAGTGTTTCAATCGCGCAAAGATGTCAAACAGCTTGAGAAACATATGTCACGCCGCATCATTTACCTCAGAGTCAGAAGTCATTCAGTCCACAGCTGTTAATTCACTGGAGAAATCAACTCTTTCACTATCTATCTATATCTATATATATCTATATATATATATATATATATAAATTCTACTTAACCTGTTAGTGATGTCTTGATTATTTAATGCTATGTTTTGATAAATCTGTCATGAAAAGGACAGTCACTAAGATTATATTTCAACATGCGTATTCAAATAAAACCTAATCATGGTTGATAATCCAAACTGCTTAAAAAAACATACTAAATGGTGCTTTTTTTAAATTCAAAAAAGGCCAAAAGTTTTCTGTGATTGGTAGGTTTAGGGGTAGGGTTAGTGTAGGTGGATAGATTATACCATTTGTACATTAGTAAAACCATTACACCTATGGAGAGTCCCCGTAAACCACGTGTGGGTAGTGTGTGTGCACTTGAGTGCGTGTGTGACTGTGAGAGAGTGTTTCTGTGTGTTTGCTTGAGTGTGTGCTCTCTTTAAGTGGAAAAAAGTGTGTTATTGCTTATACATTTTGCAATGTTTTTGTGATACCCTGAGTACCAGAACTTTGTGGTTTCAGATGTGCTGTGTTGCACATAAAATTGTTAGCTATTAGATAAGCATCTTACTTGTTGTCTTTTCATATTCACTTGTTGTCTTTTCATATTCATTGATCGACAACTGCAGGTTTAATGAGCTGATATGGTATGTTAATAGAGAAAGGTGTCAAAATAACTTATTACATGCTTTGAATTCCTTATATATAGCTTTGCAGTGTTCTACACAGCCTGGATGGGTCACCGTATGTGATGCAACACTTATTATAACCAGAGACTTATTATAATAAAGAGACTTGAGACTTGACTTGGACTCTAGCTCAGAGACTTGAGACTTGACTTGGACTCGAGCCCAGAGACTTGAGACTTGACTTGGACTCGAGCCCAGAGACTTGAGACTTGACTTGGACTCTAGCTCAGAGACTTGTGAGCATCTCTGGCATTTTGACATAATTTTGTGTGTATATGTCCTTTCAAGCACAAAAAGACAAGAAAAAGAATTGAATTCAATATTCACGTGACTATCGCAGATGCGCACATCATGATATCAGTGCTAAAACGATACATCATGCAGCCCTAAAATTAGTAGAAAATTAAACAATTTATATAATTTAGTGTAACCTCATGAGGTTGATAACTAACATTTTATGAAGGTTAAACACATCCTTTACTGGTCTTGTAAGAATTTCAGACCCTAATGTGTACACTATTCATGGGAAGTGCCTTGAAGCAAGTAAAGTTTAAAGCAAGCAAGTTATTAGCTTTTTTGCTGATTTATGACATTGGGCTATACGACTATTTTGTGCAGTGTACCCCTTTTTCTAATTTCAGCCTATCTTCAGCTAATAGGACACTGCATAACTTTGGACATTTTGTTATTGCCCTCAATGTTTTTAAGTTTGTCTGGTTCCTCAAAGACCTCATTACATTTCCTCAGGGACTCCAACTAGACCCAATCACTGTTGGTAAGGAAGCACCAGGACCAGCACACTCAATTTTCAAGTCGTTTTCTTTGTTTCACTGACACACCAAGTCACTCTCTCTTTTCTATTTTTTGGTCCTTGTTTTAAAATGGATTAAGGGGAGACATTTTGTATTTGTCCCAACTGTTTCTAAGTTCTGATGCTTGACTCGTCTGCTCTGAGTGTTATTGGGAATCTTTCCGTTCACACTCACATGCTGTTTTTGTGAAGTTTATATATCAGAACTCCTCAGTTTCCTCCCGTGTACATTGCTCTTAAGAACACCAAATAAAACACTTTTGTTTTCTCTTGTCACTTGTGTGAAATATGCGGGTTTAAAGTTGCGTTGCTCACGATGCGTTGACCTGACATCTGCGTTCGTTCAGTGCAGCCTTAGCATTTGTCGTTCTCCGGCCTCTCTGATCCAGATGGTAAGTTCTGAGGAGACGTGAAACACAAACCCTGCAATTTTAATGCCAGAGGAATGCTAAGGGCTAGAAACCCCCTTAATGGAAATCACTGACTAGACCCGTATGGCCCATTACTCACCTTTTAGAGGGGGTTAAAAAGTCCATCTTGTTACATGGCTGCAATGCCACGCTCCATCAGCGTGAATGGCCTCCAGGAGCAAAGCAACTTCCCTCGAGATGATGGGAAAAGCACTCCATTGTCCGGTGTGCAGAAGTGATGAGGTGTGTGAATAATGAATTTGCCTGGGTCCCAACACAATAATGAAGAGTCATCACAGAGCCTGTCTAATTTTGAATAGGTTTCCAGAAAGTTGCTTTTGTTCATGAACACCTCCTCAATGATTAGTCCTTGAGGTATGATGGTGCTAGTTGTCCTCTTAAATTTCATGCATTGGATGCATTGTTAAAGACACAAGTATTTTGGAGATCGCTTCAGAAAATGCTGGAGGCTTTTTTTTTTGCTTTTTTTATTGTGGTATACCTTCACCATCTGTCAGAGATCATTTCAAAGTTGTATAAGAAAAATCAGAAAATCTTCCACTATTTTTTAAATTGAGAAAGTTAGAAGAATAAGAAAATCACATTTAACTTTCCGTTAGCGTAACAAAAAAAAAAAAGTTGCCATCCACCGCCAGCATTTATCATTTTCACAAACCTTTTGCGACAAATCTTCAACAGTAAATTGATGAACTGGTGCCCCGTTCTACTTCTGACATACGTCAAGTGCTCACGCTTTTTCTAACACAATGAACAAATAGATTAGCAATGGTCTATTTGTCGCATTCAGTTTGTGTGGTGTCCGGTGTAGACATGGTGTTAGGCTATGTTCAGCGCCTGCACTACACTCCGCCTACACTCCTGCGATCTCAAGCTCCCACTATAATCAAAAAAGCTGCCACCACTGCAAAATTAATCTTTTATTTGCATCGTTTTAACCTTTAGTTAGACATAATGAAAGGATTCGCGAGCATGCAGAACTCCTAAAGTGCGCTGTGAATGAAAACTCGAGTGTTTTGGCCATTGCGTTCACACGCTCAACAGATATGTCTGTGATTTGGCTCTAATGATCAGTGCTTCAAAAACGCATTGTAAACAGAAACAAACATTTAACGCTCTTCACAGATGCACATGAGAGTGTATGAAGGCATCCACTTATCAGCGGGTACAGAATATACCCGGTAATGCAGAAATGCAGTTTTTTAAATTTCAGTACCGACTTCGTTTCCAAAGTACTGGTACTTTTGACAGCCCCACAAATGACTACTATTGCTTGCGAAACCTGCAGTCATGTGAAGATGCTGCCCTTGTTAAAGTATGTCACTTGCCTGCACTTTCAGCTGGTCCCAGTGGCATTTCCCCTGCTCCGCTTCCTGTTGTTGAATTCTTTCGCTCCCTTTCGCTCCAAACAATAGCAACTGTTGTCAGATTTGGAGTGCTAATTATTTTATTTACACAATGCAGTCTTCATGCATCATTTTTTGCTTGACTCTTTCATTTGGGCAAGTTTTAAGGAAAATCTTGTATGTCTAATAAATTATACATCAAGAGAAAGAATGCATTAGTTTCTGTGGCTAAATGTTTTGTGCATATATGATTTCAGCAACTGCCTTTAACTGCAGTAGAGTTTAGGATATTTCAGATCATTTCCATCCAGACTGCCTTTATATTTCATCAAAGCTCTCTACTGTTCATCTCTTTAGTTCTCTCTCTGTTCTGTACAGCATCCTGTCCATCTTCATAGCTTCATAAATGCATTTCCTATTTCTGAGTATTTTGGCAGCATTCATATTCTCTTTGAAACCCATTTGGGTCAAGTCGAAACATCAGAGCTGTCACAGATGTAGCAACATCAGTCATGAGGTTATTCATTATGCATTGCATTGCCAACACAGTACTGGCTCTAATTGAGCTTACTTTTAGATGAGGATGATCTTTAAAAGTTAGAAACGCTTATGTGTGCTCCTTTTTTTAATTACCGTATTACTCTTGCTAATTTATCAGCAGGGGGAAAAGTGATATAATGTTTAGACATGTCTCTCCCCAATAACTTGCCAAGCAGACAGCCTAGATATTAATGCGGGTTCCTACCCAGCACTTTTTTTTCATGCATTTTCTTGGATCTGCATTCCAGTGATAACTTCAGTGGGTTTTGAACTTTATCTTGCATGTTCAAAAAGATTTTGCCAAAAAGAGACTGAAAATATCTACTCCTAAACTTAAGGCACTTGATCATAAAAATAAGTTTTTGTCTGAAACTTTTGAAATGGAATTGGAATTTTATTTTGTTTTATTTAATTGTATTATCTTATTGACTTTTATGAATTTTTGTTTTTGAATTTTCAAAGATTATTTGCATACGCTTACGGGTCACACACGTCATGTTTTAACCTTGAAACATGAATAAATCCAAATATAAGCCACATTAACAGTGATGCCTGCCGTAAATGGCACTAAAGTGTTTGGAAATGTTTGATTTTTGTTAGTAAAGTCAAACAAAGAACCTCTGACAACATGACCTAAACTTTGAACTCATGTCACTACACAAATGATTGGTTAATTATTAACAAATTTATCTGGAGAAGGCAGACGTACTGCACTTCCGTAGATTACCAGCAAATCACGCTCTGATTACATACTGTGTACATTTCCTCATGACAAATTGACCTTGTGGAACATTGAGTTCTGGGTCAAGTGACGTGTCCTGGTTCTTCTTCAGGCCCGTGAAGGTCCCAACTGGCCCGTCATTCTTTTTTTTTTCTTCTTTTTTTTTTACCATTCACTTCACTTTGCTGTCACATGTCTGTCCATTTCATCCACTTTACAAAAACTCATTTTAGACAGTGAGCAGTGAGCTCTGGCATGAGCAGCACTGAGCTGTCAATCACACAATCTGCCACCGTCTGCGTTTTCTGCCCTGCTGCATCAATCGCTGCCCCGGAGAAACAACTTCCCGTCTTTCAGCAGGCCTCTCTCTTGTTGTGTTGAGTGGAGGAGGATTGTGAGATAGAAAACAGGATGATGTCTGTCAGCAAATTTCATCAGCTCTTATTTAATGACATGAAATCCGAATTGACCATATTTATTTGTAAGGTTTCTGGTCTTATTGCACACGTTACGTCATTACTCACGATTCTGACTTCTTCTAAATGTTTTCATAATCTTTCATCAAAATGTATTAATGTTAATTTTTCTGCAGACATTACTAAGGCTGTATGGCCTGGGGAAAAGTATATTAACCAATAAATCCAATCAAATCCTGCCCTACATTCACAGAATTCAATGTTCTTAAGAAATGTATAATAATATAAAAAGTGAAACTAAATATTCTGTTTCACACAAATATGTCATGTTACAGGAGATGCATGTATTTTGAATGCAGTTTCATAATTTTATTTTTATGTTTAATTGTATTATACAGATTTGGTACCATTATCATGGCTTTCAAAGTGTTCATGACATGGATTATTTTAATATGTTCCTTGAGGTTCACTTAGAATGTTAATCATGTTTTTGGAACAAAAAACCCTGAAACAAATATATACTGTCAAACCAAAATTTATTCAGACACCTTCAACATTTTCTCACAATATCACAGTTTATTCGCTATTCAACCTTACTTATATAGCGCTTTTAACAATGCAGATTGTTTCAAAGCAGCTTTACAGTGTTAAACAGGAAAATAATGCAGCATAATTTTATTCAGCCGTAAAGCCATTTTAGAGAAAACGGTGATGTCATCAGTTCATTTCAATTATCATACAGTGACAGTGTGGGCTTTAGATCAGTAATTAGATCAGTAATTTAGTTTTTATGGTTATTTAGTTTAATAATTAGATTTATTTGGATATTTAGTTGAAAAATGTAGTGTCCCCAACTGAGCATGCCAAGCCAGAGGCAACAGTGGCAAGGAAACCAAAACCTAATGGAGAAAAATAAACCTTGGGAGAAACCAGGCTCAGTCGGGGTGCCAGTTCTCCTCTGGCCAATTAACAAACAGCGTATGATTATAATTATGATTATAATTATAATTTCTATTGTTTAGAAAATGGTAGTAAAATATGACAAGAACTCAGAGTTAAACTGTCAGAACAAATTAATCTTGATAATGTCAGATAACTTTGATAGAAAGGTATGTAATGGATTACAATCAAGTGAATCAACCAATCATGTTTGGGTATAATATGTCACATTTTACTTTATTTTGCTATCCTCACTTACATAAATTAACTATAGTGTTCTGCACCCACTAGTAAAATATTGTATCTGGTCTCTGAGTAGTTTTTGGTTTGACTGTATGTGGAAAGCCATTTTAAATCCTCATTCTGACCCTCTGTCTGAAATAATCCACTTTTAAGTGGTGGCTACCTTGAGACTTGTCAGTAAACAGCCGCTGTTATGATTTGGCTAATGTCATTTGCATAGGAAACCGTATCATATCATATCATATCAACCCCCTTGCTATTGCACATGAGTAAGTGTTTTAAAAACATTTATTCATATAAAACAGTCATTTACAGTCAAAGAATTATGAAATCATTTACTTGAAAAATACAAGCTGATTTTGGAGATTGATTTTAAATAAATCTTAGCTTAAAACGTCCTCCACATTTTAAACAATGAAACTTTCAAGATGGTACAAAGACCTCCTATGTCAAAAGATCGAGGCAAATTTGATTTCTCATGTCATGACCCCTGATGATTGTGGACTTTTAGAGCTGAACTGATGGGAAACCTTGAAAACAAATACTTCTTGTGTGTCTCTGACTGTTTGTTTGTTTTTTAAAGGTAATGTGGGCGGAACAGCAGGTGGTAAAACGAAGAAAGAAGAGGGATATTTACAATGAGCCAACCGATCCGAAGTTTGCCCAGCAGTGGTACTTGGTGAGTAAATAGCTCATCGGTTTGTTTGTGTGCATACTTGTGTTCACAAACTGTTTGTGTTTTTGTGAGCACGATACCTCCCGCTCAGATTGGATGGTCTGGGTGGGCTGTTGTAATGTTCTGTTTGGATTCATAGAATTCTGTTCCTTTTGCCCCTATTAAATGGGACGTTGTGTAACAGTGAACTTGTTGCCATTATGGTCATCCGGTGGAGCTTAAAGTTTAATCAGCCGGTTGTGATTTGGCTCTTCGGAAACATTCCTGACGTGCTGGCCTTCACTCTACATCGGTCTTTATACATATCTTCCCCTGAGATGTCAATCTCTCTGTGTCACTATTTTAAAGTGGCTGTAATGTGTTAAAATTATGTACTAATATGACTACATTTATATTCACAATTTTTTTTTAATCTAAATTCATTTCATTCCAATTGTAGATTTTGAGTATACAGTTTTTATATGCATTTTAACCTCTGCGGTTTGATGAAAATACATATTTTCATGAGAAATGAGCAGCATTTAGTATTAACTACCAAAATGACATTAAGGGCGTTTTCACACCTGAAAGTCCGCACCAAGGTCCGAACCGAAGTTCATGTTTTGATACTTTTTATACATTCAGTTAGTTTTGGTTTGGTTTCACATTGCAATCATGTGAGCGCACTAAAGAACTTAACTTGATGCACTTGCGTCCACTCGTCATCATCCTTGTGGGCTGCATCTGGACATTGATTGGTTTGTAAACGGACGTGCGTCTGACGTCAGCGTCTTTGATAAGAATGAATGAACGGACGCATATCACTGCCACTATTGAACAGTGCGCAATGCGCATTGCTTGACTATTTTTTTATTCGTTACGTTTAAAAGTGGACATTTCAAGCTTTATATACACATATTTCTCATGTTTGTGAGACGAGTAGCCTGCTGAGTTTCGGTTTATTTGAGACCCGCTCCAGTTCATGTGTAAAGCATGATCGCTCCCGCGATTATTGTCTGCTATAGATTATTTGCTTGTTATTTATTAAATCCAGGCAATTATCTGATTAAACGTTGATTAAAATCAAGATACAATTTATACAAAACGAAATTCCCATTAAAGAAATGCTTTCTAAGCAAAATCATACAAAATTTCGTTCAAAATTATTTCTGACTTTCTGTCTTCTGACATATTGCGCATATTTTCACTTTTCATAATCAATGCAGCCTAGATTGAATTTAAAAATAACATTATAATATTTAAACATAAACAGGAACTTCCTGTAAATGGTCTGAAAGTCCGAACCATACAGAAAATGCTTTCACACTAGAAACGAACCGAACCTTTGTTCAGTTTGATCCGGACCGAGACTACCTCTTTTCGTCGGACCAAATTTCGTCTGTTTGGTCCGGACCGTGGTACGGGGGAGGTTTCACACCTGCAATTTTGATTTGGACCAAACTGAAAAGTCCGAAAATCCGGACCAAACAAGGTAGGTGACCAAAACGTGAAGTGCTTGATAACTTGCTTCTTCACAAGAATACGAAGCAGCATCCAAATTGCGTCTTGCACAAATATTAGCCGCCTCCTCAAATAATTAGACATCTCTGGATGAAAGGATGTAACAAAGATGGGCGAGAAAGAGATGTTTATGCAGAAATGTTTCTGATTGAAAGGCATATCATGGCATTACATGGCAGTGACTGATGAGCCAAAGGTGAAGTGAATGTCATTGATCATCTCCTAACAAGGCCACAGTTTAAGGTCTGGGTAGATTAAATGGTAAGCGAACAATCTGTTCTCATAATCAAAGTGTTGGATGCAGGAGAAATGGGCAGGGATAAAGCCAAGGTCTGCGTGACTTTGACAAGTGCCAAATTGTTATGGTAAGATGACTGGGTCAGAGTATCTTTGGCTTTTGGGTTGATCTCAGCAGTGGTGAGAATTTACCAACAGTGGTCTGAGAAGAGACAAAAACCCAAAGCGGTGAAAGGGTGTTGGCCGCCCAAGGCTCACAAGGGCAACAAAGGCTGTCCCGTCTGGTCCGAGCCAACAGAAGGTCTACTGTGGCACAAGTCGCACACATTTAATGATGGTTATGAGAAGAATGTGTTACAACACAGTGCATTGCACTCTGCTGCATATGGGGCTGTGTAGCCGCAGTCCAATCAAAGTGACTATGATGACCCCTGTCCACCATCACAAGCAAGTGTCGGAACTGGACCTTGCAGCCAAGTTAGATCGACAGCTCCACCTCACAACCTACAAGATTTGAAGGAGCTGCTGCTTATGTTCTGGCGCCAATTACCAGTTACCCGCCATGCCTAGCCGGGTCGGTGCTGTTTTGGCAGCAATGCGGAGGACCAACAGGAAATTTTTTGGCTCATCTGTGCATTTTTCTATTATTATCTTAGATCTGCACCACCTCTTTTAATTAGATAGAAATTTAATTTAGATTACACCAATTCATCTCTTTTCCCAAATTGCGGTGTTAATACTTTTTTCATACTGAGCTATTAGTCAGATTATTAACATTATTAGGCTGCATTTAAATGTAGCTCAGTGATGAGTTGTCATTTGTCAAGGTTGGAAAGCTATGATTCAGTTCTAATATTTGTTTAGGATGCTTTTAGAGTGCTATATATCAGCTCTGATACTATAATATCAGCTTGTCAGATAGTCTCATAGTCCCCTCTCATTTTTCTACTTTTACTATTATTAAAACAAAGACTATTAAAATACTGTGCACTTTTTGAAACCCTCATGATTACTTAAATTATAACTTACAGATCTGTTTTCAATGACTATCTCTTGTTTGTTTTTTTGTTTTGTTTATTTAATATGTATATATTATATTTATTTAAGTATATGTATATTTATTTATATTTATAGGAGTTGTTAATAGTCCCCCCACATCCCATATCTGTTATTTATGAGAATTCTGCTGTGCAATGAGAATTAGTTAATTTGGGTTGTCATTGCTCAGTCATTCTCCGTTCAGTGGTGATTCACCGGACCCGGACGTTTTGTTCCAGCTAATGAACCAAGAAAACAATAGATGCTTTTTCTCACATTTTGAGGAATGTCATGACTTGGAAAAAAACCCAATAAAACTGTACTCTGAGCTCCAGTTCTTTTTCAACACATGTTTTCCCCTCTTCACGGCAGCGTTATCAATCATGTTTATCAGTACAACGGGTAGAGGCCACTCAATAACATTTCAGAATAATGGAATGCTGGGAAAGTTGGCTGAAGGTCATCAACAACAATTTATCAGCCTCACCGCCATTATTACTGGACCTTTGAGGCGAGATTGCGTCATTTTGCCTGATGTAGACCTAAGAAATAAACTGTCAGTTCTCTTCGTTTGGCTTGCAATCCCAGGATATACAAGAGAATGTATCAGTTTGGGGTCATCAGACCTGACTGCACCTTACTGGCTTCAATTTCTCCCTGCAACCAACTCCTGGGGAGCAGAGCAGTGACGCTGTGACCAAGAGGAGATTCAGAGCCATGCAGAGAAATAAATTCAATTTTCTGCTCAGATAAACTCAGGTGGCCACGTTCATTTCTGCACTGGAGTGACACGTGTGAAGTGGGGAGAAGTCAAATCTCTGTGGTCAGACAGTGGGTGGCTGGACGCTCACCCTCACAGCACCTTTTGCTCGGCTGTTCGACTTTTGGATGTGCTTGTTTTTGTTACACTTGTCTTCTGCTCACCAAGTCTGCATTTGCTTGCTCAAAAATACAGTAAACAGGAATATTGTAAAATATTATTACAATTAAAAATAATTGGTGTTTTCTATTTGAATATATTTTAAAATGTAATTTGTTCCTGTGATGTCAAAGCTGAATTTTCAGCATCATTACGCCAGTCTTCAGTGTCACATGATTCTTCAGAAATCATTCTAATATGCTGATTTGCTGCTCAAGAAGCATTTTCTTCTTATTATCAATGTTGAAAATAGTTGTGCTGCTTCATATTTTAGTGCATACTGTTACGCATTTTTTCAGGAAACGTTTAAAAAGAAAGCAAATAAAACATTTATTTTTATTTTTATATATGTCTTTACTGTCTTTTTTTTAATCCATTTAGTTAATCCTTTCTGAATTAAAGTATTTTTTTTTCATTTCATTCTTTTCATAATATTTTTTTAAATTCATAATTCAGTAAATTAAATGATAGTTACTTAATCTCCTTTGATTTATGTTCTATCTATCAAAAAAAAAAAACAACTCTGGCATTAATGCAAAAACTGCTTCATATTATTTTATATATTACTTTATGTGTGGCAATATCATAAAATCGTGCAACATAAAACTATCTACAGCAAAATCTCTACCAGTTAACACAGCAAGAGGACCACAAGAAAAGCAGAAACTCCAGACCTGATGGTGCAGTATGTGAAGGGCAGTATGGAGTGTGTCAGGGCATTGCAATAACTGAGACAGGATGTCTGAAGGCATATACTAGAGTTTCAGCGTCTTTCATGTCTGGTATAGGACGCCATGCGCTATTGAGGTGACTGCATTCTGTAGCCTTGAACTAGAGAGCTGATTTGAGCTTTAAAAGTGAAAGATTTGTGAAAGATAATCCTCAAAACATGATCCTCAAACACGGGTTGATGTTCGGCGTCAGCTGAATAGTTAGCAGGAGGGAAGTGGCATCTATGCTGATCTGTTTTTTTTTTTTTTTACGTTCCATTCAGAACAATGAAGATCATCGTGACCTCAACGTGAAGGAAGCCTGGAAGCAGGGCGTCACTGGAAAAGGCGTCGTCGTGTCCATATTAGATGATGGAATTGAAAAAAACCACCCAGATTTGCTTAAAAACTACGTGAGTTTGAGTAAACAACACTTATCTTTGACATAAAACCTAAAACATAATAAATTCACTAAATGTTCCTCATATTTTCAGGATCCAGATGCCAGCTATGATGTTAATGATGGTGACCCAGACCCTCAACCTCGATACACCCAGCTCAATGATAACAGGTATCGTGTACAAAATAACCAGTTAACGTAATTTACTATAATTTACTTGATGGAATCAAACCTAGTTTTGGTCCCCTTTGCAAACCCTGTGATTTATGGGATGTTGCAGCTCAAACTGTTGTTATTTGTTTTTCCCGTCTTAGCCAGCACTGTATTTTGTGCCTAGTCCTGAAGCTCCTGGCATAAAACCAGCTGAAGTATGAATACTACTATACATTTACTGCTTTACTTAATGAGGCCAAAGGTTTCCCCTGCAGCGTGGAGATGGGCACAGGAATACACAGCCTGTAATATAGTGTGATTAGTGCTGTTGCTGTAGCCCATTTATGTTGGACAGGAACTGCTTTTGCTAATGAGTTTTTTTTTGTTTGTTTTTTTGCCTACCCAGCAAGCAAATGGTAACCCTATCATTTTCAGAAATACAGTCTGCAGTAATGATTTTCGTTCATCATTCATTTGTTGCACCATTTACGAATTTTATCGTGTTACATATTGTCACTCTTGGCCAGATGCAGTTTACTATGTAAATGAGTTCAAACCAATTCCTGCAAAAAAAATATGTGAGCAGTGCACATTCAGTGACATTAACACTGACAGCAGTTCAAAAGTCTCTATACTGTAGTTTGCGTTCCTACTCGACAGTATGTAGGGGTCACTGGGAGTGCTGGAGCTAGCATATCTTCCAGCCGGAAGCATACTTTTACACTAAATTAAATTCATTTATATGTAATACTCTTGAGACTAGCATGCAGTTTGTAGTAGTAGGCAGTAGGCAACCGCGGATGCTTTCGGTGTTGTGTGTTTTTCTGCTGGGAAATTAGTTTCTCAGTGATTGATGTGTTGTGTGAATTTAGTTCCCTCCGTGGATTGTGTATTGTTGCTTTGGTAATGGCCATTCACAATACTGGGCATTTTTTGGCCTAGTTCATAAATCACCAGGGATTTAGGATAAATTGTGAAGAAGGTTGCTGTTGAGAACGGTTACTTTAAAGGAGAAGATTCTGGCATTGTCATTCTGAACCGGTATGCTGTTTTCTTTCTGTGGAAGACGTAAAAAATCTCCATATAGACAGTTAATAGTGACCTTGGACTTTCAAGCTCCAAAAAACCCCCCCTAAAATGTCCCCACTAAAACCCCCACTAAAAATTAGTCCATGTGACTTGAGCGCTATATTCCAGGTCTTCTGAAGCCATACGATAGTTTTGTGACAAACCAAAAAGAACCAGATCCCTAATTATTTACCTCCGCTGCAAGTGTTTTTGTTATTGAAGTCCGTATTTGATTTGAGAGCTACTGCGGAGATGAAGGTAATATGTGAATAATTCATAAAAAATGTAATAAAAGTTTGAGCTCAGTAAGATTTTTAAATGTAAAAATAGTAATATTGTGAAATATTATTACAATTTAAAATAACCATTTTATATGTGAAATATATTTTGAAGTGTAAATACCCGTGATGGCAAAGCTGAATTCTCAGGATCATTACTCCAGTCTTCAGTGTCACATGATCCTTCAGAAATCATTCTAATATGCTGAATTGATGCGCAAGAAACATTTCTTTTTACTATCATCAATGTTGAAAACAGTTGTGCTGCTTAATATTTGTGTGGAATCCGTGATCATTTATTTCCAGGATTCTTTGATGAATGGAAAGCTCAAAAGAACAGCGTTTATTTGAAATATAAATCTTTTGTAATCTTTTTTATGGCTGTAATTCATGCTTCCTGGATGAGAGTACTAATTTATGTAAAAATGTCTGTCTGTTTATCACTGAAGGCATGAAAGGAAGGAAAGAGATGTCATATATACGTCATAAAGTATAAAGAGATATAAATATAAAAGTATAGCGCTTGCATTTATATTATTAGTAACAGAAAGGCAAACAGGTGTGCTGTATGTAAAATTAGTGTTACCTTGTCTTTATTTGAAAAAATATGATTACCAGTGTGCAAACTTACCAGATTACTGAGAGCCCTGTTACAGTGTCTGTTTACCTTCTTTTTATTCATATTTACTTTATTTGTGAAAAATACTGTAATACGAACGCAGAATCAAGAAGTTGCCATCTAAAGCATAAGCATGTTTATTTTAAAGATGTAAAAAATATGTTTTCATGTTTATTTCTAATTTATTAAACAGTAACTAAAATATATATTAACTGTTTATATTATATATTGGCTTTATATTGGCCATCGGTCACCCTGCTCTCTAAGGTATCGGCATCGGCCATCAAAAAAAACAAAAAAACTATATCGGTCGACCGCTACATATGAGCTTTTATAGGGAAATATTAGTGGTCGTTGTATGCAAAATATCTGTATGATGTTTTTTTTTTTCTTCCATGGAATAACAACAGCATAGCCTACACATTTGGAGTGTAATGAAGGTTAGTCAATGATGACTGAACGGTCATTTTATCTGGTGAACTATTCCTTTATAAAGCTCAGGTTTGTTCATTTCTGTCATCACCACCCCTCCAAACTGAATCAAACCCATCAGCATTTATAAAACAAGACATTGTTATGGCTGACCATCACGGCTAAACTCTCTGTTGTCATCTAATGAAGAGTTAGATGGTTAGACTGGTCTGTCCTTATTTCACTTTGGGATTTTCCTCTTTCGTCCACTTTTTTTTTTGTTGGGATACCAGCCAAAGAGCCGTTTTTATCTTGAGGCTAACCATGATTGGTGATGACAGGCAGAAAAGCGTATAGTTACGAGTGGGTTGAAATCAAAGGTCTCGGGCTGAATGGCACGGCTTTGTAGTTTTTGGAGGGGCTGTCCCGTGCTCCCCTAATGGAAGTACCCCACAGCGAATGCCGCGTTGGCGTGACTCCTATAATGGATGCTAATGAAATAACATCTTTGGCACTAGATGAAATGTGATCAAGTTTGACTTTTAAAACATTTCGTAAATGATTTTGCAATGTAGAAACACTTTCCTAGTCACTATAAAGCATTAAGGATCAGTTAAAATGTCTCTATCTGATAATGCAAAGACAGCAGGAGATATACATTAGTAGCAGTAGCAATTTTACTCGTCCTACACGTTATTTAGCTGCCATGTTTTCTTCTGACTCCTGCTGTGAAATTCCCCTTCTTCAATCTGCTATTTTTTCAGAAACCCATCTCCTTTTGTCGCCTTATTCCTCTCTATTCTAGCACACTTCTCTCCAGATAGGTATTTTACCATTGCACTAATCTAGTTCTTGCATCTTATACCACAGAACCACAAAGCTGGTTTCAGGTTTGCAACAGTAGCAGGGAACCTTTAGTAACACTTTCAGTTCTCAAGCATTTCTAACCAACCCTGTGTGTATAATATGTAAGTGCATATATATGTGTGTGTGTGTGTGTATGTATATATATATATATACATACACACACACACACACACACACACACACACACACACACACACACACACACACACACACACACACACACACACACACACACACATATATAAAATGTTTATGTGTATGTACAATACAAAATCATCGCAAATGCAATTTAATTAGCAAGTTATTAAAAAAAAAACATTGTTAAATTGATGATTTTAAAATTCTTTTAATTCAGCCATTCTAGCCAAATGGAGTTGATGAGTTCAACTCTTTCCTGAGATTTATTTCAAAAGCTCAATTTCAATTAATAGATTCATACTCTTATTGGATAAATATTAATGTTTGTAGACTGCTATGTAAAGTTTTCTTGGTGCATGTACAATATATGATAATAGTTTCTTCCTTGAGTTTATTTAGTGAAAAGCATACCATGATTATTGTTGTTAACAATATTACGTTTATCTTTAAACATTCCGAATCTTGGCTGTTAATTTGGTAGACTTTTTAATAATGCTTTTTATCAGTTTCAGAAATATTGAGATAATTTTGTCAAACATCTTCAAAGTATGATAAATATTGAGATTTAACTATAGCCCCCACCCCTAGTGTTTGTACAGTGCATTTTAATGGGCTTTTCTCAGTGTCAAATCCGTATTTTCTGTAAAACATCCGTTTACCAATGGATAAATAATGCATTGCGCATTTTGAAATTTTAAGTGCGTTTCCACGGAAGTGGGGCAGGTTGAGCATGGTGTTTCAGAAGAGATGTGATGCTTACTGGCTGTGGCGAGAAGTGTTGAAGCCACATAAAGGCCTTTCTCTTCATACTTTCATCTCGGAGCAGCTCTTTCCGTAAAACAATTATTGTGTTTTTTGTAATTTCCGAATTTTATTTTACCTTAAAAACCAGAGCTAATATTGTGAAAATGTTGGACATACAAATTTTTGCCTGTTTTCTTTTTCATATATTTTTGAGATTTCAGATATTCTTGATTTTTGTCTACATTTTCTGTGTATGATTATATCATTCATATGTAGTATATCCCTAATTTATTTTAATTTATTAAAAATAATCGAATTAATTACATGGTGGTTTTGGTCTGTGTTCACATGCAGATGGGTGTCTTTACCATGATTAAATCTTAATTTTAGTCTTTTTTTTTATAATTAGTTATATTTAATGTGCTCCTCTTTCGCTTTAGATATCGGTTACTCGTATCAGTTGACTATGCCAGGCACCTTAATACATTAATTGCTCTCATGTGCAGTTCTGTGTTGACTCTTGCCATATGTTTTTAAACAAATAAATAATAATTTCAGTTGGCTTTGATTCAATTACAGATTGTGAGTCTCATGCTTTCCTCTGCACTAAAAAATGTTCAGCAGTGAGTTATAGCAAAGATGAACATGTAGCAGAAATCATATCTTTTATAGATCGCTGTCTTCGGCAATGCAGTGCTTTATGAGCGTTTGGCACTACTTTAGAGAACCGTGCTCTCAGGGTGTAATCTGATCGAGATCGGCTCAAAACGTGCGCTGATTAAACATCAGAGGTTACCATAACACACCGTGCTGTTTGGTGTGTTAAAACTGCACATCTGGAAATGCCTTTTGTTCAGACAAAGGCAGGATGAAGTGTTCCCCCGTATACAGTTCCCACAGTTAATGTGTTTGTATTAGCCAGTCAAGTGAGTTTTGCTTAGCAGCAGCTCAAAACGCACTGTATATTTTCTTGTCCTGTCATTTGTTAATTCATCAGGCACAATATGAGAGAGAAGACAGAAATATGTAGTGTTAAGTCAAGCAGAACAGCTCTGCTCTTCCATAAAATCATAACTCGTAGAGGCAAGTGAGCCTTCCGTTAAAGATTCCGCTTGACGGTCTCTAGACTTGCGCCTGGTTTCTCTCCCAAGATTAAAACACTGAAGCACTCCCCTGGATTTATTTTCCTGGGACTCCGATAAAGCCAGCTGGATTACTGCCTAATCCAATTTTAAGATGGTTATGAATACATCTGTATTGAATGTATTAAAACACTCAGCATGTGTAACGTGGGTCTGAACATGCTGATCTTTCTGCAGGAAACCTTTATAAACATCTGAATGTCTTTACATGTGATATCCTACCTATTTATTAATTCACTTCTGGTAAACTCCAGTTAACACTGCATATCACGGTGTTCAATCTATGGTGAGGGTTGTAGAGCAAATGATTTGCTCTTTGGTCTTGAAAACTTAGACACTTTTCAAATGTTACATTAAAGACATATTTTGATAGACCCTTGCTTTGGTCTAATTGTATGATTCTCAGTGTGCAGACAACTTCTGCTATTTAGTTTACAATTGCACCTGAGAACAGACTGGATATTCCTCCTTTTTTGAGAGCATACAATATCCTTTTTATGGGTTAAAGAGAGTTAAAGGACAAGCAGTTAAACATGAAGCACAAGAGACCGAACGTCAATGCACCGATATAAACTCACAGCAGTTGGAAATGGCTTTGCAGCGAAACTTTAGATGAATATGTAAACAAAAATGACAGCGGTAAGAAAGCAGCAGTTAAGAAAGCATCTGATCATAGCGATGTGGATATTTTGCACCAGCTCTGCAATTCACTGGTATAATGTCGATAGATGAGGTAATTTAATTTACACTGTTATGATTTATTATAAAGTATATCTGAGACTATAGACTATATAGATCTAACTGTGTGAGAGTATAGTTTGTATTAATCCCTTTTCTTTGCACAACACATTGACCTTACAGCACAGAATATCTCTTTTGGCATTATCCCGAATATTGTATAAGCATTCATTTCACGTGTCATTGAACGTAAGAGAGTTTCACATAACGGTCCCATTTAGGTAAAACCCAGTGTCCTTCACATTAAAATCGGTCCACAGGCTTTCATAGACAACCTAGAAAGTCTGGTAACTGGCTTGGTTTTTTAAGTTTCGTTGCAAGCTGTTCACACATTGGTAATACAAACAACTATTAATATAGCCAACTATTAATAGTTTATTGTGATAAATACTGGGATATTTTCAGTGAGGAATCCTTGTCTGTTGTCTGAATCAGATTTGTTTATAGAATGGTGAGATTGTACAGTCCTTTATAAAAATGTTATTAGTTGTCCGAAACCAGATACACGCTTAAATGGACCGATTTACACACCCTCATCTCGTTCTAAACACAAGATATTTTTAAAAAGTCATTAATTTAATGGACAAAATAGCATTTCTGAAATGTCATTTTATCAATACGAGGGTGAGTGATGACAGATTTGTTTATTAATTAACCCTTTATTAGCCCTTGCCCATTACATCTGCTGTTTTATGTGTTTTGAATTGCATTGCACTTCCAGCAAAACCTATTTAAAATATTTTTTGGAGTTGCCTCACTCATTCTCTCATCCATATGTAAAGAATAGTTTGCTTGGTTGCATCTACAAACTTTTAGGATAACTTCCTGTGGAGAAGATGCCAAACAGTCATCTAGCCCAGAATAATCCTGTTCTTATAAGAACTGAGCTGAATGTCAAGAGCAGTACGTTTGCAGGTTTGAGTCCTCTCAGGGTTATATAAAGGTCCTAACAGTATGTCTTAGAAAAACGCCTTTGGTGTTGGAGAAAGCAGATGGTCCAGCGCGTCCTACATTGACTGATTTTCATCTGTTATATGAAGCAGAAATACTCTTATTTTACATCTGCTGTTAGTCCTGATTGACTTGTTGGCTAATTTTATGCAGTACTCATTATACTCAGAGGACAACACCATTCCTTGATGTAGTTAACGGTAATTGCTAAAACAAGCATTTTGCTCATACTTGGGGTTTGGGATTTTTGCAAACTGCTAATAAAAAACCTGTAAAACAGTTTATTTTTCTTTCTTTGAAGTCTTAAAACCATCCCTTTTCAGCTTGTAAAGAGTTGTGATGAAGTAAAATGAGTCCTTTCCATTTAATGCGAGACCGATTTGAAAGGGTATGATAAGTGTCTGTTTTCACTGGGAAAAAAATATTTTTAAAGTATTTATTTATTTGTTTATATAGTACCGTTCATAAGTTTGGGGTAAGTAAGAATTTTTTTTTTTTCAACAAGTACACATTAAGCTGATCAAAAGTGACAGCATTTATAAAACATTTATAATCTTACTAAAGATTTCCATTTCAAACAAATGCCGTTCTTTTTACCTTTTTATTTATTAAAGAATTCTGAAAACAAATGTACAACGGTTTCCACAAAAAGCAGTTTTATTGATAATAAGAAATGTTTCTTGAGTATAAATTCAGCATATTAGAATGATTTCTGAAGGTTTCATAATTTCATAGAAAACTGCTCCGGTTTTTGCACAATTCGATTTTACACATCTCTCGTCTCTTGCCTGCTCATTTACGAGATGTTTTGCCTAATTTTATTATGCTTTTTCAGCTGCCAATAAAAGTGTATGACTCTCAGCTCAGTATTAGTTTCTGCACATTCCTTTTAGACCGGCTAGATTCAATCTATACAGCAGTTCCTGCAAAGGAGCACACGTTCTTGGTGCTACAGGTAAACGTGAAATGGCAATGTCCAGGCTTGCTTTACGTCTATCAGACAGCTCAGTAGTGGCATATCTCACTCTCAACATCAGAAACCTGCATGTGTTTAGCTTCAAAGTGAGTCAGCATGGGGGACTGTAACGTAAGGTGTCTCACCAAACTAAACCTTCAGCATTAAACCATCCAGCCACGATAACAGCCCGTGAATTTGGATGCAGTCACGTACAATTATCACGTAAACAAGAACAGCACTTTCCGAGGTTCAAGCCAGAGGATAATTCACAGTTATTCATGAACAGTGGTGGGTTGCAAATTGAGAAAGTCCACGTTGATCATTTAAGCTTCTGAAATCTATATCTTGTTCGGGTGCATGGGAGGCGCTTCGAAAGGAGTCTATTGATTCACATTTTAGTTTAAAGGTCCCGTTCTTCGTGATCCCATTGTTTAAACTTTAGTTAGTGTGTAATGTTGCTGTTAGAGCATAAATAATACCTGTAAAATTATAAAGCTCAAAGTTCAATGCCAAGCGAGATATTTTATTTAACAGAAATTCCCTTTCAAAGCCTACAGCGAACGGCCGGCTTGGACTACATCCTGGTACTTCCTTCATAAATGACGTCAGTAGAACAGACTAACCTCCGGCCACAAGAATACGCGAAAAAAGGGGGCGTGGTCTTGTTGCTGTCCCACGTGGAGAAGAGGAAGTGTCGCGTGGAGAAAAGGAAGTGTTGCGTTTGAGTGTGTTTGTCGCCATGTCGTCGAGACGCTGTTATTTTCATCCCGGAGTCAAATCACCTTTGTTTGGCTTTCCCAGGGACGCTGTAGAGATCATTGAGCGCATACATCTCCCGTTAAGAGGCGTGTCATTTCCACGTGCGCTAAGCTGCTGTCGAATCACAACACAGGAACCGTGCCACGTTCGCTAAGCTGCGGTCAAATCCCAACACGGGAACCGCTGGCACAATCAGAACTCGTTACGTATTTCTGAAGGAGGGACTTCATAGAACAAGGAACTCATCAGCCGTTTTTAGGACAGTGAAAACAGCGTTGTACAGATAAGTACATTGTGTTAAAAATACTGTTTTTTTTTTTTACACGCGAAACATGAACACATGTTATATTGCACACTGTAAACACAATCAAAGCTTCAAAAAAACATGAAGAACGGGACCTTTAAAATGGGTTAGAATGGGCAAGTCAGGTTATTGTCACTACACTACTTTCCAGTCATTGAATAAATGCAGATGCCTGCAATATGTCTGCACAGTCATCCAGGTCCATTTGCATTGTAGAAAAGTGTCAAGGAGCAATTCTGGACTAGTTTTTCATTTAAGACATGTCATTCATCCACGTGTCACCGGGGACAGTTGAAGAACGGTGAACATTCGCCACATTTATCTTCATCACATAGTGATGTTTTGAGACCGGCAGATTGCCCGTACATGTAGCGTAAAATGATTTCAGCCTTTAATATTAAGTCAATTGCACACTTTTTGTTTTGTAATCTTGCATTCATTCACAAAAATACCCTCTTGTAATTTTAACGATCCGCAAGCTCGGTTCCCATAAAACCTCCTTCTTTTTTGGATGTAATCTAGGTCCCATGATCCTCCTTATTGTAGGACTGAGTAAGTCTGTAAGACATTAGCCTCACTGATCTCATGCTTCCTATGAATGGAACGATGACTGCAGGGGTTCTCCTGGGATTTCACTGATCCTTCCTCTGTGCTGTTTAATTCTGTGTTTGTCCTCCATTGCTCTCTTGGCTTTTGTATGTCTACTGACCCGGCAGATTATTGTGACACAGACGGTGTGGATTTATGCTTGAATCCATCGCTGTCTGATGCTTGGATGTGGTGCAATACGTTTGCATATAGAGTCTGTTTGTTAGTGATGAGGAAAAAAAGAATGTTTAGTTGGAGCTACAGTGCAAATTCAAACAAGTTTAAAATATGTTGTATTTCTAATGTGTGTTGAAAAGGCCAAATATAAAATTAGAATGCATTTGGATGGTGATCTTGGTGACACGTCTCTGCTCAGTGTAAAACCGTTGAGGTTCTTCAGCAGGTTCCTCGCCTTTGGTCCTCATTCATTTTGATGAAATACATACAGCAAGTTGCATTTACACATTGTCACAGGCTGTAATCTTATTCCTAAAAGCCACGGTTATCAGCGTGTCACCTGCTACCATATTTAACCGATAGCTGCCTGTTTTACAGCAGGACTGAGTAGGAGCTCTTCACACATGCAAAAGAGCTCTGAGTCCTGCAGGATGAGAGGTTTCAATCACCTGCTGTGAAAGAGGATTTTTTGCCCGCCACTCGTCATTAGTACTGTAGTTTGATCCTGTTGCCAGCAGTCTTTGGCAGTACTGAGAATATCCAATTCATGTTCAGGGAGAATGAATTGCATTCCTTCATTTATGCTTTCTCTGCTTATATAAGATGCATTGCATTACATACGTTTTTGTTTCAAATCAAAATATTTTGATGAGTATAATTCTTATGCAATGATTCTTATAATTCTTATTATAATTTATTCTGTTGTATTTGGGAATTTTTTGGGAATGGTACAGAAAAGTAAATAATAAATCATTTAATCTCTGTTTTTGAAGACATGGGACACGTTGTGCTGGAGAAGTTGCTGCTGTGGCCAACAATGGCATCTGTGGTGTCGGAGTTGCCTACAATGCAAAGATCGGAGGTGAGTTGTCATTTTTAAACATGCATTTATCATGTTTTATCACGTACAGTCTATTGTCAGCACACACCCTGTCCATTCTGATATTTGAATTGCAAAACACATACACATCAGAGTAGCTTTGCTTTCAGATTATCCCTGTCTCTGTCCATTAAACCATATGAGATCTAGTCCTCCGCTCTGTACAGAGAACACTTCAGAAGAGGAAGTCCATTAGCGATGGCTTCATGAGGGACAGTTATCACAGGCTCCAGCACAGGCCCCTTTGAGCCAAAGATTTGGACACTAGCATATGTAATCCTTTTAATTGGCTGAGGTGCATTTTATCCTGTTCGGTGCAGATTTAGTTTCATTACTGTTCTCTATGCTGCCAGGCTGTGCCAGCTGTCTACAGGCCCTTGGACTCGGGGATAAATGTCATTGATTATTGTTTGCTTTCCACATTCTCTCCAAGAAATCTGTGCAGGTTATCAATATGATACACTTTACAGGGTAAATTCACTAAAATATGCAATTTGTCATCATTCGTTGTCACCCTCATGTTGTGCAAAATACTGTTTGACTTTCTTTCTTTGGTTTAACACAAGGACATGTTAAGCAGAATTTATGGACTGCTCTTTTCCAATCAGATAACATCATAATGATAGCTTTGAGATCTGTTCTTCATCCAAAGCTATCATATGACCGCAAAAGAATTATAGTACACAAGCTGTTGTCTAACCTCTGTTTAACCTATTTTTTGTGTATTTCATGGAAGGAAAAAAAAATCATATTTGTTTGAAACAACACAAGGTTGACTAAATGATGACAGAATTATTTAACTTTTAACTTAAAATTAACTTTAATCATTGGATAGCACATTTGATGAATGACACTATATAACAGATGATTATGTAACTCCTTTATGTTTCTGCTTATAAAACATGTATTATAAGGTCACTCTTGCTACAGCAGCAACCACAAGTAGCATTTCAAGCACTGACTAAACAAACAACATTTAGGTCCTGTTCAGAGGGAAAAGCTTTTAACGACACCCAGGAGATTTTTTAAATGTAAAATCTTGTACGCTCTACCTATGTTTTCTTCCATTTATAATTTGTGCTGGTGATTGTTATTAGAGGTGTTCACCTAGGCAAGCATCACTATTATTACTACGGCTCATTCTTAGATTAGAGGTTTGTTCAAATCCCTAAAAAAGGTTTAAACACAAGCCACACTGCATTGTTTGTGTTGCAGGCATAATTGATGTGTAAAAGCATGCAGTTTTTTGAGTGCTGTTATTTTATGATGCAATTGAATTTAGGGGTGTAACGGTACACTCATGTCACGATTCGATATAAATTGCGATACTGAACTCTCAATACGATATGTATCGCGATATTTTAAGCCAAAATAAAGAGGGTTTTACTTTTATTATTAAAATATTATTATTGTTGTTGTTGTTTTATCAGGGCCCACACATATACCCCCCTTTGCAACACTATACATTATATTCAAAATTATATATAGTCGTTTAATGTAGTAATGTCCATAAACACATTTTTTTCCCCTCGCGCATTACTCGCGCTTTCAATGCACTTTTCTTGCCTCTCCTGCCATTAAAGGTCACGTTCGTCGTGTTCTTTGGAAGCTTTGATTGTGTTTACAGTGTGCAATATAACATGTATAACATGTTTCGCGTGTAAAAAAAAAACAGTATTTTTTAACACAATGTACTTATCTGTATACCGCTGTTTTCACTGTCCTAAAAACGGGTTGATGAGTTCCTTGTTCTATGAAGTCCCTCCTTCAGAAATACGTAACGAGTTCTGATTGTGCCAGCGGTTCCCGTGTTGTGATTCGACAGCAGCTTAGCGCACGTGGAAAGGTCACGCCTCTTAACGGGAGATATATATGCGCTTAATGATCTCTACAGCGTCCCTGGGAAAGCCAAACAAATGTGATTTGACTCCGGGATGAAAATAACAGCGTCTCGACGACATGGCGACAAACACACTCAAACGCAGCACTTCCTTTTCTCCACGCGACACGTCCTCTTCTCCACGTGGGACAGCAACAAGACCACTTTTTTCGCGTAGTCTTGTGGGCGGAGGTTAGTCTTTATGAAGGAAGTACCAGGATGTAGTCCAAGCCGGCCGTTCGCTGTAGGCTTTGAAAGGGAACTTCTGTTAAATAAAATATCTCGCTTGGCATTGAACTTTGAGCTTTATAATTTTACAGGTATTATTTATGCTCTAACAGCAACATTACACACTAACTAAAGTTTGAACAATGGGATCACGAAGAACGGGACCTTTAACACACTATATACATACCGGTATAAGAATAAACCATCTAAATGCTTTGAATAATCATACTACTAAAACCAAATGTGCTCTGGTGATTTTAAATGATGTTTGCGCTTTCACTATAAGGAGTGCCGCTTTAAATGATGTTTGCGCTTTCACTATAAGGAGTGCCGCTTTAAATGATGTTTGCGCTTTCACTAAAAGGAGTGCCGCTTTAAATGATGTTTGCGCTTTCACATTGAGAAGTGTCATTCCGGCAGCGCGTGCGCTTCAGATGATCAATGCAATCAGTCACAGCTCTAACCTCAAGAAAGCGTGTCAAAATGACTATTTCCAAACTGTAAATGTTTAGCTCATCCAAAAATTTTAATTCTGCATTTACTCATGTTATTTTCGCAATCATTTGAACGTCCGTGTTTACTACAGTATGCGCGTTGTGATAAATTTGCTCATCATATAAAGCCATCGTGTCTCTTCAGAAGATTTGGATTTGGATTAGACACTCGATTAGTTATTTTTACGATGCCTTTATGACATTTATTGGATCTTTTAAGTTTGAGAGGAATGGGCTTGGAGGGACAAAAATCTCTCAGGTTTTATTAAGAATATCTTAATTTGTGTTTAGAAGTTAAACGAAACATGAGGGTGAGTACATGATGACAGAGTTTACATTTTTGGGTGAATTATACCTTATAAATACAGCAAGTTGAGCCTTAGATAAAACAACTCTATATCGCAAATCATATCGTTTACATCAACGATACTTATCGTCACATTTTTATTTTGCGATATATCGTTACACCCCTATTTGAATTTGATGCAATTTGGCCAATATATATGGTCAAAAAGAAATTTGCTAAAGAACAATGGCAGGGTGTTATATTCCCCCAAAATTTCTTAAGAATGTTCTTATCTTTGTTCTAAAGAAAAAACTTTAGAATTTGAATTCCTGAAGAAAAAAAAAAGAAGCTCTTAAATCATCGTAAATAACCTATTAGAGTTAGGATAACCTGCAACTTGCCTTAAATTTCCAATATAAAGTGTTTCAAATATAAAGCAATATAACACTATCTATATAAAATACATTTTATTACTGCATAGGATATGCACAAGTACAGTTACCGATCAAGATGGACGTGCCAATAACCCTGTGCTCTTATTATATTTATTATGGTAATTGGCAGACAGCGGAAAAAGATGACTTTTGAGGTGTTTTTCATTGGGTTGATCAGCAAGTCTGCCATACAGTCAGTCTGTCATTTTCTTCTTAAGAAAAAGTTCTTAAAAAAAAAAAAATCTTATCAAGATTTTCATGAAATCCGCTCCCCACACAATATAGAGACTTTCAGTAGGCTCTGTTGACATGGGTTTCATTAGCAACCACATAAGCACTGTCATGGCGAGTTTCAATGGGCAAGCCCCACTCACATTTTCTTTGTGCAAATCTTCTTTTTTTTCCCCAGATTTTCTTTAAGCACTAAATATATGCTATATGTCAAATTTTCCCTTTTATGCAGATAGATAATGCGTTATGGGTAATGGGCTTTTTTTTGTTTGTTTGCCAGCTCTGCCTTCGTTTCCCTCTAAAGCAGCTGTTTTTGAATTAGTTATTACTCCTAATGAGAAGCAGTGGAGGATAAATAGTCTTCCTGTGCCCAGTTTCACCTTGAATCCAGGGGGAAATCTTTGCTTAATAAGCAGCAGATACAGTAGATGTATATACATAGATGCCTCATTATTGGCTGTTTCTATGGGCTGCTATACGTAGCCATCCGCGATATAGGAGCAGTCAAAGCCGGTCCATGAACATTTGAGTTGACTACAACCGTATTTAGATGCATGTTACTGTCTACACCTGCAATAGTTTTCAGACGGTTTCACAACCAGAAGCTGCGCAATGTTGTGGCCTCATTGATTCTTACTGTGAGTGAAGACACGCTGACCATTTCAAGGTGGCGGGCGCGTCGATATCAAGTGTAGTGTTTAGTTCTGGCAGGTCCCTTCAGTCAAGTTTGCATCAGGAGACTCAGGTGATCCACAACTACCTTTAGGAATGCAACGCATATCATCGCTGCTCTTCCTGCTCAAACCGTATGCTAATTGTCAATCACCTTTGACGATAATGGTCCTGCCAGAAGGGTCTGGCGCGGTCAAATGTGGCACCGACATTTACATATCTATGGCAGATAATACTCCTAAAGTACCATGGGGACAGAAGGCAGAGATAACTGGATAGCTGACCCATAACATCAGCCCAAACTGGCAGGCAGTGCCTTCTGCTAGAGGAAAGCTGAATGTGGAGATGGCACACACACTAGCAGAGATGGCACACAACACAGCTAATTCCTCTGCCAGAACTCATTAAGAGAGAATATTGTTTTGGAAGGCTTGGAGGAAACAGTAGAGTCCATTGTTGAAATGTGCTTTATAAAGCATAAACCTGAGGTTTCATGTTGCATTTTTGAGGGGACATGGATTATTTGTATTTACCAAAGTAAAAAAAATCCCTTATTTTGTTACCACAGTGCATTTGTGTATATCTGTTATGCCTTTCTCATTTCCTGGGAAGTAATCATAGCCAGCTCTCTCTTTGTCCTGCAGGGATATTTGGGACTTTTGGAATGTAGATATGGGATAAAAACATTCAGTCTTTCCAAGATGCTGTGCTGTATTTTTCTGTAGTTGTCGGTTTGTTTGCAGCACTGTCTGCACAATGCTCTCTTTCCAATACTTTGGAAAACCTGAAACGACTGAACTTTTGTTTATTTGCACTAACCCGTATGAGGGCAACCTTGAGTAACCTCGTCCCCTTGTGTATCAAAGGGGTGATTCACATTGTTTTGAAGATGTTTGACTTTGATTTCTCATCTTTATCACTTTAAAAAACTAAGAGCTGAGGGCAGAATGTGCTCTCTTTTTGTTTTATTCAAGGCTGAGATAACGTTCTGATGCAGGGATCACAATAACTCAACACTGACATTTTGGACCAAATGCCCTGGCTCGTTCCCAAACCGCCAATTCGGTTTAAGATTCCCTTTTGTACGGGGAAGTGGAAAAAGATAAGATGGTCTCTGTTTTGAAACATCTGTAAAGGGATGTTTGAAAGAGAAGAATGTAGCCACTTGTCACCTTTGAATGAACTCCAAATTTGAACGCAAGCTCGCATGCACTCATCCTTTTAAAGGAATTTTTATATGCAGCACTATCCGTTTGTGCACCTCGTTCCTTTCATGCTGCAAGTTATATGCGAGCATTAAATGTTAAATCTTCAACAAACATCAAAAATATCTTGATCGTATGGGGGTTTTAGTAGGGTTATTCGGAGTGGCTTCTTTGTATTCAGCTTTTCTGTATGTTTAGTTGTGTTGCATCTCTACATCTCTTAAACACATTGGTAATCAATTTACTTGCTTGCTTCTCAAAGAAAATATAGATTCTGGCATTGGGCCGCTAATTAACTTCTTGATACAGCTCTAACATTGCTAGCAGGTAGGGGTTGGCAGTAAAAGAAACAAAACGGCACTATAATATTTTTTTTAAAGTTTTGATTTGCACCATTTATAATAATACACATTCAAAGAGTACTGGAAATGTAATGATTTTGTTTTTCACTTTAAACATTGTTTAAAATGTTATTTATTTATTTTGTTATTTTTCTTTATTTATGCATTTTAAATTTAAATACATACACTACAGTCCAAAAGTTTGGGCTCAGTAAGATATTTATTTTTATTTATTTTTACACAATAAATGACACAATAAATTGTTCAAAATGAACAGTAAAGACATATATATATAATAATGTTACAAATGTATAATGTTGCAAAATGTAAAAAATTTTAAATTTCAAAAATTTCAAAACAAAATTTCAAATAAATGCTTAATGGATTAGTTTACTTCAAAATATGAAAATTTCCTGATAATTTACCCCCCGAGGCTCTGTGCGGTCCCAGACAAGGATTTTCAATTTTCAAAAAACAATTAAAGGGGTGGTAAAGCACATTCTTTCGAAGGCTTGATTGTGTTTGTGGGGTGCACTGTAACATGTGTTCATGCTTCGTTTTTAAAAAAATGCAGTATTTTTCATATATTTGACCTTTATTCTACACTGCTCTGTCCCTCCTTGTAAAAACGGTCTGATGGTTTCCGGATTCTGTGAAGCCAGTCCCTCAAAAATACGCAATGGGCTCTGATTGGTTAGCTGGCCCAGTGTGTTGTGATTCGCTAACCGCCTAGTGAACATTTCTCGAAAGCGTCACGCCCCTTACCTCTACAGGTAGCCTCAGGCTTTGTGTACAATAGCGTCAATGAAACCATACCAAGAGCCCGAATCAGACCCAGACAATTTTAGTGAAGATGATCGAGCAGAACCTGTTCAGTCCTCAAGAGTAAAGACTGCAGATCTATAGTGATCGCTACTGAATGGCACTGTTACTTTTGTATTTTTAGAACGATTTGCCAAATATCTGTCGCAAGAACGGACACTAAACATTGCTAGTAGCCAAATCAAACACAAAACCATGTTTAGCATGCCTGTAGATAAACAATACATAAAAGCTCTAATCAAAGAATAATTTACACTAATGCCAAGTTCGCTGTTGAGATTTTAAACAGTTTGTAACGTTAGGTGTTTGTCGGATAACGTTAAGTATGAATGAGCATTTAACAGACTGGTTTGCAAATCCAAACAGCGCTGTCATGTTTACATCCTTGCTACAACGTAGGCTACAATTAACAACACGAACTATTACAGGAAAACACATCGACGAAAAATAAATCACACTTACAGGTTGTAGCCCGTACTCGCGAAGATTGTGGAAGCTTTCCTCCGCGAAATGTGCCGCGGTAGCCGCGCGTGCCCGCCTGTCTCGTGCAACTGAAGGCTCATGTATTGCAAATACAGATGAATATTGTCCATTATGTCACATTTTCCGATCTTCTCCTCCGACCCCTGTCTGTCTCGTGCTTTGATTTATGATGGGCAGCATATATCCGATGCAAATGCGATCGTGTTCCCCTCATGTCTCTTACACACGTGCATATAACGTTGTATGTTAAACGCACTGCAACGCACCCCCGTCCCTAGGAAGGCTGAAGAAAGTGGACCTGCAATCCGGATGAAAATAACAGCGTTTCGTCGGCATTGTCAACAGCACTCCAGCCTACTAACTATACCACAACAACGCTTCCCCGCTGCGATACAAAATGGCCCCCCCTTATTTCATATTCTCGGAGGAGGGGTTTATGTAAATATTGGGACTGGTGATGTCAGCACACCCTGGAGGAATGTGTAGTAGTCCTTACCGGCCGTTTGCTGTAGTCCTTAGAAATCAATTTCTTTAAAAGCAAATATCTCCCTTTGCTTTAAACTTTGAACGTTGTAACTTTGAAGATGTTGTTTATGCTCAAACAGCAACATTACACACTAGCTAAAGTTAGAAAAGTGAAATCGTGGTTTACCACCCCTTTAAAATGAATATACTTTTTAACCTAAATTGCTCATCTAGCGCTGCGACGCACCACGGATTGCACAATGCTTCCCAGTGCTAGAGCAAGCTCAAAAGCATTCGCAACAGTAACTAGGGGCACAGGGCTTAGCGAAGGGTCAGTTTGATTGATGCATTTTTCGCCTAACATCCTATATTTTTCTCTAAATGTGAAGTGCTCATAATGACCATCCCTTGTCATGTGGCAGTTTTCACAACAATTCTTAACCTTTTATCATCCCCTCTAAATAGAGACGTTTACAATAATTGGACTGCTAATTTGCTCTCTGTCCCATGCTCTAATGTGTATGATGTTTTGTGTTTTGCAGGTGTGCGTATGTTAGATGGAGAGGTCACTGATGTGGTGGAAGCTCAGTCCCTCGGTCTCAACCCACAGCACATTGACATCTACAGTGCCAGCTGGGGACCCGAAGATGATGGCAAAACAGTGGACGGACCTGCAAAGTTGGCCAAAGAGGCTTTCCTACGTGGTGTATTAGAGGTTTGGCTTCTCTAATCTGAATTTCTTGCACTTCTTTGTAATTTAGCTGATGTAGGCCAGAAACACTCCTTTAAAAAGCGGTTATATTTCATACTTTTACCTCATAGTTTTTTTTGCTGAAAGGCTATTTATATTCCTTCTATAAGAATTGTACACCTCTCTGCACATTAGATTTAAATTGGCCTTTATTACTGTACCTTTAAGACTTCTGAGATCTGAATGGTGCATATATGTAAATGTTAGTTCTTCTAAATGAGAATGCTGTCATTTACTCATTTTCATGGGTGAGCTATGCCTTTTTACTTCCTCTAGAAGGGACTGAATGCAATGCAAAAGAATTACAAAAATGTAAGGCTGTTTATTTATTGATTCCAAGGTACCAGTGCTCGGTGTCCTATCGAGGCCTTGATTTTTGATTGACATTAGTGTGAACCAGGGAGGAAGCGTTGCACTGTGATAAAACCCATTTCAAAAGAGCAAAGAAGAGGTCCTGTTTTCCATGACATGTACAATGGCTTCTGTGACTCATGAGCTATTTTTACTGTTATTCCTACCATTATCTACATCAGTTGGTCTGTGCCACAAGCAGTAGTCGTGTTTTCATTGATATTCTTGTACTGGATTGGACTATCTGAGCCTAAATTTGCCTCTTAGCCTTCAACTTTTTACCAGCAGTGACATTTAAGAGGGTAGAAATTTGTGGTTCAAATGAATTAAGTGGATTTTTTTCTTATTTGATTTGAAGTTAGCGATGTCAGGGGAGCTATGGAAGGGATGCTCTGTATTTGATTTTTGCACACTTCATTTGCGAGTGCATTAAGTCATAAAAGCAGTTACTAGTCAGAGAGAAGTTTGTTTAATTTAAATGTCACATTAAATGGCAATTTTAACCGAGACCTCTTCATGTGGATTTTCCAGAGCGTGAACAGTATTGACATTCTTAATACCTAATTACTTAATGCCATTTGAGCTAAACTGCTATCATGCGCGGGGTAACGGAACGGCATTTCGTTTTAGCCCGTCACTCACACATGAACGTGCACTGGGGTTGTAAAACTGGCTGTGGTCCAATAAAAGTACAATGGAAGAGAGCCGTGCCAAGATGCTACCTACCGCAGTGTGTCGTGTATGGATTTTATAGGAGCAGACCTTTTATAGAAAAATGCTGGGAGACGACTTGGTATTTCAGATTGATATGCATAATTTAAAGGGATAGTTCTTCCCAAAAATGAATCATTTACCTAATTTCATATCAAACCACTATGACTTAATAATTATTTTGATCTCCATATAAGCAATTATGACATTATGACCACACTAAATGCATGTGCAATTGCAAAAACAGTTTAATTATATTTCAAAATAGCCACTTTTGAAGACAGAATGTCAAACAGGTTTGAAATTACATTTTTTTTTTTGTGAACTTGCCTTTAAGTTTCCACATTCATGGAAACAGGTAAGCTATGCATTAAATATAACAACTGTGTAAAAAGACTGTTTTTTTATAGTCTAAGACAAAAATCCTAAGGCCCCTGAATGGAATATTACATTTTAAATTAGTTTTATTTTCTCGTTGGTCAACAGCAAATGCGTTGACACAATTTTAAATTGTGCAACAAATATTTCAAAAACGTTTTTATCTTTGTGATGCATCAGGTCCATTGCTATCAGTAGATTCACAGCATCTGCTGACATATGGAGAAACTCTGGTGTGCAAGCACTCTTAACCACAACTGCTTTACTTATTTTAAAATGATCACTGTCATTCTTTTTTTCCTCCATTTAAGGTATGTTTGATTATCCCTTTGTCAGAGTTAAGATGCTACTAATTATGTAATTCTTCAAATATTCAACAATATTCAGAGGTATTTATTGATGGTTTTGCTTTAACCAGTGAAAATATAAAGTTTTAAGTAGATGTAAGGTGTTTTAGCCTACTTTTTATTACTTTGGTAGCACTTTACGATAAGGTCCAATATGTTAACATTAGTTAATGCTTTAACTAACATATACAATTTGCTATATATCTTTTACAGTATTTATTAGTTATATAATAAAAATGTTCTTGTTCATGTTAGTTCACAGTACAGTAGTAACTAATGTTAACAGATGCACCTTTTGATCTAAAAAATGTATTAGTAAATGTTGAGATTAAAGGGTTAGTTCACCCAAAAATGACAATTAGCCCATGATTTTCTCACCCTCAAGTTATCCTAGGTGTATATGACATTATTCTTTCAGAAGAATACAATCGGAGTTATATTTAAAAATGTCCTTGTAATAAATGTAAGGCTCTTCCAAGCTTTATAATGGTAGTGAATGGCTGTTTCTGTCTTGAAGTCCATAAAAGTACATCTATCCATCATAAAAGTTATCTGTTTGTATGCATTTGATGTAAGAAAAATATCCATATTTATAACTTTACAAACTGTAATCTCTATCTTTCGCTAATTGTCGTACGTGCGTTCACAAGAGTCTCACGTGAACGTGTGCGTATGACAGTAAGCAGAAGTTTTATGGATATTTTTCTTACACAAACACATCGCTTCGCTTCAGGAGGCCTTTATTAACCCCCCCCCCCCCCCCCCCCCCCCCCCCCCCGGAGCCGTATGGATTACGCTTATGATGGATAGATGCACTTTTATAGACTTCAAAACAGAAACTGCCATTCACTGCTATTATAAAGCTTGGAAGAGCCAGGACATTTTTTACATTACATTTACATTTATGCATTTGGCAGACGCTTTTATCCAAAGCGACTTACAGTGCACTTATTACAGGGACAATCCCCCTGGAGCAACGTGGAGTAAAGTGCCTTTCTCAAGGACACACTGGTGGTGACCACTGGGATCGAACAAACAACCTTCTTCGTATCAGTTCAGTGGTTTAACCCACTGGACCACCATCTCCACTTTTTAATAATGAATGTCCCTGTCACTGTTCCTATTAAGTCACAAAAGGACCAAATATAAAAATAGTTTTTGAACTTATTACACAGAATAGCATAGTGTTTTTCCCCCATCCGTATTTATTTATATTTTCCATTTTTACATGCGTGTGCCAGCACTCGGATTTGTTTGGGAAACAAGATGCATGTTGCGTGGGGAAAAGGCCAATGCAAATGGGGCTCTGGTCTGTGTAAACACCCTCGCTGAATGGATGCCCACAATCAAGCAGGTGTGTGCAGTAACCGAGAGCAGACTCTAAAAGATGGAGCCAAACTTTGCACTGCAGACTTTTATTTGGTGCATTGTTGAAATTGTAAGGTACAGTAAAGCACCGTATAAAGAAAAGCAATGATCAAAGGTAACGAGCAAACAGCATCTGAATCAAATTATTTGCACTGTTGCCCTTTCCTTGTGGCTACATGGTGAAATGAAAGTCACGCGGCTATTGAAATATGCCTTGTTAATGTGGTGTGCACATTTTTCACAAGCTCATTATCGGTTCTGACAGTTTGCTTTTGTATTACTGTGCTTCATCTGAGAAGTAGACCGCAAAAACCCGGTGCTGTTTGTGTCTTTCATTTGCGCCTGAAAATAAACATGCATGATAAATGACTTGAGAACATTAGCTTTGTCCCACAAGGTCTTTTTAAAATCATCTGGCCCGGCAATCGAAACCACGATAGTGCTTTAATAGTCCATGACACTTTGAAAATCCTTTCTGGCAGACAATCCTTTCCAAACTCCACTCATCACAAATATTATCCAGTTGTTTTGAGTATTGTCACCGGTAATCCTTCCATCTCAGACTTGGCAGCGCTCAAATCTGGCTCTCAACAGCTTTATGGCATTAGATTGGGCTTGCATGAAGGGAAATGCATTCGACTGACTGTGTTTCTTCTCCCAAATTCTAGGGCCGCAGAGGACGGGGCTCCATCTTCGTGTGGGCTTCGGGGAACGGCGGCCGTGAGAAGGACAGCTGCAATTGTGACGGCTACACCAATAGTATCTACACGCTGTCGATCAGCAGCAGTACGCAGAATGGCAACGTGCCCTGGTACAGCGAGGCCTGTTCGTCCACTCTAGCCACAACCTACAGCAGTGGAGGCCTCAATGAGAAACAGATTGTGAGTCTCTCTCTCTCCGCATCCAGAAAATCAGCAACAGTTATCCTTTAATTGAAGAAGTGGCATAGCTAATCTAATCCAAAAATAAAGGATCTGAAAACAGTTGGAGATCAGAAGATAAACTGCCAAGCCAATTTATGAAGAATCATTGCAGCGCCTTTAAAGTTCTTACAGGCTTTTTGGCTGTCAATGAATACTGCAGTCACTAGTGAGGGGGAAGATAGATGTTTTTGTCTTCATGGTCCTTCAAGTGCTTTTCCAAGCCTTGCGCTCTGTTTAAAGCCTTAAAAACACGGATGTTCTCGTGATTCAAAACCATAACCTCTCGCTATCATGCATGGCTTGGTTTAATCTTTGTGTTTGCTCTTATTAATGAAAGTGAAGTGACGTGTGGCCAAGTATGGTGACCCATACTTGGAATTTGTGCTCTGCATTTAACCCATCCAAGTGCACACACACAGTAGTAGTGAACACACACACACCGTGAACACACATCCGGAGCAGTGGACAGCCATATTGCTGTGGGCGCCTGGGGAGAACTAGATCTCCCCATCGGGGAATCGAACCCCGGTCTTCCGCGTGATAGGCGGAGATACTGTCCACTATAATGATGATTATGTCAAGCATCGCAATTTTTATTGCTTATACCTGTACTTGGGAATTTCAACAAACCCCCAGCCCTGAGCATTTCACCGTGTCCTAACCAGACAAAGCGACCATAAAAGTTACAGTATCTCTTCCTTGTAAATCAAATTGTGCAGCTTGTTGGAGAGAGATGTTCTATTAATTTAAGTGATCAGACGTACAAGTTTGGCCTGTCGGATGGAGCTGATCGATAAAAGATTGCGATCTCAATTCAAACGCCCACGTAAGAGAGCCAGAGATAGCAGTTATCATACAGTATAGTATGAAACCGCTTCACAAACCGTCTTTTCAACCACACAGTGTCATTATTTCTGTTACAAATATTCATATTATCACAGAAGTACTGGGATAAAAATTTGTTTGGATATAAACGTTAGCGATCAAAATAGAGCAAGTCACCTTTAGAAAGTTGGCACTTAAAATAACGATTGTATCAATTACATAGATTTTGTTTCATAGATTTTCTAGCAAATGACGTTATTAAGTTTAGTTGTCTGATCAGAATCGTGGGAGAACCTTGATCTCTGTTTGAAACCAAAAAAAAAGTGTGATTCTCAATTTAACAAGAATCGTGCAGCTCTACTGTCAGATGATAAAACTGAAAAAAAAACTAAAAACATTAAGAATGTATAATAGTTTGATTCTTTAATGTATTCTTAAGTTAGGCAAGGCAAGGCAAGGCAAGGCAAGGCAAGGCAAGGCAAGGCAAGGCAAGTTTATTTGTATAGCACATTTCATACACAGGGGCAATTCAAAGTGCTTTACACAGAAATGAAGTTAAAATATTCATAAGTGAATACAATAAAAATATACATAGTATAACAGTTATAGTGGGAATTAAAAGAAAATATAAAATAAAGATGAAATCCCCTATCTGGGGTGGAAGAAAATGGAGAGTCAGGTTTACTTTAAAAATATTTGTCAGGTACCTGTGCGTTTAGACAGTACCCTTACAGACAAATCTTCTTGGCCTAACTTGAGGGCGTTCTCTAGATGTTTTACCCGTCAGAGCAGATCTAAACGGGTCTTCCTCGCACCGGAGCGAGTACTCAAAAAACATTTGTCAGGTAACTGTGCATTTAAACATTACCCTTACAGACAAATCTTCCCGGACAGGAACACCGGGGCTATCTCTACTTTGTTTGACCGTCAGAGCGGATCTACATGGTCCTTCCTCGTACTACCAAGGCTATACAGATCTATATCCGTCAGAGCGGATCTAAACGGATCATCCTCGCACAGGAGGGATTTCGATTTAGCGCTCCCCCGTCTCTCAACCTCTTCCACCCAGTCAGCCTTAAACAAAATAAAAAATAAATGAATAAAAAGTATAATTAAAACAGAAATAAAGTTAAAATATTCATAGAATAAAAAGTAAAATTAACACCGTAAAAGCATAGGATAAGGTGCAATCAGTCGGACATACAGTAGCAAAGCTCATTCATTAAATGCATAGCTAAACAGATGTGTTTTGAGTCTGGATTTGAAAGTGGCTATTGTTGGAGCACATCTGATCTTTTCAGGAAGCTGGTTCCAGCTGCGGCTGGCATAACAGCTAAAAGCAGACTCTCCTTGCTTTGAGTGAACCCTTGGTATTTCTAATTGACTTGATCCTGATGATCTGAGTGATCTGTTGGGTTTGTATTTAATCAGCATATCTGCAATGTATTGAGGTCCTAGGTCATTGAGTGACTTATATACAAGTAATAGTACTTTAAAATCGATCCTAAATGTAACTGGAAGCCAGTGTAAAGACCTGAGGACTGGTCCACCCAGAACTTCCTAGCTTAAGTTTAGAAAATAGCAGTTAAGAAGAATTGTATTCTTAAGAATGTTTCATGAATCCAGACCCAGAACACTCTAGTAACTGGATAGCAGTGTAGAACCACTCAGAACACCTTAGCAACCCCAAAGCAATACCCTGGCATTTACATGAGCAAACAACATTCTCGTGTTCTTCAGAAATTGTTAAACTCTATTTTCAAAACAAGAATTTCCTTGTGATTCAAAACAATAACTCACTGTCATAGAATGACATTTTCTTTGCTCTTTTTTTTTTTCTGTTTTGTTCCTTTACCCGGCTCAGTGCCGACCAAGGCACACACCCAAGCATTGTTGCCATAACCGGCTATGCCTGACTGAGTCATCCATTGTCCTGCATTCAAGACACAGACACTACCGTTCACAATGGAGGTGTGCCTCTTCAGGACAGAAGCCTGATACCCATTGTTTTCTCTACAGCAGAGACTCTGTCAGGCAATATCCCTCTCCTGTGGTCTCCCATGATTCATTTTTAAGTGTGCAACTGCTGAATTCTCCTGTCATTGCTCCTGTCATTCAGCCTCTCTGCCATTTTTAGCAATTAGTCTCACACAAGGAGGTCTGTCGCAGTCAGTGCACATCCTATGTTGTCTGGCTTTTTAAGTGTCACCCATCAACCCTTTTGTGTTTGCATTTGTCTCGCATTGTCTCAGCTCTGTCTGTGACCCTAAGAGTTTAAAAGATGCTGCGATTTTTGCCCTGAAGTGTCGAAAATGTCAAACATTTGACCGAACCACACGGGTCACTTAACAGGCAGAAACGGAATTACATTTTTTTTCAGGGTTTTTACCTTTTCTGAAGAATATGTGAGTGCTGCTTGCCCATGCAGATGCTGCTGCTGTTCTTGCCAAGGCATTGCTATGCAGTTGCTAGGAAGTTCTGGGCGGTTGCCTACTGGTCCCAGTGGAAAGAGTCCAATTCCCAAGTCTCTATGAAATTCTGGTCTCCAGTCTCTGGGATTTTTTTCACCCAATTGCTAAAATCAGTGTTGTTTTGAATTACTGTTTGTAAGTAAGAGCAGCAATAATAGAGATGCTGGACACCATTAGCAAGATTATTAAAGGAGTCAAAATTTTGGAAATTACAATGGAAATTTGTCAATAAGGCTGCATTTAAAAATGCAGTAGAGTGTGATTTAAATGAAGAAATCATACTTTTTTTCTTTTCATAAGAGACCTTTTTAAATCATGTGTTTAAACCAGAGGACTAAAGTCAGGGTAGAAAATGGACTTTACACAATTATGACATTTTTTTAATGAAAAAATTAATTTATACATGTATAATTGTTCAACATTATAAGTGCACTTCAGGAAACATTATAAAATAATTTAGAGAAATTCAGTAAAATGTTGGTATTGTGTTCCCATCTGGAATCATTAGTTTTTCCCATGATATCATTGATGTGAAATGTTGTCTCGCTCTACTTCCTGTTTTAGGTCACTACAGACCTCAGGCAGAAGTGCACAGACTCCCACACAGGCACCTCTGCCTCGGCCCCATTGGCGGCAGGAATCATCGCCCTCGCCCTTGAGGCCAAGTAAGTCGTCCGAAGTGTGTTTGTTCCATCTTCGAGCGAGGTCATATTTCTTTCAGCGCTTTAAGTGACCTGAGGCTAGATTGGTAGACTGGAATGAACCTTCAAATTCTCATTTGGATCCAATGCATGCATTGAGCGGCATTTTCATGTATATAGTTTTAAATTAATTCACCAGCAACAATGTAACCTTTATGACTCTACCTGTAGCTATCAGTGACCTTTTTTAAAAGGGCAGAAGAGCTTATCTTGGAGAGCTGTGAAGCATGTAGGCAGTTTTGAGTTTCATTCCACCATGTATCTCACATGTTCGTAAGGCACTAACACTTTGACATCTCTCTGTAGTAAAAACCTAACCTGGAGAGACATGCAGCATTTGGTTGTGAGGTCGTCCAACCCTGCCCACCTTACCACCAATGACTGGAAGATAAATGGAGTGGGTCGCCGAGGTAAAAGCCCATCTCATTGCTTTTCATTGCTCCCTCCCTTTGCCTTCCCCTCCAGTGTTTCTTTCCACTTTCCAGCAGCTTGAACGTTTTGTGATGTGATCGATAACATCATTGGCTGCACCAATCAGCAAACAGCTCCAGATCTCTTAATGATATCAGCCTCTTTAAATCACCTCTTTACTTATAATAATGTCAGTCTTTTAAACTCCCTCTATAGTTACTTTCAACAGTATTGATTTTTCTCCCTCTCTCTCTCCTACAGTAAGCCATTCTTATGGATATGGTCTGCTGGATGCTGGGGCTATAGTGGCTCTGGCAAAAAACTGGACAAATGTTGGACCTCAGCAGAAGTGTGTCGTTTCCCTGGTGTCTGAGCCCATGTAGGTTAAACCCTCCATACTAGATCATAGGCTTAAAAAAATGGCAATTGTCATCATTTTTTCTCATCTTCATGTCCATCCAAACCCATAGGAGATTTTAGACTGGATGCTCGCTCTGCTGTTTTCCATACAGTGAGACCATCTAGTGACCAGGGGCTGTCGATCTTTAAAAAAAAAAACATTAAAACACCATAAAGTAATCTGAAAACAAGCTATAATCTGACTTGTAGTTTGACAGCCTTTGTCTCATTCACTTTCATTGCATAAATAAAGCTTTTTGTTTTTTGTGATGCAGACGGAGTCTCACAAATATAGTATAAATTATGTTGTATTGCATAGAAACATTTTGAATGATGTTAATTAAAAGTATGGCCACACAATCTAATTCATATCTGATTCCTGGTTTAGTCCAATTATCAAACCACAAAAGAAAATAGAATAGAAATGCATTGTAACATTATAAATGGCTATTGATTCAATGCATCGTTGCTGTACAGGTTTGAGGGTGAATAAATTATGACAATTTTCATTTTTGTGTGAACTAAAACCTCCATACTATATGAAACTGTAGTCTTAATTGATTCTACAGTAACATGTGGAAAACTGTGGTTATGTTTTAAATTTGGTGCTTCTAAAAATGTCATTGAGTGCAAGAGGAAACAAGGATAAGAAACATGGTGGAAGCAAAACATCACTTTTGATGGTCTATCACATTTACATTTAGAGCTGGGCAGCTTGAATGATGCTTCAATGCATGAAGCATCTACCCTGCCTGCAGAGCATGTTTATAAGAGGTAATGACTTGCAGATAAGCTTGTTACATTCATGTTCGTCACACCATCACTGCTGGCATCTTGGAACTCAAGACAGACCCTCAAAGTGCCTCTTCTTCAACCTCGTCCTCTCACTCAGCATATCATGTCTGTCTCTAAAAATGCACCCTCTTTTTATCCCTTTTTCCAGTCATCCTTTATGGTTCACCAATGTTACAGAAAGATCAAGGGGTTTTGGCGCAAAGCCCAATTTAACATGCTGGTTGCAGAAGTCACAGAGCAAAGTGATTACGGGCTGCCTCACTTTGGCTCTGCCGTACATTTCTTCATTTTTGTGCTCGCAACATCTCCGACTTGAAGTTTTGCACAGAGGGGGTTTACGCTTCATTCCTCATGGACTTGTCAGAGACTGTAGCCTGTCGTTCTCTCTCTTGATTTAAGCTCTTCTCCCTGTGTAACCCTGTCTTTGGTGAGCAGGCCCGGGATGCTCTAAGCTCCTTACAGGATTGGGTTTAGGGTGCCAAAAGCCTACTGGCTTCTGTAGAGTTCATCGGTGGCACAAGTCTTAACCTGGCTCAACTTTTCTGAAGAACCAGGAATGTGTTTTGCACCCTTCAATGTCGTAGCAAAGGTTTGATACAGGATAGTCCTCCTGATTCAATTAGCTATTTATTAGTGTAATTTTATTCAGTGTTAAAATATTAAAATCCCAGGTTGAGATGCAGAATCAACAATAAATCAACATTGTAGTGCTTTCAAACCATTGTTTAAAGGTGAAGTAAAATACACTCTCTTAACCCAGTTTATTATTCATTGACTGCTATTATAGTATGCCATTCTCTGGATTTATTTCAAAAGTGTAAACATTGAGCCTCCCAGGCACCGTCGAAATTGAGAGCAGTCCACTCTGTCTGTCAATCTCTGTCCTGCTCAACCTCTAGCGAGTGTTTGGGGCGTGGCTAATGTAACAGGCAGAGCCAGAGGGTGCTTTGTGGTACCATAACTGATGCATTACATGCATTAAAGATGTGCAAGCCAAAATTAACTGCATTTAGACCTTCAAAGATAAAACGGGTCATTAACAAGTCAAAGTTAACAGGCCATGGTGCTGATACGTCATGCTGCTACGGCTGGCTAGGGTCATGGGCGGCCAAGGCTCATTGATGCACACACGAAAGCTGGCCTGTGTGGTCCGATCAAACAGACGAGCTACTGTAGCTCTAATTGCTCAAGAAGTTAATGCTGGTTCTGATAGAAAGTGGTCAGAATACACAGTGCATCACAGTTTGACCTCCTAAATGTCTCTCAAACCAGATTCAGGGATCCAGTCTTCTTGACTCTCCTCAAGCTCACTGTATGATTTGAAGGAACATGATTAAGCAGTTAGAGTCATTCCTTCTGAGAATGAGAGCAATGTTCTTGTGTCCATTTCCTGCAAGTATCAATAGATAGTAAAAACAATAATACAACATAAATGACACACATAATGCACATTCTTTGAGTTTTCTGACCTAACCCTAACTTCCCAGGAGGACTTGAATGCATCATATGGCCCCAGCCCAGATATTGCCTGCACAAAAGTGGCCTAACTGCACAGTGTTGCCCTGAGGCAACAAACAAAAAATTTTTATCCTTTTATTCGTTTTTTGTGATAGTAGTGATTATCTCTATTAGAGCGATTAATCCAAGGGTTTTTTTTCTTCTGTTTGTGAAAATAATAGGCTACATGCATACATTCTTCATATATTAGGTTTACAGAACAATTCTTTAAGGTATGATATTTGTGTGTGTGTATATATATATATATATATATATATATATATATATATATATATATATATATATATATAATATATTTGATATTATATAAAACAAGTTAACAATTTAAGATTTATTTGAGGCTGCAAATAAATCTTAATATTGAGAAAATTACCTTTAAAGTTGTCCAAATGAATATTATATATTTATGGTAGGACATTTACACAATATCTTCCATGGAACATGATCTTTACTTAATATCCTAATGATTTTTGGCATAAAAGTAAAATCGATAATTTTGGATATTGCCACAAATATACCGTGCGACTTGTGACTGTTTTTGTGGTCCAGGGGTCACATTTGTATTTGTATAACGTTCATTGTGTTTAACCGTCAGTTCTTGAACACTTTAGTTTTATTTAATTACTTTAATCCTACTATTTGCCTGTGTTTAGGAATATTGGAAGTCATTTGGTGATCACCAAAAGTGTGCAGGCATGTTCTGGGACGGCCAACTTTGTGAGCTCATTAGAGCATGCTCAGGCCCAGCTCACCCTGTCCTACAACCGCAGAGGAAATCTGGCCATCTACCTGATCAGCCCACAGGGCACCCGCTCTACACTGCTTGCACCCAGGTTAGCCACTGAAACATCCACTCTCATAATACCTAAATATAACATTGCTTTGTGAGCAGCTTCACACAGTAACCTCTCTCTCACTCTCTCACTCTCTCTCACTCTCTCTCTCTCTCTCTCTCTCTCTCTCTCTCTCTCTCTCTCTCTCTCTCTCTCTCTCTCTCTCTCTCTATCTCTCTCTCTCTCTCAGACCTCACGATTACTCCTCTGAGGGCTTCAATGACTGGGCTTTCATGACAACCCACTCCTGGGATGAAGATCCTCGTGGAATATGGACGCTGGAGATCGAGAATGTGGCTGGTACCACGGACTATGGTTCGTATTATTACAGTTATGTTCTCAATGCATTTAGCTATGGTGCTTATATAGGAGATGCAGATTCAAATCCAACATATTTCATCCCAGGAGTGGGTGGCCAACATGCCCTGATGTCACTTTTCCCCCCAATGTTTTCCTGTCTCTTTTCTACTTATATACTTATATAAAATATTGCAAAACTACAATACAAATTATTGTAGATAATAAAATGAAAAAGATAATAAAAATAAAACATAATCCAGGACTTTAAAATGATTAAAAAGAGTCAGACATTGATTGTGCTCCATAAAGGGCTTTTTTTATGTCTCCCAGTACTCTGCATTTTACAGAAGTGTAGGAGTATCTTTTCTCCAAATCCGCCTGATTTGCCCAATCCTGTTTTCTTCCTCTTTTATGTCACAGTCAATTTGTCTTTCTTACCACACCCAGCAGTAAATCTGATTAATTAAATCTAGCTAAGTAAATCAGAGGACTGTGTTTTTCCTCCCTCTCCCACTATCACACTCTCCAGCCGCCCCTGAATGCTGTAAAAATAGAGTGACTTCCAGCCAAACCCCATTCTTTTGTCCTGCCCAGACACTAACATAACTGCTTTATATCTGGATGGAACGGACCATCAGTCCAGTGTATTACCTAGTCCATTTCTCTTTGTTGCTTTAAGAATTTACAGATCTACTGACTTTATTGGACTATAGAGACAAAATGGGCCATCAATCTAATGCATGTTGAACCGATGCGGCACTACAGTTACTGAACGATGATGACACAAAGTCTGTGTTAAAGATTTTGTGTGCTGTGACTGGGCACTGTGATGATCAAGCGTGTGTCTTCTGAGTGATTAATGTTAGTGGGCACAAAATTAGCAATAGGTACAGGTGATAATATACAGTCAGACATTTTTCTATCAAAAGGGATATTGAAGAATTGAATACAAGTATGGAATAGTAATGGAGTTTAGTTTGCATTTGAATAATTGTGTACTTAGGCCTAATACATGGCTACTTTAATAGATAAATAAATAAATGTTGTTTTTAAGTTTGTTTGTTTTTTTGTTTTTTTACCTGAAACTGTGGTCATGCATTGGTCATTGTACAAAAACATCTGAATGCAGAATGCTGTTATTGATCAAAAAGATTTTAATATTACAGAAAACAGTCTTAAATTAGAATCAAAGACTTAATTCTAATTATCCTATATATAAATACACATATATACTGTGTCTGCACATTAAAGGTCCCATGGCATGGCATTTTTCTATTAGTTTATAATGTTTCCTGAGGTGTACTTATATTGTTAATATGGTTTTTACATAAATAATTTAGAAATAAAAGGTGTTTTTTTCTATACTGTTATTACCCCTCTGGCTGCATGCCCTGTTTCAAGGGGCGTGTCTGCTGTGAGACTTCAGTGAAAACGCCCACTGTTGTGATTGGCTGACATCTTTGCATTTGAAATGAGTGTTCGATTATTTTCCGTAGGGGGTTTAGCGAGGCACTGCAGGAGAGAGAGAGACTGACTGGGCACTCATGAACCACGGAGAGTTGGGAGTTGGAAGAAGTTTTATTGTAACAGACTTCATTGTAATATATCTTATAATTTGTTTTTGTGTACATTTTTGACATTTCTGTGCGTTTAAATAGGTTTTAGGTCTATATTATCTGTGTAAATAAGTTGGGACTTTTATTTTGACGGGTGTTGCAGTCTACGGAGCGATATGAAAAAAGAGGGAGCGCTCGTGAGAGCTTGCGGTTCATCATTCAGTGGGTTTAAGCAGATTTAAAGTTTACAGTTTGTTTAGCACCCCCCGAAAAGACAATTGGTGTGTATGTGCTAGTTTACTGTCATTTATATTTAACATGTTTGTGTATTTCGCTGTATTGTGTGTTATTGATAATGCTATGGAGCGAGAGTTTGTGTACGAGGTGTTTATGCTCACTTTGTTTTTTGTTCAGCTCTTACGGTGATTTTTGGAGATAAACAGTTTCAATAAACTCCTGAAACATCAGTAAAGTCTAGCCATCATTCGGACGGGGTCCGCTACATTTATTGTAACATACTGAGTTGTTGAGAGCGCTGTGCTGTTAGCGCAAGCTTATTTGTATCTGAGAGTTCTGAATAAACAGTCCCAGTCACGTCGACTCTCTGTCTTCCACCTTTGTAACACGTGTAATGTACCATTACAGCCATCCAGATGAACGAATCGTCAAAGTGTGGATTATAGCATTATTTTATGATCTATTCCTATCACATGAATGGCTGCAGTCATGAGCATTAAGTACACAGACAGTCTGTTGATTGCGTGAATGCAGTGATCCCCTCATTGCAACGCATTCTCTCACAAAATGCTTTCACCACACAACTAACAGCAAACACAACATGGACATGAATACAGTAAGAGCTTTGTGCAGCATAACAGTGTCATTCATTATAACGGCAGTTTAGGCAAGTGTGCAGATACACTCGCGACGTGTGATTGACAGCTCCGGACATTATAAAGAGTGTTTCTTTGATCGCTTTCTGTAGTTTAATCGCTTAAAAAACTGATTTGTTTCATGCTACTAACAGAAACGATCGTTTTAGTCACTGGCTTGATTCACTGATGCATTACGCTTAGGGCATCAAGACGGCAATCATTAAACTATCTAGAAAGAAAGTCAATGAACTTGAATGACTTCAGGCATTAATGAACACTGTTACGCACTGTGTGTCGCGGTGCTGTCGAATCCATATCGTAAAGTCTGTTTGTAAAGCCTGTACTGACATAAACTGAATCCATTTTCTCCGAATGCTCTGGGCGGGCAAAGGGGGAGGTAACCTTTCCTGGTATGATGTCATAACAGGAAAATTCAAGATCAGCTCGTCTGAGCTGTCATTTTCTCGAAGGCAGAGAGAGACAGCCAGAACTCGGTTTACACCCATCAAAAATTCTAGCCACTTGGGGACCATGTACAGGCTAGGGGAACTCATATTAATGTTAAAAAACCTAATAAAATGACATTTTCATGCCATGGGACCTTTAATTGAATTGTGGATATCACATATAGTTAAGATAGTGACCTAGATTACTTGAATAATCATTTATTATTGTTATTATCATTAATAAAAAAATATTAATTCAATTTACTCATTTATTAAACATTGTTTTATCATATTTGCTGCCATTTTATAAATGCAGTAAGGCATGAGAAACCCCACTTACTGTCTTTTCCACTGGTATAAGTTATAATTCCCCATAACCTTGGTAAAATCACTAATGCATTGCCTCTTGTTGTTTATTGCTTTAATACTTCGATTCTAACTTGGTACTACTCTGGTTTACTCATGAAATCAGCTCTGCTAATATTGTTTGGTTTTGGTGAATTACTTGTGTTGTTCCTCGTTTGTAAATTGTGGATATAATACGGTCTACTGATTCAGAGATATTACAGAGAGAACACAACTGTTCTCATGTTGTGAGTTTCTTGTGTCTGTCTTAGGCACTCTGACTCAGTTCACGCTGGTTCTCTATGGCACGGCTTCTAGTTTATCCAGCCCTTCAACAGCAGACTCCAGCCAGACCGCTGACAGCAGCTGCAAAACCTACGACCTCGATCAGATCTGCACAGGTAAGTGTAAATGATGGTGAAAGTGCACCCCCTGTCAACTACTAGTGGTGTTTACTATCTTCTGTAACTCTACATCGTTTTCAGCTGCAGATTTGAATTGTTAGAATGGTATGCTACAATATTACGCACACACCTTTTGTAGTATGTTAACTGTACATTATGCACATTTTCATGCATGGAACCCTATTACGTTTGCCAAAATGTGCTGAAAAGTACACTGCACGTAACAATGCACTCGACCTTCAATTTCTCATTTAACAAAACAATATAATTTAACATAATCTTGACTGTTTTATTTGCCATCCAAAACATGTTGACATTTTTACACAAAATGTAATTTAAAAAAAAAAGCAAAACAACCATATTTTTGGACTTCTGAATCCAAAATCATGCTACAACCAGGGTTGGGGAGTAACGGAATACATGCAACTTAGTTACTCAAATTATGTATTTGAAATACGTAACTATTTCACTACAGTTACATTTTAAATGGGTGGAAATCAAATTACAGTTACATCTGAAAAGTTTTTTAGATTACCAAAGTGATTACTTTGAATTTTAATGTAATTTATTTCATTTAAACATTAATGTAAACTGTTTATTTATTACTGTCCTGAATGAGCTATTTCACATAATAGATGCTTACTTGTATACTTCACAAGACAAAATGACTGAATTTATGCAAATTGCCACATTAAAAATTTTACATAGCCTTGAATCTTAACTGTCTGTCGTTACCTGGATGATCCACTACGGTTTAATATTTCATGTTAAGTAATTTGTTTAGGTAATTGCTTTTTATCTCGCAATTCTGCCCCTGCCCCTTTAATCGTGAAAGGGAAAGTGCCCTTTTCAATCGTACTGCAGTGCCCCAGCGACAAACGTGATTTCTAATTTCTACCGGAGGTGATTTCTACTGAGGGGGTAGTATTAGGGGGTAGTATTAGGAACACAACCTGTTTTGTTGAAACATCAGACTAGTAGACACACTGTCCATTAATAATTTTATTCAACAAGGACACATTAAATTGATCAAAAGTGACAGGAAAGACAATGTTACAAAATCAAAAAAGAATTGCTGTCCTTTTGAAATATTAAGCAGCATAACTTCTTAACCAGAAAATCATCATATTAGAATGACTTCTGAAGGATCATGTGACACTGAAGACTGGAGTAATGATGCTGAAAATTCAGCAATTTCACATCACAGGAAGAAATTGAATTGTAAAATATATTCAAATAGAAAACAGCTATTTTAAACTAATATTTCACAACATACTGTTTTTACTTTATTGTTGATCAAATGAACGCAGCCTCAGTGAGCATGTGAAACTTAATTTTAAAAAATCTTACTGACCCCAAACTTTTGAATGCTAGTCAGGGCTCCAGACTGCGACCAAATGGTCGCATTTTGCGACTAAAATTTGAGAGTGTGCGATTGAATTTTACATATTTTTTAATTTTTTAATTTGCCTGCTGTCGGTACTGGAGAAATTAAGAAAATACACTTACAATTTATAATTGATAGACGTTATATCTTGCAACTTCTGTCTTTGCCAGCCGTTTCTATATGAGATAATATTAAACCATTTGTCCGTGATGCATTTTTGCTATTCGCAATTCAGAAGAGAGAGTGAGCGAACTCTCACGTGGAGCTACAGCGAACACAACACCACAGTCAGCTTAATGATTGACGATGGCCAAGAGAACTAAACAAAAGTTTAGTCTGCTTACACTTTAGGGATGTGCTGTGGTATTAATCTAATTTTATTTTGGATTTCGGCTTTGAAGAATTATAAAAAGATATGAGGTAAAACTATTCCTATAAACGAACGTGTTCCGTCGAGCGCGACATCCTTTCCTTCACAGCAGCGCACCGTAATTTCTCCCTAAACCTAAACTTAATGTCAGAATCAGTGATTGTTGTAAACTGCACTCTCTACTGTTGTTAAATTGCGGGACGTGTTTGATAATAAAAATGGTAATAAAAAATAAATTCACAATAATCCGCGCAAGAGAGCGGTTTCCAACTTCTAGGCGGCTTATGTGTGTGTGCTGCAAAATGACCCGACTTGCACTTAATATTTTAGGCTTCGTGTGCACATCTAAACCATCAAATACACAACAAATAGTCTGTGTCAAAATGACCGCATTGGAGAGTAGTCATTTTAACAGTTTATATCTTAAATGGGCTTAAATAGTTTGGAGAAATAGGAGAATATGATATTAGGTCTGCATTCGGTCTTAAAGGGGCAGCGTCTAATAAACCTGCTGACTATTGAGCCATTAATTCGAATCAAACAAAAGGCAAAGAGAAAATATTCACATCTCTTGAATGAATAACTTTAGCTTTTATAAGCTTTTATAATCTATCAATTTATACAGTGAAAACTATGCAGTGTTGTATACATTTCATTACTTTATTAGATTTCTTTGTAGGTTTGTTCTTTCTAAGTAATATTGGTAACACTTTACAATAAGGTTCATTAGTTAACATTAGTTGACTACATTAGTTAACATGAACTAATAATGAACTGCACTTATAAAGCATTTATTCATCTTTGTTAATGTTAATTTCAACATTTACTAATGCATTATTCAAATCTTGTTAACATTAGTTAATGCACTGTGAACTAACATGAACAAACCATGAATAGCTGGATTTTTATGAACTAATGTTAACAAAGATGAACTAATGCTGAACAGAGGTGTTGTCCATGGTTAGTTCATGTTAACTAATGCATTGACTAATGTTAACTAATACAACCTTATTGTAAAATATTAATATTAGCAGATCTTCCTGAAATTAAAGCACTTTGTTTCTTTGTTCTTATGTTGTATCTTATCTTGTATCTGCATATTAAAAAAAAAAAAAAAGCCTGCACACTGGTCCATTTACAAATAGATGTTTTATGTTTGTTTTGTTCAAACATTGCTGTTTCTTTTGCTATAGATATTTTACTTTTCAGATTATAAAGCAATGTTCATTATGTTCTTAATTAGGTTTTTTTTTTTTTCATTAAAAAAGATATAAAAAGAACCGATAAGAATACTGTTAAAGTACCGGATCGATAAGCAGTATCGGTAAGAGTAGTAAAACCGTTAAAACCTTAACAATACCCATCCCTATTAGAATTACAGCGGAAATTAATAGATTTGGTTAGCATGTTGATTTACGGTGTGCGCCCCTACATTTTCTGGTTGTGCCCCTAAAATTTTCAGTTGGGGGCCATTGTGCTCCTAGTGAAAAAAGTTAGTCTGGAGCCCTGCTAGTTTTACAAAATGTTTCTACTAATGAATTAATAATGACCCTGATAATCTTCCCACTAATTTAAAGCTTTAAAATTAAGCTATAAACTTTACAGCTGTTTTTGTAAGTCCATTTTGCTTGTCTTGAGTGTCCTGTGCTGGTCACGTCTTAGCTGTTAAATTGTGTGTTCATAACTCCATCCTGGAATTAGTTCACAGTGCCAGCTGCATTGGCAGCAGTGTTCAAGGCTGCTGTCTAGTTTAGCCTGCGGCCATGCCCCTCAAGTGGCCACTCACTGCCAGGTCATTCTTACCTCTACCTATACCAACCACTACTATCAGCAATTTTCCTCCTTTTATCAGCTCTTTCCTTTTTCTCTCCTTTGCCATCTCCTCCTCTCCTGTCCTTCTTCAATGATACCATACTAAAAGGATTTAAGCATTATGAATGCTGAAAATATAGTATTCACCCCTTTTTTGTGCACTGAAATGTCCAGAGGAGTATATAGTTGATTTCTCTCCCAAAAATCAGTTTCTTTAATCCTCTTTACATGTAGTGTAATGCAGCTTAGCCTCTTATTCAACCTAGTTTATTCTGGCCAAGAACTGCCCACTTAGACCTGAAGAGACCGCCTGACCAATGTCTAGAGTAACCAGTGGCAGTTTTTGTTTTTGCATTTAGTCAACCTTGTTCTGTTTTTGTTCAAGTCAACTAAATGTCTGGGCATTTCAGTCTAATTTTAACCCCTTAAGCCCTGAAGGCATTTTTAGAGATTTTTTGTCTGAATGACATACACAGATTTAAAGACTCATAACTTCAAAACTACAACAAGGAGAGTCAAAAAGTATATATCATGTGTTAGCAAACTTTCTATATATTACATTTGGACAATCTATTGCTGAGAAACTGCTGATAAAAGACAAAAAAATGTTTTATTTTTTTTATAATTTTTCATATTTTTCTTATTTTACATGCAATAACTCAGGAAGACAATACGGTAGCAGGTTAACTCTCAGTTTTCCAATGACACCTATTTTGTGTTGATCAATGCAGTAGTTTTGAAATATATGACAATTAATTTTTTCACAGCTAGGTGGCGCCCGCGGGCGGTACACTCCGATTTAGATGAATAACTCAGCGCTCGTTTAGAGTATCCCAAAATGATGCATATAAAATAGATGCATTGAAAAGCTGAGATTCTATGCTTTAAAATGATACCTATTTTGTGTTATTACATTCAGTAGTTGCTTAGTAACCCCCCCGCGAATTTTTTTCGCGGGGGGGTGTCCCGGGGCTGGGACACTTCGGGTTTAAGGGGTTAATCAATGAAAACATTTTTGTATTTTTATATTTTTGTTCAAAATTATAATCACAATGATGATTGTCATTTGAGAATTGTATTTATTGCACTTTCACCTATGAACAAAAATCAAGAGAATATCAACTCATAAGCATACTTTAATTGATTGATATGTTATAGGCTATTATATACATTAACACAATCTCTACATTATGAAAACTGGTAAAACAATTAACTTTAAGAGTGAAATTCCTAATAGTAGTTCCAATAATTACAAATTACATTTAATGTGTTTCTATTAAAACAACAGCAAAAAAGTTGCATAAATGCATTTATTCTACAACCACAAACAATATAGTCGGGATCCATGTTTGATTTATTACAGTTCAGTTATTCAGTTATTACAGTTCGTCACAGGTTTGATGGTGGATTTAGTCTCAGTGAACGGAGCAAAGTGGCTCGTGACAGAACTGGCTGAATGACACTTTCATTTAAGCAGAATATCGCAAATGGAGATCGCCAAACTCCAGCTTGTTGCCCTGCAGTGTTTTCAGATCATCTGAGCAGGTTCTGCAGATTGTAGGTTGCCAGATTTCAAATATTAAATAAAACACCAGGCAGAATATTATCTGGTCACACTTTACATTAGGTGGCCTTAACTACTCTCTACTTACATTAAAAAAATAAGTACAATGTACTTATGTTCACATCAAAACACTTTTGCTGATATTGAAGTGGGGTATGGGTAAAGTTAGGGACAGGTATGGTGGTATGTGTAGGTTTAAGGGTAGGGTTATGTGTAAGGGAAGGGTCAACAGTGTAATTATAAATGTAACTACAGAAATTAATTACAGATGTAATTACATGCAGGTATTTTTAAAAATTAAGTTCAATGTGAACGTGCATGTACACAATAAGTGCGTTGTATTAAATGATTAATTTAAATGTTACTGCAGAGTATTTAAGGCCACTTAAAGGGTTAGTTCACCCAAAAATTAAAATTAGCCTATGATTTACTCACCCTCAAGTCATCCTAGGTGTATATGACATTTTTGGCAGCGGTGAGTAATGTAGCCAATCACAGATATAGTTGTTGATCTCTCGAACGTGACCGCTCAAAACGGCAGAGTTTTTATTCAGTGCTGAGTTAATGCAGGCTCGCGAAACCTCTCATTAACAAACAAAGTCAAGACACAATGTAAGTAAGAGATTTATTGTTGACAACTTTATATTTTTATAACGGAACTTTGTGAGATCGCGATGAACTAACAAAGCAACAGCATTTTAGTGATCGTAGTGATCTTGGCTCATTTTCGAGGCTACAGTCATTCATTGAATAAAACTATTGTTGCTAAGAGGACAGACGGCCAATTGCATGCAGCAAAGTCTCAGAAGTGACCATCTAAATATAAATGCCACTCTGCATGAGACCGAAATATCCTCCTGAGACCCAGAATAGAGGTTTTGCCTCTGTAGAGGACATTATTTAGCAAATTTCTCTGACAACATACACAGTTTTAAGTCCGATATTCTTATGAAATATAAGACATTCTTATGAAAATATTATTACACTTCTTTTCACATGAGATATTGTCCCAAAACACATTTAATATGCAAATTAGATATAGTGTATAGATGCATTGCCTAGAATGGGAATGGCATTTATGACCATGTTTACACACTTATTGCATAAAGTAAAATGCTATATCAAATTATTCTGTATCTTTCATAACGTTGAGAATCATCTTAAATACAAAGTTTGGATAAAAAAATGTATTGGTGAATGAAAAACAAAATCCCATTGTCTGTCTATTCATGTCTTTTTAATTTTCTCAATAAAGGGGTTCTGGTTTCCTCTACAGAGCAGAGGATATAGCATATAACATAGGAATTTAATTCACAAAACCTTTTTTTCTGGTTCTCAGGAAGATGACATGTTAAAATACTAGTAACGCATTAAAGCAATGTAAAGGCAGACTAATAGATCAATAGTTCAATAGTAGTCAAAATATTTGTGAAATTCCAATTATTGGTAAAAGTGATGACTTGTAAATAAATAAACATACATTTCTCACTGGTCACTGCTATGGTGGAGCCGTTGCTTAGCCTAACTGCACTAGAGCACCCTCGGTGATTGCAGAAGCACCCTCACCCTGGCCTGACTAACCCTTTAATATAAAGTGGGTCCAATTATCCTTTTAACAGAAAAGCTCTGATTTGGGGATTTAAACTCTTGACATCTGGCAACCGCAAACATATATGTGCGTAGAAGCAGTCTGTAATATTTTGTCTCCTTTTTTCGACAAAAAAAAAGAGATTTTGGTGAAGTTTTTTTTAAACCACATTCTAGTCTTGTCTTTTTTTGGTCAACGATATTGCATGTGGATATAGTCAGTTACAATCATCGTGTTAACGAAATTAACATTTAGGTGACATCCTGCTAACACGACTTTATTTGCAGGTGGACTGATGCACTCAGACTCAAGTAATGCTAGCCAAACAACTTATTTTAAGCTAGTGCTTGTCATTATTGTGTGCAATATGCATCAGGCGGTTAATGAAGAGATGTAGGGCAGGTTGGATACACGGATATGCCATAAATGAGTCTGAGACTGTGCAGCGAAATGGCACAAAAATATAAAAATCATTTGTGCTGAGTCTGAGGCCAAATATCTGTCAAAATCTGTCAATATTCAAAGTACAAATTAAAAAATATATAAAAATTACAAATAATACTTAATTTTGGATTTTAAAGCAGCACTAGGTAACTTTTGCTCTCGGGCTCCCCCTACAGTTGGGAAACAGTATTGTCCTCTACTACTGTCGTAAACTCTGTCATCCTACATCAGGGGATGCATAGCACGTGCATTTGTTGACATGACAACTATGATAGCCCTGAACACTGCAGGAGTTCACATGCAGGTGTTCTGCTCGTGTGAAATGTCTTCATCCCAGGTACAGTGGCAAATGTTTCAGCATGTCATATGAATATAATTTCATGGGTTTTATTTTTTTTTCAAACGCCAAATGATCGCGATGCTCACGTTTACAAGCCAGCGTCATTATAGTAGTCTAGTCTATTGGTTACCGTTTTACAGAATCTATATGATACTTCAATCCAATGTTTGAGTGGTAGGTAATAACCATATATCGTCAATATAATATCAAGCTACCATAGATGAATCTTCAAATTTGAAAAGTCGATTTGCATTATAGCTTGAGGCAAGACAAATAAACAAATATCACAGACATGTTAGGTATTGTAACAAGTAGGAAAATAGTGTGGCCCCTTTAAGAGCGTTCGCCCCGGTTGGAGCGCCTGTGTGTGTGTGTGTGTGTGTGTGTGTGTGTGTGTGTGTGTGTGTGTGTGTGTGTGTGTGAACACTGCGCCTCAAGCTCCCATGTGTGCGGATTATTTTCTGTCTTCTGTTGCTAACATTCATTTATTTTTGTTTTGTTGGGTAATGCTGTGGACGGAAGTGGAGTTTGTGCCGGACTCTTGTGGGGGTTCCGCGGGGAATAAAGTGCGGGCTGTTTGATGTCAATCGCCTCCGTGTTTGCATCGACTCCAGTTGCGTTGAGTGAGCTATCCGTATTTTTCACCCGGACACACGCGTTACAGTATCCTAAAATATGATTTTGTACGTCTTATGTATTTACTTGCGAGAATGTAGCCCCTACCAAACTTGTACACGCCGTTTACACATAGGCTTACATACGCTCTGACCCTCGCACGTCCGAATTTAAGGAAGTGGGGGTGATGGTGGAAGTGACGTATATGCCGTAAAGCAGTCGAATTTTGTAGTTCTTTTTTTTCTCGGGTTACTACCCGAAACCCGAAGTTTAAAAGTACGATTAAAAACGATACAGACCCCGTCAGGCTATGGCAGACGTGCCATTCAACCTATTGTAAGTCAATGTATCATCACAAGAGTCTTGAAAATATATTATGAAGGTTGAAAAGTTACCTAGTGCTGCTTTAAACAAATGTAATTTTATTTTATTTTTGTATGAATATGTTTAATCACAGGCAATTTATAAAAGCAACAATCACAGTGATTTTACCACAGTTAAAAGGGGTGGTAAACCACGATTTCACTTTTCTAACTTTAGCTAGTGTGTAGTGTTGTTGTTTGAGCATAAACAACATCTGCAAAGTTACAACGTTCAAAGTTTAAAGCAAAGGGAGATATTTGCTTTTAAAGAAATCAATTTCTAAGGACTACAGCAAACGGCCGCTAGGGACTAGGGATGGGTCGCGATTTTCGAATATTCGATAGTTGATTTAATTATAGAATATCGAATAGTTTGTGCGATTATCGTCCTCAAAAAAATCCCCATGTTTTCGGTGTGGTGGTGACGCGTTCATGTGACCAGAGGGAGGCGCTGTCAATAACGCACCTAAAGCTGTCAGTCGGCTCTCAGGGTGTTTTATTCTGGGCACGTTTGATGCGGTCCGAGCGTGATTCTTCCCTGTGCCTCCGCAGTGTTGGTCTGGTTTCACACTCAACTTGAACCCTAAGTGCGTTTGCGTTAACGTCATCACAAACGTGCACGGGCATGATAGTAAACAGAACGCGGGTCAAATATATTGGGCTTTTTAAAATTAATTTGGTGCTATTATGTGCAGCTGAGTAAACAACACTTGGGTTTACCGTATGTGTGTCACTTGAAGGCGGCTTTGCTGCTTGCAAACAGACTCTTTTGAGGAGACGTGAATTGCCATTAATTTGCTGCCCTGATTGCACTCTATGCGCGAATACACTGCAGGCTCGCTCTCGCGATCGTATCTCAGGTAAATCATCAACACTATCATCACTTACATGTGTGTTATTGAACTAATGACATTGCAATCGGCTAAAACGCATGCGCTGGTTACTTTTTTTCCAGAACAAGTGTACACCCGAGTGTTGTTTCACATTCACGTGAATCGCGGCACAGCTCCGAGTGCAACCGAACTCCGGTTGTGTGTTCTCGGGTTCGATACCTCAGTGCACACCAAGCTCTGTATGTAAGCTTTCACATTAGCAATTTTTCATGCGAACCGTGCTCCATTTCAAACTAAACTGGCAGAGTAAAAACGCCCTGAGACAACAGAAGAAGAACGCATCGTCTCACGCGCACACTGTAGACTTGTGGCATTTAACGGTTGCGGTAACTTGGGGCGATGTCAAATAACAGTCATATGTTTCAGCATGTTACAATAATTATATGGCTTGAGTTTATATAGCCTATTCCCTAATGAATTAAACAGTTTGTTATCATACAGATTGAGAGTGTGAATGGTCCCTCTCCCTCTCTCTCTCTGTTTATATGCGTGTAGCCTTTACATACGTGCATGCGGGGGAGGAGTTGCGATTTTCGAATAAAAATCGAATAATTCCCAGCGATCTTCGAATATTATTTTTGCTTGAAATGCCCATCCCTACTAGGGACTACTACACATTCCTCCAGGGTTGCTGACATCACCAGCCCCAATATTTACATAAACCCCTCCTCCGAGAATATGAAATAAGGGGGGGCGAGGCCATTTTGTATCGCAGCGGGGAATAGTTGTTGTGGTATAGGCTGGAGTGTTGTTGCCAATGCCGACGAAACGCTGTTATTTTCATCCGGATTGCAGGTCCACTTTGTTCAGCCTTCCTAGGGACGGGGGTGCGTTGCAGTGCGTTGAACATACGACGTTATATGCATGCGTGTATGAGACAGAGGGGAACATGGTCGCATTTGCAGCAGATATATGCTGCCCATCATAAATCAAAGCACGAGACAGACAGGGCTCCAAGGAGAAGACCGGAAAATGTGACATAATGGACAATATTCGTCTGTATTTGAATACACGAGCCGCGGTTCAGCTGCGCGAGACAAACACTGCCAGTGTGAGACGGGCGCGCGCGGCTCCCGCTGCACATTTCACGAAGGAAAGCTTCCGCAATCTTCACGAGTTCAATGCAGGATTCGCACAACGGCTTGTCCTGAAAGATGGATTTAAAAACAGAAGCTGTTTACGGGCCACAACCTGTATGAATGATTTATTTTTCGTCAATGTGTTTTCCTGTAATAGTTTGTGTTGTTAATTGTACGTTGTAGCAAGGAAGTAAACAGATGACAACGCTCATTTGGCTCTGCAAACCAGTTTGTTAAATGCTCATTCATACTTAACGTTATCCGACAAACACCTAATGTTACAAACTAAATCTCAATAGCGAACTTGGCATTAGTGTAAATTAATCTTTGATTAGAGCTTTTATGTATTGTTTATCTACAGGCATGCTAAACATGGTTCTGTGTTTGATTTGGATACTATAGTAAAGCCAATGTTTAGTGTCCGTTCTTGCGACAGATATTTGGCAAATGGTTCTAAAAATACAAAAGTAACGGTGCCATTCAGTAGCGATCACTATAGATCCGCAGTCTTTACTCTTGAGGACTGAACAGGTTCTGCTCGATCATCTTCACAAAAATTGTCTGGGTCTGATTCGGGCTCAAATTGGTATGGTTTTATTGACGCCATTGTACTACCCAAAGCACAGTCTACCGGTAAAGGTAAGGGGCGTGACGTTTCCGACAAACGTGCACTAGGCGGTTAGCCCATTGCGTATTTTTGAGGGACTGGCTTCATACAACCCGGAAACCATCAGACCATTTTTACAAGGAGGGACAGAGCAGTGTAGAATAAAGGTAAAATATATGAAAAATAATGCAATTTTTTAAAAAAGAAGCATGAACACGTTACAGTGTACCCCCCAAACACAATCAGGCCTTCGAAAGAATGTGTTTTACCACCCCTTTAAAGTGCTTTTGGGCTTTTTTGTATAATATACTTGTATGGTTTTATATATATTTTTGTTTGTTTTAGTCATTTTCATCTAATATTTTTTATTTTATTTCAGCTGTATTTAAATTATTGAAAACTATTGATTTTTAATAGTTTTGGTTATCTTGGCTTTTAGACACTTCTTCACATTGTGCTTAAGAATACTCTTAACCATGTTAAAATGACTGCAAAGCATAGCCTCTTATGTCTTATTACTTTGTAAATTGTAATGCTCTTTGAAAAGTCATATTTGGTGTGAATATGTGCTTGCTTTGTGTCACATGAAGGAGTTCTTCCTGGTCCTCATTCCACTGTCCTCATGTGATGAAAGATTTCATGGTATCCTTAATCTTACCTCCACAGCTTGAACCCTCTCCAGGTGTTAAGCATTGTTACCACAGCAACCAAGCATGCCCTTCCAACCTATAAAAAGGGATTTTGTGCTAAAAAAGGGCCATTTAGCAGATTAGTCTTTGCAGTTGTCGGAAGATGCTGACTTGGGTGGTTTAGTAATTATTCCAGAAATGGGACTGACATCAAGCAAATCTGGGTCCTTAAAGAGGTAGCAAGTTTGAAAAGACCTGGTTTTCCTGGATCATATTTCTTATTGGCTTGCCAGGCAGCGTTTGAGGTGTAAATAAGCCCAAGGTGTACACAGATCAATGCAACGTTTAGCTTCAGTCCGCAGTCAGACTCTTTCACACGTCACACACACAATGTTGATTTGCCATAAAATGTTTGTTCGTTTTTATTTTAATAAAGCAAAAATCACAAATAAATAAATAAGCCAAAGAAAATAAACAGGGCCAGACACTAAACATTTGAAATAGGTTTAAAGACTCTATTAACCCTCATCCTTCCCTCGGGTCATTTTGACCCGAAACTTTTTTTTTTTGTTATGTAAAAATGTAGTGCTCATCGGAGTGGTCCAAGACCCTAGAACTTTAGTCACACTTGAACCACAAATGCACAAAAAAAAAAGACTGGATTCGAGGAGTTTTCTGATTGAAATTTAAAAAAGTAACAAATCCTTCCCTCGTGGGTCAATTAATGGAATGCAAGGAATGCTTCAGTACTCATAGAAAACCTAAAAATGCTCAAAATTCAAACTAAAAATGCTAAAACTACCATAAAAATCTGAATACATACTGAAGAGAAATTGAGTTTAGGACCCGGCGGAACAGCTCATTTGCTCCATATAGAGCTATAAGGCCATCTAGTGGCAAGAATCATGAAGTATCATGTTATATTATCTTTTTCCCACAAGAGGGCGGCAAAGACCTCTTGATATTTTAAGCTGAATTAAAAGGGTTATGAATGAAATTGTTATTTTGAATTGAAGTTGAAAGAATGTGCTTAAATGACTATTTATTTATTATTTATAGATAAAATCTAGTAATTTAAAGGTAAATAAAAAAATAAATAACAAAAAAAACTCCCCAAAACAATTGCATTGAAAAATAGAAAAAATATTATCTGAATAAAATATAATAAGCTTTCTGAACAAAGAAACAATTTAGTTTACTTTTAGGGCTTCAGGTCATTTTGACCCACGAGGGAAGGATTTCTTATATATATATATATATATATATATATATATATATATATATATATATATATATATATATATATATATATATATATATATATATATATATATATATATATATATACTTGTATTCAACCCAGAACAATTGTAAGCCTGTACTGAAGCTTATAAATGATTAAAGTTTTACTTTTCTTCCTCCTCATGCAGAGTGCAACCCCGGCTTCTACTTGTACCAGAAGGGCTGTGTGAGAGACTGTCCTGCCGGATTCACCCCAGGCACCCGTTCCACCTTCCTCCCTAACAATGATGTGTCATCCGTCCTCCACCCCACCTGCCTGCCCTGCCACCCTGTCTGTCTCACCTGCAGTGCCACGGGGTCTCAGGACTGCCTCTCCTGCCCGCCTCACAGCCACCTGGACGCCGTCACCAGCTCCTGTCTACATCAGAACCAGATCCTGCGTGAGTCTCCAGACGGCTGGCCGTTTCAGATGCAAGGTGACGGCTCGTCCCGGAAACTCCACCCCGAGCTCGCCTCTCGCCTGCCTGCTACCGTGGCGGTGCTCAGCTGTGCCTTCATCGTAGCTACGTTTGTGGGTGTGTTCGGCTTGCTGCAGCTGCACACACGCAACCAGAACAAACTGCCCTCTCCCGAAGCGGGGCCAGGATCTGGATTACTGGTCGGGTTCGGCTTGAACCGCACCGCAGTTGCCTACAAGGGCATCCCAAACGTTTGGCGGGAGGACGAGGGCAATTCCGAGTCTGAGAATGAGGAATTCGAGATCCACAACGAGAGGACTGCCTTCATCAAAACACAAAGTGCTCTTTAACCACGTTCCTCCCCTCTCTAGCCTCTACTGCACTGTTGTCTCTCTTTTTTTGTGTGTGTGTTTTCATTCTCGGGTTCGTCTGAACATATCTCACTTTTGGGGCATTTTGGTTTGTTTTTCACACCTGTTTAGTTATTTGAGCCATGATTCTCCTGGGCGTTGACCTCTCGGTGCCTCAACATGGAAAGCTTCCAAACACAAGTGACAGGGACGGGCCGAAAATACAATAAACATGATTATTGTTTGGTCTCTTCCTCTTGCCTAGTGAGATTTAAAGAAAAAAATTTGATATTTGCATACGAGAAAAACAAAGCTTTTCTTTGAGTGAGTGAGTGTGTGAGTGAGTGAGTGAAACTACGTTTATATGAAGTCAGTCAGTGCTGCAGTGGGTCGGATCCACTGGCTTTGCGCAGGGAGCCTTTTAGAAGAACATATCACTATTTCTACATGGTCAGAGATGGAGAGGAGAGCAGCATGTTGTCTTACACACATTTATAGAGCTCACTGCTCCCCCTAGAGCATCTACGTTGCTAAATTCATGATTTTTCTTTTATGTAGGCTGTTTAAAGGAATACTTCTTCAAAAGATATAAAACGTCTGTCATTATTTGCTCATTCTCTAACCCTCATGCCATTGCAAACCTGCATGACTTTTTGTCATAAGTCCAAATGCTTTGTGTCCATATCAGCAAAATTAAATGGGGGCTGGTGCTTTTCAAGCTCTATGTAATGACATTACATTTGATTATTGAAGTAAAGTCAAAATGTGGTTAGTATATTTATATAAATTGAATTTGGGTGATTGGGGCCATATATATGTGGGTACTTTATTTTATGCAACTTCTGCACTATGTCATTCACTTCAAATATGGCTCATCAAAATATCAAATAATGTCAAACCTAATTAAACATGAGCAGGAATGGCATTTGAAACGATGCATGAATGTGCAGGAGAATATTATCAGCAAATAGCGACTTCAATTTCAAAATGTTTTCCTCATGTAAAATCAATATGACATCAAAAGACTTGAAATATAGTGCACAAGTTTTATGGGCTGCTTTTATTGTCTTTTTTTGATGCCCTATAGCCTCAATCCTCATTGTTTTTGTTTTTGATTCTACAAAATGACTTGTGTTCAGTTAAAGCAAGAAGCAGGTTTGAAATGACATGAGTGAGTGAATATGGTAAATATTTTCTTTTGTGTGTGAGATATTGCTTGCGAACTGCAGTACCCCTGCGCCCTTTGACTGTATGTAGGGGAGAAACTCTAATGTCTCCGAGCCAATTTAATTCTGTCCTCCAGTCAAGGGTTTGAAACACTAGAAAAGGTCTTTGCTAAAGGCCCATCCTGAAAGGACCTGGCTTCTGTTTTGTCATGTTTATAATGATTATATATAGAGATGTTTGGTTTTGTTCTGCACAGAATGGGTGTCTTTTTGAAATAAATCAGAGGAAGGGCTCTAATGACTACCAGTGAGCAGCTGTCAGATATCAGTTAGGATTGGTGTGTTTTATCAGCTCAACAGTCATTTCATCAGGTCATTTTCTTTGCTTACTACTGTTTTTTATTAGTAATATGCTCGGCCTTGTCAGCTCATCTGCATCTTGCCCAGAATATAGTAGAATATTGTTTTTCTGTTTTTATCTGAATTACATATTCATGAACTTGCATATGTTGGTCTTATGCAGTATCTTTACAAAATGACAATGTTATCTATCGAATCTGTGCAATAGAGACCCAAGAGGGTTATGCTGATGGAGTTGGAGTCCAGCTTCTTTTTATATCCTATCACAGTGATTTACGATAACTGGTGAGCATCATGCAAAACAAATATATAAGGAAACGGCAGTCCACAAACGACTTGCACCATCTTTAGCCTTGCCTTAGTTTAGTTGGGTAGGGCATCCAATTTTTTTTTCTTTACACTATCAATGCATCAGCACAGGCTTGTCTTACCTTATAGTATAATGTGTCCTGTTTATCTACACCCTCTCATAGTGTGAGGACAACAGAACATCTTCATGTACCATATCCAATTTCACAGCTGTTAAATATTGTGAGAATTTACAATAATGTTGACCCCACTGAGCTCTTTCGGCACGCCCTGCAGTAATGATTTGGAGTGTTTTATAAAGTGTGTAAAATGTGCAAAGGCATGACCAAAGACCACAAGATGAAAATCTGTTTGCCTGGAGTAGAGTGATTACATGACCTGAAGAAGAAGAAAAAAAAAAAAACACTGCGTAAATTAATAAACAACACAATGTTCGGGGTGTTTTTTGGTTTTGGTTTTTGGTTGTTTTTTTTTAGGTTGGTTGCAGTTTTAAATTGGGTTCGAAAATGCTTGGGCTGTTGAATTACATTTTAGCAAGTGTGGCCAAAATGTTGGTGTTGTGAAAGCAGTTTTTATGTAGGCCACACACAATATGCTTTTACCCTGACGGTGCGATGATTGAATTGCGCTTTAAGAGAAAGTGTGTGTGTGTGTGTGTGTGTGTGTGTGTGTGTGTGTGTGTCAACAAGAACCTTCTGGACTCGTAGGATTATTTTCACCTTTATTTGAAGAGTCAACTGATGCATGTAGATCCCCAAGTAGAAAACGCCAATCATTTATATGACTACCTGAGATGGGACAACGATATAAAAAATAAGGCCTATTTTTGTACTATATATATGGTGCATTGTCATTTACATGTAATTTAAAGATTATTTTGCTCTTTTTCTTTTTATTTAATTGATGTCAATATGCGAATTATAGATTATACAAAAAAATAAAGATCTATGCAAACTTCATTTTCCTTTGTGAGCTCTTTATTGAATTTCCCGTCAGCTTCAGTAGTTTGTGTGTGAACTAAGATGAGTAAATTGAAATGCTCTCGACAAAGGTACACGCACACAAAGGTAACACTATAAAGGTTGTGCTAAGTCTAGCATCCTGTTGAGGTTAAAGTATTGCTTGCATCATCTTCAAAGGGAGGAGTTGCCTGTACATAAAGGATGTGTTAAACTTAGAAATATAGAACAGTCTTCGGACTGGTCAGCGCCTCTGCCAATTATTTGAAACGTGATTGGAAAATACTATTACAATGAAACGAGAACAAATTATTTCAGGCATTGCCCATTTTGCAACAAAAGTGTACTTCCAGGCGACTTCCCTCAGTTTGTACAATGTTACATAAGTGGTGAAAAATATGTGTAATCCTCAGCAAAAAACAAAACAAAAACTGATTCATCATCCTTTTGACCAAAATATTAAATCATGACAGTGGTATGACAGCTAGATCTTTTATATGTTTCTTGCTGATGTGGGCATTTCTTATTTATTTAACTTGTATAGGCACATTCTCTCTGTATAAGGTGTGCTGTGCTATCTGGTACCAAGATGTTAGCAGCAGATCCTGTAAGTTGCAAGGTGGGGCATCCATGGACCATGGATCGGACTTGTTTGTTCAGCACATCCCACAGATGCTCCATTAAATTGAGACCTGGGGAATTTGGAGGCCAAGTCAACACCTCAAAATCTTTGGTTGTTTGAGGTTTTTGTGCTGCTCAAACCATTCCTGAACTATTTTTGCTTTGTGGCAGGGCGCATTATCCTGCTGAAAGAGACCACAGCCACCAGGGAATACCGTTTCCATGAAAGGGTGTACAGGGCCTGCAACAATGCTTAGGTAGGTGGTACGTGTCAAAGTAACATCCACGTGGATGGCAGGACCCAAGATTTCCCAGCAGAACATTGCCCAAAGCATCACACTGCCTCCGTCGGCTTGCCTTCTTCCCATAGTGCATCCTGGTGCCGTGTGTTTGCAAGGTACGTGACACACACACACACGGCCATCCGAGTGAGGTAAAAGAAAGTGTGATTCATCAGACCAGGCCACCTTTTCCATTGTTCTCTGGTCCAGTTCTGATGCTCACGTGCCCACTGTTGGCGCTTTCAGCTGTGGACAGGGGTCAGCATGGACACCCTGACTGGTCTCTGGCTATGCAGCCCCATACGCAACAAACTGCGATGCACTGTGTATTCTGACACCTTTCCATCAGAACCAGCATTAACTACTTGAGCCATTTGAAAGATAGAAAGCAAATAGAAAGCATCCTGACCAACTGTGTCGCAGTTTGGTATGGGAGCTGCTCTGTTGCGGAGCGCAAGGCACTGCAGCGGGTGGTGAAAACTGCCCAGCGCATCACAGGGACTCCACTACCTGCCATCGAGCACATCCAGAGGAAACGCTGTCTGCATTGAGCTCGCAGCATCCTCAAGGACTCCTCTCACCCAGCCCACAGACTGTTTTCTCTCCTGCCCTCCGGCAGGCGTCTCAAGGGGCCTCTGGACCAGGACCAGCAGACTAAAGAACATTTTTTTCCCCAGAGCTGTCTCTTTATCGAACTCTAACCCTCGCTGATCCACTTTCCTCATATACTGCTAACTTTCCTCTCCCCCTCACATCTGCCTTCACTTTGTTATTTGCACTACTGGAATGTAAATTTGCACTACCGACTGTTTATTACAGTAACAACTGTTTACTTTATGCATTTTGCACCACCATATCTTAACTGGATTATGCTCATTTGCTCTGCCGACTGTTATTTACAGTAACAACTGTTTACATATGCATCTTGCACTGCCATATCTTAATTGGATTATGCTCATTTGCACTGCCGACTGTTATTTACAGTACCAACTGTTTACATTTGCATTTTGCACCGTACTTCTAACTGTAATATGCAACCACTTTCCACTGAACTTTACACTTTTTCGGATAGCTTCGGTCCATACTTCATTGCACTACCTTAATCCACTGCTGCATTCCTCATATTAGCCTAACATATTATTGTATACCTATATCTGTAAAATTCTGTTTATAGTAACAACCATATATATATATATATATATATATATATATATATATATATATATATATATATATATATATATATATATTCAGTACATATCCATGTCCTGCACTTATTAAAATTGTATATCCTGCACTTGCTGCTATTGCACTTCAGGTTAGACCTAAACTGCATTCCGTTGCCTTGTACCTGTACTTGTGTAATGACAATAAAGTTGAATCTAATCTAATCTAATCTAATGTGAGCTACAGTAGCTCATCTGTTTGATCAGACCACACAGGCCAGCCCTCGCTCCACACGTGCATCAATGAGCCTTGGCCGCCCATGACCCTGACGCCGGTTCACCACTGTTACGTCCTTGTGACCACTTTTGATAAATACTGACCACTGCAGACCAGGAACACCCCACAAGAGCTGCAGTTTTGGAGATGCTGCCTCTGACCCAGTCGTATAGCCATCACAATTTGGCCCTTGTCAAACTCGCTCTAATCCTTACGCTTGCTTCTAACACATCAACTTTGAGGGCAAAATGTTCACTTGCTGCCTAATATAACCCACCCACTAAAAGGTGCCGTGATGAAGAGATTATCAGTGTTATTCACTTCACCTTCATAATGTTATGCCTGATCAGTGTAGATAGCCTAGTTACCTCTAAATTTCATCCTCTATTTTTAAATCCAATAGCTATGCCATGAGCTTCATTGGGTTTTTTTTTTTTGTGGTTGTTTTTTTCTGAATAAGGATATTGCATCACTGTTTAACAATCTATTTTTATTTATAGTTATATGAGTAATTCTGTATAAATATCATACGAATATAATCAGTTAGGCTATGTATAAATTCCTAGCAGACCTAGCCGTGTAATCGAAGTGTTGTCATTAGGTTTAATCCTGTTGAATGCAGTGAGTCTGCGTCCTGCCTGCCGGACTGTCTTCCTGGTTTCAGTCCTACTGTCAGCCTCTGCTGTCAACACAAGAGCTCATCTGTCGCCCTGCGTGCAGTATTTCAGCATCTCCAGTATTTATCGCTCTTTTCTTCTCATTATAATGGATTATTATGTGTTCCGGTCGCTCTGACAGGACGTTTCGCTGCGCCAGGCACATCTGAGGTAAGAATTCACACAATTTCAAGTCTCGCCATTGGACTAATCGGAGCTCTAGTGTTACACAAACGATCAGTTTTAATAATATATGTTTGTCTGATTTAAGAACATCTTTATGGTAAAATAATGTTGTCGTAACCATGTTTCATTGACTGAGATATAGTAGCAGAGACCCTGTGACGTCACGACGACATCCCCTTCAGACAATAAACCATTTAGTTTTCAGCTCTATTTATGCGAGATTTTTCCATTGTATTTAAATAGTTCGCTTTAAACATTCTTCTAACTAACGTTGCAACTACATGTCCACTAACTAATTCAGAGTAGGCTATCTTATTAGTAGGTTAGTAGCCTAAAATAATTTGTCGTGAATTGGCAAAGTTAACGTCAGCAGAATGTCTGTTGGAGGGATTATAAAAATAAAGTGTTAGCTGATATTAATCAGACAGTCTACTAATTAATGACTGGTAGTTGCAAAGCAAGTTTCTTTTAGTAGAATTAAACTTATAAATAAGCATAAACATTTGAGTTATATTTTTTAAAAGCAATGTCTTCCATCTTTTTAGAGTAAACAAAATATGACTAATTTCTAATAATGAGTAAACACCATATAGCTAGCTACACAGACAAAATTGGCTATGGAAAAATAGGTCTTTAAGTTATTTTAATATATTTTTTATTGAGGTTTAGGCTACTTCTCATACAATAGCTTGTGTGTGGCTCTGTTGAGTTTAAATAAACCATATATGCAAATCAGTTTTTTGAAAAGTATTTCAAAGTATTTTCTTTCCTTATGACTGAGCTGTTCATTATAAATAACCTTTGAAATGCCGTTGCGATATGGGAAGTGGTCAGTATAGACAACATCACTTTCTTGTCGTAAATTGCCAGTGAGGAAATGAAAGCATCTAAAAACTCCTATGTTTTTGCAATCATTTTTGCGACAGCCACACACACAAAAAAATGCTTCAATTATGTGATGAAATGCACATTTAAATGTTTTGACAGTCTAAAATATTCTTCCTCTTTCCGTAGATTTTGGTTTGTGGTGTTTCTTATTGACCTGACCTGGAAGTTTGTTGTACCAAACTGTAAGTCATTTTGACTACACACATTTTCACACACATTTCAGACACACATCAGAAAGCAGCGTGATGTCCCAACGATGGTAATGATGCGTATGTTCCCCAGACTGTTAAAGTTATGGGCTTTGCAGAGGACCTGTGGTGCCCTCAGGGTCATGCCGCCCTAATGAAACTACAAGACTCTGAGCTGCGATTGATGGAGGTTATGAAGAAATGGATAACGCAGAGGGCCAAGAGCGATCGCGAGTTCTCCATACAGCTGCATCAGATGTCCGCCATTGTTGAGAAGCTGGAGGGGTCCCAGCCCGGAGGAGGTCTCGACTACATCAGCCAATTCAATAAGGTTGGAAGTATCTCCTTAGCCAGTATAAAGTTCCCTTGATTTGATTTCAATGTATACTGGAGATTTTACTGTGTTTAGATGATATATCCACACTAAAATGGTCTCAAGTACTAAGTTGAATCTGAAATGAATCCTTACTTTCCACATGATGTTAAAGGGGTCATGAACTGCATTGTTTTATAATGTTTCCTAGGGTGCACTTATAAGGTTAGTTAGATTTTTACATCAAAAATTGTCATGATTTAGAAATAAAAGGCATTTTTCCTACCCTGATTTTAGCCGCTGATTTGAACGCTCTGTTTAAAGGGGCGTGTCTGCTGTGAGTGCTCAGTGTTAACGCCCACTGCTGTGATTGGCTAACAAATTTGCATATGAAATAGCTAATTATTACATGTGGATCTCTCTCGAAAACTTTTAGTTATCAAAATTATCAGTTTTTTTTTTCTTTTATTCCAAAAGTCATTAGGATATTAAGTAATGATAATTTTACATGAAGATATTTTGTAAATTTACAACCATAAATATATATAAAAAAAATGATTATTATTAGTAGTAGTATGCATAGCTAAGGAGGCGATTTTCTCAATATTTCTCAATATTTTTTTTGCACCCTCAGATTCCAGATTTTCACGTAGTTGTATCTCGGCCAAATATTTTCGATCCTAACAAACCATACATCAATGGAAAGCTTATTTATTCAGCTTTCAGATGTATGAATCTCAGTAAAAAAATGTATGACTGGTTTTGTGGTGTCACATATTAGACATCACTGGTCACAGATCAGGAATTAGAATTAAAACAGTTATTTATATGTTGTTGCGTTAATGTCGAGTCCATTTCGTTAAAGTCTTTTTGCAAAGCCTGTGGGGAAATTTTGATTGACTGATTCATCAAAATGTGATGCCGACTGATTTAACAGAGAATCCACAGTACCAAATACAAATAAATAATGCTCAACTGAGACATTCACATTGTTGAAAATAAATGACCACATTCCTAGCATTAGGATCCTTTGGAAGGTAATGTTATTTTTAGTCCACTGATCCTGTGTCTTATCTCCTCGTCATCTCACTAAAACACCAGTGGGCGGGGCCAAAGTTGCAATGATGAAGTAGGAAGTTGATTTTCTTCTACAGAGGCGGTCTTTCACCCATCTATAGATTCCACAATGAGTCTTTCTTTGGGCTTGGTTACAATAAAATCTTTCCAAAGTTTTTGTAACAAGGAACAAGGAAGTTTTCAGTTCTGAAACCTACAGGATATTCTTATAGTATAATGACCTCTAATATGTCAAAAGCTCATGGAAAATTTTATTTCTCAATTCATGACCTCTTTAAGATATTTAGAGACTAAGGTGCATTGAAAGAGAAGTGAAGAGGCAAATGGTAAACTGCACTGTAAACATGCGAGCAATACAAAAGCTTCTGCCAAAAACCCTCAGGCTTTCTCTGATATTCTAGATATTTCTTGCTGACTTTCCTAGAAGACCTTCCATCTGTTTAGACCAGGGGTGTCCAATCCTTCTCCTGGAGAGCCACTGTCCTGCAGAGTTTAGCTCCAACCACAATTAAACACACCTGAACCAGCTAATCAAGGTCTTATTAGGCATACTAGAAACTTCCAGGGAGCTGTGTTGAAGCAAGATGGAGCTAATTTTGGCAAGACAGTGGCCCTCCAGGAGTTTGGACACCCCTGGTTTTGACTATGATAAAACTACTCAATGAGCAGATGCAAATCCTAAACTTTCAACTATTTTTTTTTATTCTTGCTTTCACTTTAACCCCTACAAGCAGAGATAAACGCACCAGAATAAAATATAATCATGCATTCACATTTCCAATGCTAAAATTCATGCATTCATTTTCTCACTCTCACAGTCATGGAACGTGCTGGTCAGTCAGACGGAGAGCCTCAGTCGTATCATTCGCAAGCATTCGGAGGATCTGATGGTGGGACCCCTCAGCAAACTCACCCTCCTCATCCGGGACAAACAGCAGCTGAGGAAGACTTACGGGGAACAGTGGAACCTTCTCAACCAAGAGATGTGCAGGGTCAGCGCCGCACGCACATCACTCTTCACAATTACGCTCTCGGTGCAAGTACAGTTTCACAGTATCTCACACTTATACGGATGCGTTTCTAATTAGAAGGCACTTACGGTATACTGCAACTATTATTAAAAAAATATAGTTTTCTTAATTTTTTTTTTTTTTTTTTTTGCATTTCTGTTCTACTTTCATGGTCTAAATTTAGCACTGTATATGCAAATGTCTTGAGGCAAGATTTTACTGTTGCTATTGTACTGTAACCATTTTCTGCAGAACAGTAACTGATGTTACTATGAACATTTGGAAGACACTTTGGTTACCATGACAAATTCTCAATATGAATGATTTTCTATATACACTACCAGTGGAAATGTAGTTATATTTTGTGATTAACTATAGCATAAATATATAACATAGACACAACAAAAAAATTCACCACTCGCACCTAAAGGTTTAGTTCACCCAAAAATAAATATTCTGTCATTAATTACTCACCATTATGTCGTTCCAAACCCGTAAGATCTTCGGAACACAAATGAAGATCTTTTCTATGAACTCTGAGAGCTTTCTGTCCCTCCATTGTTAGCCAACAAAACCACTTTCAAGCTTAAAAAAGATAGTAAAGTGTTAAGTTGGTTTAACCTCAATTTTATAAAGTGACGCGAGTGATTTTTTTAAAATAAAATTGAGGTTAAACCACTGGAGTCACATGGGTTGCTTTAATGATGTCTTTACCTTTTTGGGTCTTTAAAGTGGTAGTTGCATTTGCTGTCAATGGAGGGACAGTAAGATCTCAGTTTTCATTAAAAAGATCTTCATTTGTGTTCCGCAGATGAACAATAGTCTTACAGGTTTGGAACGACATGAGGGTGACTTTAATTTTTGGGTGAACTAACTCTTTAATATGAACTGCACGTATCCCAAAATAACATACAACATATACATTCCAAACATTCTTACCCACCCCAGCCCAATAGGACCCTGTACGCAAAATGCTTTTCTATTCTTAATTCTATAAATTAAGATCAGTCACATATTGACATTTTCTTCTCTTGCACCTTGACATCGAACCACTGATAATTCCATAGGAGCAATGTCCAAAATCTCCTTATACCACTTTTTGAATGATAAGCCTTTGAAATCGCTTCCCAAAAGTTATAAAACCCTCTTACAAGACCAACCCATAGATGTAATTAAAAAATTTTTTTAAAAAAAATTCTGATGCAATAGAAGAAAGTCAAGGGCCAGTAAAACTAGTTACATTAAATAAGGAAATGCTGTGTGTGTGAGAATCATGAATTGTAATATATTTGGTCACAAATCAGTAAGATTAATGTCAGTAAGTCTGTAAGATTTTTGACAAAAAGTCTCTTATGCTCACCAAGGCTGCATTTATTTGATCAAAAATACAGTGAAAAAACTGTAATATTGTGAAATATTATTACAATTTAAATGAACGGTTTTCTATTTGAATATATTTTAAACTGTAATTTATTCCTGTGATGTCAAAGCTGAATTTTCAGCATCATTACTCCAGTCTTCAGTGTCACATGATCCTTCCGAAATCATTCTAATGTGATGATTTTGCGGATTTTTTTTCTTTCATTCTCATACATTTTTAAAACAGTTGCGCTGCTTCATATTTTCCTGCAAAACCCATGATACATTTTTGTCAGTGTTCTTTTATGAATAGAAAGTTCAAAAGAACAGCATTTATTTGAAATATATATATATATATTTTTAAACGTCTTTATACAATACATTATAAATGCGTTTGCTGTAACTTTTGATCAGTTTAATGCATCCTTGCTGAATAAAATTATCATATTCTTTAAAAAAACAAAACCTTGCAGTAAAGCAAAGTGAGGGGGCTCTTTCTAGGGCTGGTGATCAACCTCATTGCATTGCAACACATTCGAAACCACATAGCTACACCTCTACACGCTGTTCACTACATCTATTGTATCTGCAGTCTTTCCACATGCAGGCATCACTCACGTTTTCTTCAAATCATATATAATTGTCTCACATTTGGCTTTGTGTATGTGTCTAGACGTTTGGCAAAATCAAATTTTAGATAGAGGAAATGTAGCTTATTGAAATGAATCTTCTTTATAGTTTGATCTCTTTCATGAAACCATCACCAAAGTGCGAACTGCCTGTGGGTCTTAAGATGGTTTCTGTGACTTCTTGAATTGTTTAAAGTTTAGAACCTTTGCGGTAACAAAAATCAGGAAGTAGAAAAATGCCTTTTCATTTGTACAGGACATTAAGCAGCCATGATAATGTAATCATTACCAACATGAGAATGTAGTCACGGACGTATTTTATTTCACCATCAGTGGTTTTGTTGCTGGGTTTTTTGTTATGTTTAGCCTGCAAGCTTTTAAAACTATTATTAGCGTAATATGGTGCATATTCTTCCTAATATCTAAACCAGGCTAATAACACGTTGAATTGACTGTCAGCTGTAAATCTAGCCACTCTGCGTCCTTTCGTGTTTGCACATGACATGTATTATTTTGATGCACAAACCTGGATTTTTATTTGTTTTTATTTTGTGTCCTGTTGTGGAAGGTTAGGTCACCCAAACCGAGCTAGACCGGCTCAAGTCCAGTTACAGACAGCTGGTACGGGACGCGGCCCTGGCGAAAAGAAAATATCAGGAAGCAAGTAAAGGTAGGATGCCTCCATGTTGTCTAGTTCTCTATAAATCATGGCCACTTTCCTTTCATTTTGACTGAATAGTGTACTTTGTACTGAAAGAGATATATGTACAATAAGAGGAACTGTTTAATGTTTAAACACGAACGGTTTTATGATATTATGTGGAAACAAGGCATTTGTCTTCTCAGACTATTGGAGAAAAACTTGTCTTTAAAACAATACACTTGTTTCTATGTAACAAAGTTTCCTCTTAGAGGAAACCAGAGAAACTAAATATGGTTTCTTCAATGACCAAGGTGTGAATGTTTAGCAGAGCACATTTTGCAGCACTTAGATGGGCCACAATGAATAGAACAGTAAATGAAGAGTTCAGATGCAAAAGCCTCTAAAAGCCACATCAGTCAAAAATGAGATGACGATACTGAGTGAATGCTCTCTGCATATAGTATAAGATCATAAAATACTTTCACTTCAAACCCACTAAATCCCAGCCTCAGCCCATTCAGAAGTACCGGTACGTAGGTAGAAACCTATACATAGAAGCCTGACAAAAATGCTTATTTTAAAGAAAAACGTCAGACGTACTTAGAGGCTTTTGCATCTGAAGATTTCAAATATATTCAGATTCAGACAACAGATATGAAAAGCAATGGCTGATATATTTGCACTGTGCAAGGCACTACTTAAAATTAGCTTCAGTGTACTGCGATAGATGGGTACTTTTTATTGCACTTTAATAGGATACGTAAAATGTTTACAACCCTTAAAGCGCTTAGCAGATGGAGTTCAGTGGTTTGATGACTTCTTGATTTAAATATATAGTGCACATATCACTTGAGAATACACACTACTGTTCGAAAGTTTAAGGTCTGTAAGATATATTTGAACGTTTTAAATAACTGTTTTCTGTATATTATTTTATTATTATTTTTTAATTGTTTTATTTATAGTTTTAGTCTATACTATTTTATTTTTCTGTTTAAAGTTTTATTAGACTGAAATAAAAAAAAAGAAATAAAAGAAGGCTTGGTAATATGTTTAATAAGATAAATGCAGAATGCAGTTGCACGTTTTTCTTTTAAAGACGTTTAAAAGACGTGCGTGCATGCAAACAGACAGAGAGAAATGAGCGCAATAATTAGACTAAAATGTAAATTTCGATCAAATATATGTAGTTTGACATTCAATTTACATAATGAATGGTAGGCAATTATTGGACTTATTCCCTTCTACCACCCGCACACAAGCAAATCTTTCTTCATGAATCACATAAATGACATATTTTGGCTTCAAAATGGCGAAATTCACCAAAAGTCAACGACTTTGTGGCATTTACAATTTTGTAATCATGGGACCTAATAATTAAATATAAAAATAGGTATTTGTTGTCTTTTGTAAGTTGCATTCAAAATCCATTTGGCTTCGGGCATGATGCCTTTGATTAAACATTTTAATGTCTTTTAAATTTGGTTAGTTTTAATGGACTTTAAATGACCTTCATAATAATGAAATGGCTAGGCTATATAAAATATGAGGATAAAATAAACATAAATTATAGTGGCAACAGCATTTATTATAAATAAACAAATGTATTTAAAGTGAAACTGAAACAGGCTTTGGGCTCATGTGCCTCTCTCATTCGGCATGAATCTAAATGGTTTTCTTTCTTTTCCTTTCCTTTTTCCTTTCTTTTTTCCTTGTAGCAAAGAAAAACAACTTAAAATACTCCGTTATTTATGGTCATACCTATAAGAGTAAGACAGCAATGGAAACTGTACAAAGTTTTTATGTAGAATCAAAATAAAACAAATAAAAAAATGTGTACTTTTGTAAAACAAACAGCTATGCGCTCGCTGCGGTCTCCATGAACTTCTTTCAGGAGCACGTCTATATAAACTACAATAATTAGCTGAACTAAAACATGGGCACATTGTCTGAGACCCCTCAGGTAATTACTAGAAAAATAGATTAAAGTTTCTTATACAGTCCTTGAAATTGCAAAAAATAGCCCTTCAATTGTGATGGAAACGCTCCACAATGGGGGTGGATAAAACGGTCAAAACTGGTCAAAACCAGTTGGTGGTAAAGTCCACCTCACACCCTATGAATAAAGGTAAGAAGAGCAGGCTTAGCTTAGGGAGGATGTTTCCTCAACCCCCAGGGATTACAAACAAATTGTCTTCCTTTTCAGTTCGCTCTAAACAAAAAACTTTTGAACAGAGTTCAGAGAAAATAAAAATGTGCTTCATGTGGCAACATCTAAATTAATTGATTCTATTCAAACATATTCAAATGTTTCAAACGTATTAGGTTGCGCAAACAAAACTAAATGTAAGGGTAAGATCAGTTGAAATATTTATAGATATACATCTGTAATGTCAACTTTCTCTTGCATGTTCATGTATGTTTGTGGACGGCCTTTTGTACAGATAAAGAACGTGAAAAAGCGAAGGAGCGCTACATCAAAGCCACTCTGAAACTGCATGAGCACCACAATGAGTATGTGCTGTCGGTGAAGGCCGCCCAGGTGCATCACCAACTCCACTATGGTCAAAGTCAGCCGGCCCTGCTGGGAGCCCTGCAGACGCTGCAGGAGGAAATGATGCTTATTCTGTGAGTCAACATCAATAACATCAGCACTATAATGTTAAACAGTGGAAATGTAACACACTGGCCTAAGTGTTCATCTTTGGCAGAGTGTGGGTGGGGGTGGAGGGGGGTATTTTAGTGGGTGGAATGAGTAAGTCAAGACTAAAATATTTGTAAATATTATACTAAAAAACCAAGAAGACCCAATGTCTCGCAACTTGCGAATCAAGTATCGTGGTGCGTGAGTGGACTCTCTTCTCGTTCCGTTCCCGCTTTAGTTTTACGCTTATGCTAAATAGAAGGCTAACTAAACAAAATGTATATTCATCGTTTTTTTTTAATAAACCCACAACTAAAGGAGTGGGGGGCTCTAACTCTGACGCTTCAACTATCAACATCTGCACAACTCTGAAAAAGAGGCAGCTTCTTCTGCATTGGGTAGGCCTACGATAATGTATGTTTTTTACTCTTTGTATAGCAGTCGCTCATTATAAATGTATTTGAAACTTTGAAGATATGAAATGTAGAATATGTAGAATATGACAAAATCCCAGACAGTAAACTGATGCCTCGTTCTATTTATGACATACTGACACGAAGGACAAATGCTTTGCTACGGGCGTGTTGTTGTGTCCAGTGTAGATAGCCTTTAGCTGTTGTGGCACGATTCGATGGTTGCGTCCGGTGTAGGCACGGTGTTACAATTCTAGCACATGTACATCACAGAGACGTATATTTGATGTCTGCATTTGCTTCTGCAAGATGTTTTTTAGACTGTTTGCTCATCTGCAATATGTTAAGATGTTTATGATTTAGAATATTTTTGGAGATGTTTATCAGATGTTTGTACACAACAGATGTTTTCCAGATTAAGCGCTCTTTAATAGACATCTTAGAAACGTACCTGTGCCATCTCAGGTCTAACAGCGCTCGTCAATGTCAAAATGAGCGAGATGGCCAATCAAATCAAAGAAGGCAGGGCTTTACTGTTCCCAGAAGACGAATGTGAATTCCAACACAACGCTTTATTTCTACCGCTGGAAAAGTGTGTGGAAAGATCTAAACGTGTTATATTTGACAACTGTTTCACAAGAGAAATGTTGAACGACCGACAGTAATATCCAGGCATGTAAGCTACTCAACTCTTTATGAGATTTCCTCATTTTGAATGAAAAAATTTTTTTTTTGTAATTTACATTTGATTCACGTAATCCGTAACTGAATATGACTACCCGCTCGTGCGCACATGACCCGTCTGCCAGTAGGTTCCCCCTAAAGCACAAAATCGAAACTCTATGGCAACAATACCCATTGCCTTATTTTAAGATACACAGCACAGTGACAGTTTTAGACTTCTGCTTTTTAATGGATGATATGTCATCCTGTTCAGTTCGCACAAGCATTGTAAATAGTCGTTACTCACTTAGTTACAGTTAGTTAAAAAGAAGAACTCGTTTTGCTGAGTGCCTTGGTTTGAGCGTTAAAACACACATGACAAATGTGACCCTACTGTTTCTTAGGAAGGAGATTCTGCAGGAATATTTCGATCTGTCTAATCTGCTTCATGATGAGGTGGTGAGTGTTCACACTGAAATGGCCAATGCCCTGAAGGCCATCCAGCCACAGAAAGAATACGAGAGCTTCATTCAGCAGAACAGGTATACACCTTTCCCTTTGTTCCCAGTTTTTGTTGGATGCATGGGAACTTGGACCAGAAGAACAAAGGCTTATTTCTTTAAGTCAACATGAAATCAAAATGGACCCTGTTTACTTTCATAGGAAATGTTCCTGGTCGTATTGTGCATAATTCATCAGTTTATTATTGTAAAAAATTTTTTTTTAAAACAACAGGGAAAAAACTCTTCTCTTGTATGGACAGTCACTGGGCAACTGCCCAAATCTTTATTAAGGCCATGTGGGCGGGGCAAACTATAACATCATAGCCCAGTTTTTACAGTCCAATCAAATCATAATTGATCAAATCAAGTCCTTTCCTGCATTATTTCCTGATACATATTTAGTTTTATAGTATGCATTTTAAATACAGTGCAAATGTCCTTTCATGACTACGGTAAGGGGACATGTTTTGTTCACTTAGTTTAGTTTTGCTTATTGAAAAACTTCATTCGAATGCCGCCTAGGCACCATCGACCGCAATAAAAGATAATAGGCAATATGTTTATTTAATCATTTCTCAGTTCCGTGCTTTTTCTTAATTAAAAATTAATATTATTATAGGCCTATCCATTTCTAATAATTCCAGATTGCGCAGGTTGTTTATGCATTTAACTCGTGGCCATGAGAAATAGATGTCGTTCCCTCAACATATGAAGTTGCAATCACGTTCCCACGAGTTAATATGACCACAAATGAATATCTCGTGGCCACGACATATTATCACGTTCCCATGAATTTACATGTCGTGGCCACGACAAAACTTAAGTGAACTGAACATGTCCCCTCTCGGTCACCGCACATGACCCCTTTAAAAGGATAGTCGAGGTGCTATCTGTCCACATCTTTCTGCATGCACATGTATGTATGTTTATGTGCAGGTCAAGAGGAGAGATTCCTACATGTGTGGAGTTCGACATCAGTTTGTTGGAGGAGGCTGAAGGTCTGAAGCCTGAAGATCTAGAGCTCAATGAGCTCACAGTAGAGGGAATCCAGCATCGGTGAGTTTCTTCTTCTTTCTGTGCAACTGAAAGCACAAATGTTATAGAAAGGCAGAAGTGAACCCTGAGCCTTGTTATTGTTTCTGAAACTGTCATGTGAATGTTTGGAATGATCTTTTTTAATGTGTGTTTTTGGAGGGTAGGAAATTAGTATTTTTTGCATAGTTTGTTTTTCAGTGTGTGTGTGTGTGTGTGTGCGTGTGTGTTTGTGTGTGTGTGTTGGCCGAAAGGCACCATCAGATAATTGTTTTTTCGAATTACTTACACACTCAAATCAACTCTTTAAGCAAACATCACAACCCATTATGTCGTTTTCTATAACTATTAACACTTTTCACACAAGCTGCAAAATGTGTTAAAGATTTTTTTTTCTCTCCCCCAAAATAGTTTTTTTTTTATTAACAGACATTTGGTAATTCACAATGTGTTCATGTATAAACCCCAAAAAACATGCATTTATCATGGCATCACAACCTGTTCACAAACTTAATACGCATTTTAAAGGTTGGGGTCAATAAGGTTTTTTTTTTTTTTTTAATAATACTTTTATTCAGCTAGGATGCATTAAATTGATCAAAAGTGATAATAAAGACTTTTTTAAAAACCAAAAAACAATTTTTTTTAAATCTATGATGATCTATTGAACTTTTACTCAAAGACGCATCATGGTTTTCACAAAAATGTTGAGCAGCACTACTGTTTTCAACATTGATAATAATAAATGTTTCTTGTGCAGCAAAGCAGCATCTTAGGAGGATCATGTGACACTGAAGACTGGAGTAATGATGCTGAAAATTCAGCTTTGCATCACAGGAATAAATTACATTTTAAAATATATTAAAATAGAAAACTGAATTATTTTAATAATATTTCACATTTGTACAGTTTTTATTGTATTTTGGTGAAAATAAACTCATCAGAACCTTAGTGAACATAAGAGACTTCTTTCAAAAATATTAAAACATCTTTGTAACGGAGTGATACACTGAAGGCAAGTTGAAGTGAGAACCCAAGTGCCAGTTTATTTACATACATGAAAAGATACAAAACAGATGATGACTTGAGCAGACTTGACCTGAACAGACTTGAATTGAGACACACTTGACTTGAATTGAGACAGACACTCATCAACCGTGGTTTTAGGAAATAATACTCAACAAGGACACATGGCAAACATAGGGTTTAAATACACAAAGACTAATGACTAAACAAGACACACCTGTGAACAATCAAGACAATGAACCAATGACAGAACTGAACTAAGAACACATGACTAAAACAACCAATGAGAACATAGGCTTGTTCGACTTCACCCAACGATGCGCAGACCGGTCGGCGGCTGACTTGAAGCAGTGCATGACGGTTAGAAATTTTGTCTGACTTGAGGCAACGCCAACGCCACGTGACAGTGACGTATGTCAACAAAGTGCCGCGAAAGCGTTTTCCCTATGAGTTTTCCAGAGCAGCTGCACGAGTCTGCACGGACTCTAATGACGACACAGCTGTTCCACGATTGGCCAGATTCACCGCATGACAGCAATCACGCGTGTTTCGTGTTTATTCTAAATCCTTCAGCTCCACTAATGCGTACAAATCTGTTTTTTATAACAGTAAAACCTCCTTTCATGTAGTCGCAATGTTATATTGTCATGTTTATCAAAATAAAACTGATAAAAACGTAGACCTCACTTAGTGGAGCTGAAGGTTTTAGAATAAACACGAAACACGCGTGATTGCTGTCATGCGGTGAATCTGGCCAATCGTGGAACAGCTGTGTCGTCATCAGAGTCCGTGTAGCCTCGTGCAGCTGCTCTGGAGAAACTGCACTGGCTGTATTAAGCCGGGTGCACACTGTGCACTTGTGCGATTTTGGCCACGATTTGGCCGTCTGAGACAAATTCTGAAATCCTAAAAGATTTCTCTGATCCTAGGCTAAAATCTTAAGTCTTTGATCCTTAGTTTGACATGTGCACCGACAACTGATTAATGAACGTTGCGATCAAATTTCACCTCGGACAAAATTCTGGCAGTGTCAGAAGATTTGAGGCTCAATCCTGCAGTATGACTTCTCCTAGGACGACCGTCAAATCAGGAACCAATAGGAGCGCAGAACCTGATGACGCATTTCGTGCGACAACATCAAATCACAACAGGGAACATGTCGAAAAGAGTCAGGTGAATGAAAAATGCCACCGCTTGTTATGTGGTTTGCTAAACGCTACCGTTGTGTCTGTGAATGCGGCTCACCGTTACCGAACGTCTCACGGATTGATGACGTAAAACTCAGTCCGTACGAGTCTCTTGCTTGCGTCCGTTTTTCGCGTCTGACTGTCGTACAGTCTGACATAATGACAACTGAGATCCTACAGTGTGACATGTATTACATCGGGGATCATGTTCGTACAGTCTGACAAGCAACATTCGCAGAGGATTTAGAAAAATCGCACAGTGTGTAGGACCCTTTAGCCGACTGCTCTCGAATCGCTCTTGCGGCACTTTGTTGACATACACTCACCTAAAGGATTATTAGGAACACCATACTAATACTGTGTTTGACCTCCTTTCGCCTTCAGAACTGGCATTGATTCAACAAGGTTCTGAAAGCATTCTTTAGAAATGTTGGCCCATATTGATAGGATAGCATCTTGCAGTTGATGGTGATTTGTGGGATGCACATCCAGGGCACAAAGCTCCCGTTCCACCACATCCCAAAGATGCTCTATTGGGTTGAGATCTGGTGACTGTGGGGGCCATTTTAGTACAGTGAACTCATTGTCATGTTCAAGAAACCAATTTGAAATGATTCGAGCTTTGTGACATTATCCTGCTGGAAGTAGCCATCAGAGGATGGGTACATGGTGGTCATAAAGGGGTGGACATGGTCAGAAGCAATGCTCAGGTAGGCCGTAGCATTTAAACAATACCCAATTGGCACTAAGGGGCCTAAAGTGTGCCAAGAAAACATCCCCCACACCATTACACCACCACCACCAGCCTGCACAGTGGTAACAAGGCATGATGGATCCATGTTCTCATTCTGTTTACGCCAAATTCTGACTCTACCATCTGAATGTCTCAACAGAAATCGACACTCATTAGACCAGGCAACATTTTTCCAGTCTTCAACTGTCCAATTTTGGTGAGCTTGTGCAAATTGTAGCCTCTTTTTCCTATTTGTAGTGGAGATGAGTGGTACCCGGTGGGGTCTTCTGCTGTTGTAGCCCATCCGCCTCAAGGTTGTGCATGTTGTGGCTTCACAAATGCTTTGCTGCATACCTCGGTTGTAACGAGTGGTTATTTCAGTCAAAGTTGCTCTTCTATCAGCTTGAATCAGTCGGCCCATTCTCCTCTGACCTCTAGCATCAACAAGGCATTTTCACCCACAGGACTGCGGCATACTGGATGTTTTTCCCTTTTCACACCATTCTTTGTAAACCCTAGAAATGGTTGTGCGTGAAAATCCCAGTAACTGAGCAGATTGTGAAATACTCAGACCGGCCCGTCTGGCACCAACAACCATGCCACGCTCAAAATTGCTTATATCACCTTTCTTTCCCATTCTGACATTCAGTTTGGAGTTCAGGAGATTGTCTTGACCAGGACCACACCCCTAAATGCATTGAAGCAACTGTGACTGGTTGATTAGATAATTGCATTAATGAGAAATTGAACAGGTGTTCCTAATAATCCTTTAGGTGAGTGTACGTCACTGTCACGTGGCGCTGCCTCAAGTCGGACAAAATTTCTAACCGGCATGCACTGCTTCAAGTCAGCCGCCAATCGGTCTGCGCATCGCTGGGTGAAGTCAAACAAGCCTTAATACAGCCGGTGCAGTTTAGGCCCTGTCCCAAATGGCACCCTAGTCCGCACTTTCACAACGTAATGCCGCTTTGACTGCCGGGAAGAAGTCGGCTGTGTAACCCGCACCAGTGTGGACTCGGCAGAAGTGCGCATCGAGGGCGCATATCGACCTCAAAGGGGGCGCTCACGAGCACCCTTCTGAGACCGTAAATGACAACCCTGCGGTCTCGTGGACTTAACGGACACACGCACGCAGTGGCCATTTTAATTCCACAAGACAGAAGTGCACATGAAGTGTGCCATTTGGGACAGGGCCTTTCTCTAGAGCGACTGCACGGACTCGGATGACGACACAGCTGTTCCACGATTGGCCGGATTCACCGCATGACAGCAATCACGTGTGTTTCGTGTTTATTCTAAAATCTTCAGCTCCACTAATGCTCACAAATCAGTTTTTTATAACTTTCATGTAGTCGCGATGTTATATTGTCATGTTTATCAAAATAAAACTGGTAAAAACGTAGACCCAACTTCATAGTGTAGGCTTATATTTTGAACTTTATTCTTGTACAAAGACACGCTGTATTAAGCAGTACATAAAGTATTACATGACAATAATGTCTCTGAAACATCTGTGTATTGACAAATATTGCTTCAGCTGTGATAAAGTATGCAAACACAGCACAAGCGTCACTGCGGGAAGCAGAAAGTGTCCGACTCCACGTCTTCGTTTGCAGCTCCTCCCCGCCTGCACACGGCTACTCTCGCCGATCGGTTACATGCAGTCGATGTCGAACACACCTTACATTACAATCTTACTGACCCCAAACTTTTCAACAGCAGTATGCAAATATATGCATATGCAAGCAAATATAGTCACGCTCCATGATTCACACACATATTTCCTTAACTCAGTGTTACTGGCCCCCTGCATTTTGACTATCTTCTATCGCATCAGAAATCATTTTGCGCTCTCGTGGCTTCTCATATTCTCTCTCCCGTAAGGCTCACCGCTGTGGAGGAGGAGCTTTTGGGTCTTGCTAGTGCTCTTGGTTCCCAGCAGGCCACAGTCAACCAGCTGGAGTTGGATTTGCAAAATGAGGAAGACTCTGCAAACATAGGCCAGAGGTGAGTTTGTGAGCTCTCTCCATACACACCACAGTACACTGAACTTCAGATTTGCAATTTAAATGCTAAACAGAGCTATACATTATACACCTTTTTTAAGGCAAGTCATTATTCATTAAAAGTGACTTACAATTCACTTCACAACATTAAATGTAAAATTACTCAAAAGGGTCAATGAAAACACCAAAATCCAAATGAAACCATAATCAAAGCTGGATCACTCCAGCAAAGAGGAGATAGGTGACTAGTGATCCTGCCATGAGGATCCAACAAAGAGATATAATGGAAATCCCTGATGACATTACTCTGCTTTTGAAGATTGAGGAAATCCCTCACAACAATAGACTAAAATAAAATTACACCGACGCACATAGTATTTGACACAGCGCTTCCCCGCCATTGACAGAAAAATGTTCTCTGTTATACGGTAGAGGGCCCTATTACACATCTTCTGAAAGAGTAGCCTACAGAATCTCTGGATCAAAATACAGGCAAAAAGAAGCAGAAAGAAACGATAAAAGCATTGATTATGCACATGTAAGATAATGTGATCATCAAATTATAAACAATACATAAATCCAAACTGCCTAATGTTACCGAATGAAATGTTGACCCAGGACAAGGTGTAGGTCTGTGTAAGCTTTGGGAGTGTTGATGGAAGCGATCTACTCCATCTGTGTTTTGATAATCTGTCTGACAGACAAACGACAAGGAAAAACAACAAAAATAACATGCTGTACACAAGAGTATATACCAAGTGGCAAATTCCCGCATTTTCTCTTAAAACCAATATGGAAGTGACTTAAACTGCAATTCATCGACTAGCCACTAGGGACAGGCTCCAGAAGGGAGCAGAATCTCATTGAGCCCCATGTTAAAATGCCCAACTTTACAGCCTGGTACAAATTATAGTTTTGGTCTATATGGCTAATTTTGCCCTTCATGACAACTGTGAGGAGGGTGAATTTTTTTTAATAACTCACTTACATTATATAAAGCCTTAAAGTTCTGCATAATTAAGGGTGTGGCCACTTTGAGTGACATGTGGATTGCCGTTTGTCTGCTGTCTGTTAGTCATTGCGTCACCTCAGTTCCAGCCACCTCCCGACTCTTTGCCCATTTTCTATTATCCGGGGGTGACACGCTGCCAAGATGACAACGGCCAGCTTGTTCCTACTTTACGCTTCAAAACTGCTCTTCAGAATCCTATGGGTGACGTCACGAACACTGACTACATCCATATTTTTTTTTACAGTCTATGGTATATACAAGCAAGAGTTGGTTGTTAGTTGCTAGCAGCACACCAGCTCCAGACAAACAATGACATTCAAAACTGTCCTGTTACTAGAGCTAGCATTGCAACAACAGCAGGTCTTCGTTCTGTGAAACAACAAAACCAATCTTACTCACGTATGGAGCAGCAACAATGTAACCTCGGCTTTTCTAATATTAATGAGGGTCCTAAAGCTCTTGCCTGATAATAAACCTTCTTTTTCCAGTGATATTCCTCTGACCTTTTCTCTTTTGTAATGTCTCTCAGCCATCTCTCTTTCTACAGTCTTCTCCCTCTTGCTCACTCTCTCTCTCTCTCTCTCTCTCTCTCTCTTGTCATCATGAGTGGACACGCTCCCTCCTGCTCATTGGCTGAAGTGTGTTGTGGTGTGCGTCTGATCCACTTTCAACAATGTTTCTCTGAAGTTGCTTACTGCATCTTTAATGGAAGCATTCAGCAATATATTTTCATTAATGTCGGCCTCCCTTCTTTTTTTAAGGGTGTATCAGTTCAGTAAGCGTAATGCTCTGGAGGACAGCAGACAGCAGGTAGTTCTGTCCATGGTGGCTCGTGCTCGTCTGGAGGCCCAGCGGAGAGTTCTGGCCGATAAACTTCAGTCTCTGGGCAGTAATGAGGTCCCACCTATAGGCCTGGAAGATGACCGGATTTCTGTCACCTCCAACAACTCAGTGAGTCCACTCTCATCTCAATAAATCTGTCCTGAGAGCTTCAGTTTTTGCCTGATCTTTCTCCACAGTGAAGAATGTTTTTTTTACAACTTTATGACATCAGATCAGACTCTTTAGTTCAACCCAATCTGTATTGTATAAAGCGCTATATAAATAGAGGTGACTGGACTGGACACCTGTTGACTTGTTCCATTTAGTCAAGGTAGAAGGAAGTAGCATTATAGATAACTAGTATTTTTTCTAAAAACCCAGATTAAATCATGATAAGAGTGAAATGTGGGGAAATGTATTTATAAGGGATTGATACTTTACAGAACATTTTTATGGTGCTGTATTCTCTCAAAACCAGTCATGCTGTGTTGTTACATTGATTTTGAAATATGAGAACTGCACAAACTTGTTGACTCTGAACTCCCGGGACTCATTCACATGCTGCTGGTTGACCTTTCCAAATATGGTTGTTTCTCTAAGATGTATCAGAAGACTGAGACATGAATCCACTGTAAATCTTTTTTATTTTTGTTTGATCTCCCGATTTAACTGTACGTTCTCCAAACAAATATGTATTGCTTAAAAGAACGAATATTTTGAGTATATACAGTAGGGTGAAAATAAATGATGTGAATTTCTTTAGTTTCAAATACAAGGTTTATTTTCATGTTTAAAAATTTAAAACATATATACACACATAAATAGAGCATAAATTAATATATAATTAAATACAATATTCAAAGAAATCAGAGTTCAACTAATCACTCCACTGTTCAGTCACTCACTGAGCATCATGAGCTGAAATGCAAGAACTTTTAGCAAAAGTACAGTTTGGTTTGTCATGCCATTGTGTTGTCTGTCATGTTTTTTAATGCAGGAGCGTGACAAAGACCATAAGCTCCTCAACATGGATGTAATCGTGAGCCATCTCAGCAGCTTGTTCAAGCCCAAGTATATGGTTAGTGGTGTTGTGTTTGGTGGCAGTCTTTCTCTCTCACCTCCTCCCTGCTCACTGCTCATTGTTGTATCTACAACTTTCTGTAGAGTAGCGTGTTTTATACATCTCACCAGGTTCCCCCCTCCCTGACGCCGGTGCCCGAGGCAGAGAAGCCTTTGACCCAGCAGGGCTGGTATCACGGTGCCATCCCCCGTCTGGAGGTTCAGGAACTGCTGAAGAATGATGGGGACTTCCTGGTTAGGGAAAGCCAGGGCAAACAAGAATACGTGTTGTCTGTGCACTGGGGCGGCCAGTGCCGGCATTTCCTCATTCAGAGTGCAGATGTGAGTGTGTTTTATAGGTGCTTTTTCCAGTATGTGTATGCAGTGGTTAGCTGTCATTTATATGATGAAGGCCATTATATGCATGTTTATTTGTGTTTAGGGTGTGTATCGTCTTGACGGTGAGGGTTTCGCCTCTGTACCGCTGCTAATAAATCATCTCCTCAGCTCTCATCAAAGCGTCACAAAGAGGACAGACATTGTGCTAAAGAGACCCATCCTCAAGGTTTATCACTGATCCCAAATCAGTCTCACGATTATTATACATATTACTGCCGAGTAGTGACAGGCTGAGATACACTGCCTGGAAAAAAAACAATTATTGATGGAAATTAATGTTGTGATGCTATTTCCATCAAGAGGTGCATACATTTTTGGTCAAGGTCTGCAAGAGTCAAGCACTCTGTAAAGTCTACGCCATCCCAAAGACTTTCAATGACATTACGGTCTGGACTCAGAGGTGCCAATTCATAAGTGAAAATGATTCTTTATGCTCCCTTCCAAATATTCTTTCACAATTTGAACCTGCAATATGGCCATGATGTGTCTTCCTATATAGCTGTTTAAGAAACGAAAAGCTACACACTCCTTCAATTAGGTTTAGAAGAAGTGTTGCCGAACGTATAACATGCTAGAAACATAATAATCACTGCAATAATGATCCAATCATAGACTCTTAAGCATTTGCCTATTTAAATCCAATCAGCAACTTTTTTTTGCCCGGGCAGTGTATATTGGCCAAGGTTATTAATTTGACAAAAAATTTTCTTCGTCATTTTGAGTAATATCTGTTCCCCTTTGGCCAAATAAGAGCTTCCCCTTTTCTTTTCCACTTCAGAATATACTAACCGCCTGGGTACCAGTGGTCTATACTTCACATTGTCATCATGGAATATGGCCACGATATGTCTTCCTGCATTGTTGTTTAGGAAATGTAAACTCATAGACTCTTAAGCATTTGCCTATTTAAATCCAAGCGACTTTTTTAGGTTCCTTGCACCATGAAGTCTCTTTGTCTACTAAGAGAGCGGGTGTTATAAATATCTAGATATGGGCATTGGCCATTAATACTATTATCAGTCGACCACTGATGCTGAGTGCTGTGATGGACCAGTCATTATAGATTCATTCATTTTTTTGTGGGATGTTTTTTTAGGATAAGTGGGTCTTGGAGCATGATGATGTCGTCCTTGGACAGAGCATTGGCCGGGTAACCCCAGATATCTTTTGTTATAAAAAGATAAAAAATCATAACGTTTTTTATTAATGATGTTGCTTCTTGTAATGTCTTGGTTGTTATTAGGGCAACTTTGGTGAGGTGTTCAGTGGCCGCCTGCGTTCAGACAATACACCAGTCGCTGTGAAAGCCTGCCGAGAGAATCTACCCGCTGAACACAAGAACAAGTTCCTAATGGAGGCCAGGTTTGTATTACACACACATACTGTGTATACTACTCACACATACACACTCTCATTTAACTAAACATATCTCTTTCTATTCCAGGATCCTAAAACAGTACAACCACCCAAACATAGTGAAGCTAATCGGCGTCTGCACACAAAAACAGCCAATATATATCATTATGGAGCTAGTCCAAGGTACATCTAAACTTTCATTAAAATCATTTAAAGGAACAGTGCACCCAAAAAAAGTCTTTCTGTCATGAAAACACAAAAGGAGATGCTTAGCAGTGTAACAGTGTAAGTAGATCATGATTTATATGGTTAAGCTAAAAAAAAAATGACAAAAAGCACCATAAACCTAGTTCACAAGTCCTCTTAATCAAACATATGTAGAAAATCATGAGGTATTATTATTCTTATTAAATGATTGTATTATTAAATTAATATTTTATTTGCTTATTTATATTTTGTTAAATGCTGAACTATTACTTTAAAACGTTCAATCCACAAACAAGTTTCTTGATGGCGTATTCTCCTGACAGGAGGGGACTTTCTAACCTTTTTGCGCACAGAGGGCCACAACTTGAAGCCCAAGATGTTGATCAGAATGGCAGAAAATGTTGCGTCTGGCATGGCGTACCTGGAAAGCAAGAAGTGCATTCATCGGTGAGAGTTTGAGAATGAAATAAAAAGACAATGAAATATAGTGATATATTTACGCCGATACGCTAAAAAACTATAGTAGATCCATAAAGCACTAGCAGACCTCATAAAGAGCTCACAGCTGGGTTTTATTGAATCGAATAAGTAGACTCTAGGTATTTCTCTATTATGGTTAAGTCATTTTACCAGCGGTTTGCAAGCAATGCCCAATGGGAAGATTTTGGGATAATGAGACTGAGAGGAAATCTGATAGTGGCTGTTTCCCTCATGCTGTGTCAAACGGTTCAGTGTCTCTCAAGAGGATTGAGTTTTAATAGAGCCAGTGCATTCTATGTTTCTCTGTCTGTCATTCTTATACTTTTGTTTAGTTTGCTCTGGTTGTTTTTTTTATTTTATATTTATACAGGCTTCCTCTCTCTACACTATGCTTTGATTTATTTCAGAGCAACCTAAAACAATTGTTTCTAATTTTCCCTGTCTCTCTCTCTAGAGATCTGGCTGCCCGTAACTGTCTTGTGGGAGAGGAGAGCGCGGTGAAGATCAGTGATTTTGGAATGTCTCGCGAAGAGCAGGATGGTGTTTATTCTGCTACAGGAGGAATGAAGCAGATCCCAGTCAAGTGGACGGCACCAGAGGCCCTCAATTACGGTACCAACTATCACTTAAAGGAGTCCTACTATGCTTTTTTTTTTTTTTCTCAACTTTCTTTAGTGTGTAATGTTGCTGTTTGAAAAAGTTACTCCAAAGGGAGTTGTTCCGTATCAGTGCACACTGTTTCTGAATTCCCTGAAACGCCTCCATTGTAGTCACGAGTTTTCTTCCGGGAACGTACACAATATTCCACATTTAAATAATTCCAGCCAAAGGCATATGCAAAAAAAAGAAAAATGAAAGGGTGGGCAAGGCCTGGTTGAGTAGTGTTTGTAGTCATTTTTATTTATATAGCGCTTTATATAATACAGATTGTTTCAAAGCAGCTTTACAATAACAGGAAAATGATGCATTTGTTCAGCTGAAGTCAGTTCAGTGGTGATTAAGTTCCGTTGTAAAGATCATCGATGATTAAATGAGTTCATTTCATCTATAAAGCAGTTTTGCAAAAAATTATGTCATTGTCCAGCTCAGTTCAGTTCTCATACAGCATCGGTACAGTCAGATCAATAATATTGTTGAATATTAAATGTCCCTTACTAAGCAATCCAGAGGCGACAGTGGCAAGGAACCCAAACTCCATCAGGTGACAGAATGGAGAAAAAAAAACCTTGGGAGAAACCAGGCTCAGTCGATTTCCAAAACACGCATTTCCAAAGCAGTTGACCAATCACAACTCACTGGTCCAGACAACCAATCAGAGCACATTGCACTTCATAGAAACTGAAACTATACAGAGCGTTACTGACAGACTCGGAAGAGAGGTGCTGCAAAATAATGTGTTTTTTAAACATTCAAGCATGAAAACCTTCTAGTATTCTAGTAGACCCCAAAAACATTGTATAATAGGTCATTTTAGTACACATTGCCAATGGATTGATCCATTAAAAATAGGGTGACCACTGTCTCGTCCCGTATTTCAATTCTTTTTTTAAGTGTCCCAACTTATTATGAAAAATTCTGTTTTGTCCCGTATTTCTTCTTTCCTAAATAAATCCAAAACATGTTAAATAAATGTATACATGTTAAATAAATCTAAGAAAATTTAGTTTATTTCATTTGTATCTCGTATTTGCCCTATTGTTTGTAATTTGCTTCTTTGTTATTTTTTTATAACAAAAATAAAATAACTATGACATATATCGTTATCATGAAATCAAATTTCTCATATCATTAAATATATAGGGGGTTGTATGGGCCCGTCCTATATTTCACCATGAGGAATCTGGTCACCCTAATTAAAAAAGAACTAAAACAGATTTGAATGTGTTTTAGTTGTGTTTCTTAAGTATTTTATGGTAAGTCTGTACCTGTAGTGCACACTGCATTATGTTGACCTTGACTGGTCATGATTAAGGGTTTTATGTCTCAACGCTGCCCTCTGTTGCTTCATCAGGGCGATACACCACTGAGAGTGATGTGTGGAGTTTTGGAGTGCTGTTGTGGGAGACGTTCTCCAGAGGAATCACACCGTATACCATACCACAAAACATGAATAACCAACAGACCAGAGACGAGGTGGAGAGAGGTACTTTGCATACTGTACACACACCACACACATCAAACTACGGCGTATTGCTTGTTTGCAAAGCAAGTGTTGTTCATGTGTCTTTTGTAAGTTTTGTTTTTGTTTTTAGGATATCGTATGCCGGCCCCAAATAACTGTCCGGTTGAAATCTACACCCTTATGTGTCAGTGCTGGCAGTATGATCCAAGAAAACGACCCTCATTTCGCAACCTAAAGGCAGATCTGTATGCTTTAAGTCGATAACGCACACACACACACACTCACATGATTACATGCAAGTGCAGTTATTTGATGAGGCCAAAGCAAAGGATTTATTTTGTAAATTTGTATGGAAAAATTGTATGTACGACTGGAAAAAATGCTTATACAGTAAAGTGCACCACTGGTGCATTACTATTACTAAGAATAGATTATAATTAAGAATATTTTATTTGATATTATATTCAGTTCTGTGTAATGTGGTGTTCCAAAATGGATGTTTAGATCCTGATGTTTAAATAACAAATAAATTATTTTTGACTGATCGTATACAAGTCTGTACATTCAGTTCATTCTACGAAAGTACTGTAAATAAATGTAATATTTATTAATAAAACTTTTATTCAGCATAGGATTGAAATTGATCAAAATTGACAGTAAAGTCAATTATAATCTCACAAAATATTGCAAAAAAATTCCAGAAATCTTAGTAGGAAATTTTGGTTTCCTTCAAAATATTAAGCAGCACAAAGGGTTTTAACATTGATAATAATGAGAAATATTTCTTGAGCAGCAAATTATCATATTTGAATGATTTCTGAAGGATCATGTGACACTGAAGACTGGAGTAATGATGCTGGAAATTCAGCTTTGCATCACAGGAATAAATTACATTTTAAAATATATTCAAATAGAAAATTGTTCATTTAAATTGTAAGAATATTTCACAATATTACAGTTTTTACTTTATTTTTGATTAAGCAGAAGATATCTTTTTCAAAACCAAAAAATCTCACCAACCCCAAACATTTGAACCGTATATACATGCTAACATTATGTTCTGAGAGGGAATTTCATTTTTGTTCACTCCAACAAAAAATGATTTTACTGTTGGCGTGAACAGGTCTTAAATCTTTCATGCATTATTTCTGACAACCTTGCAGTGCTGCAGTTCCGTCATGGATGGATTCCATAAAGCATAATGTTCCTCCAAAACATTTATGCACTGCAGAACTCACAGATACTCAGGTGTGAATAGGCGTGTCTATCTATTCATGCGTCTTATCAGCCTTGGGGACGAAGGAGATATGACAGGTGACTCACGGCCAAACCTGCTCACGGCTTTAACACTTTGCATAACTGAAATGGATCGCGTGATACAAGACTATCATATGACACTTCTTGGATTTTTCATTTCTGCCGATCCAGGATCAATTTTGCTAAGAAAACTGATTGCGATTATTGGGACAAATCACAGATAATCCAAGTATTTGAATTATAAGAAAACATTACAGTGCACTGTCAAACGGATCATTTAAACTCTATAAAAGCATTATTGTGTTTTCACCTCATGTTGCGCACATGTTTCATGTTCTAAAAACGGGTCACACTTTAGTTTAGGGTCCAGTTCTCGCTATTAACTAACTACTATCTATGACTTTTGCCTCATTAAACCCATAATTACTGCTTATTAATAGTTAGTAAGGTAGTTGTTAAGTTTAGGTATTGGGCATGATTAAGGGATGTAGTCATGCAGAATAAGGCATTAATATGTGCTTTATAAGTACTAATAAAAAGCCAATATCCTAGTAATATGCATGCTAATAAGCAGCTAGTTCATAATGACAATTGGACCCTAAAGTAAAGTGTTACTGAAAAATGAATAAAGGAAAAAACATTGTTTTGAAACTGCACTCTGCAGACTGCACAAATGCAATACACTTAAACCAGACTATAACATAATATCAAAACATGCATTTATTTAAAAGATAGCACAAGCACAAAACATTTCACAAAAATAAGTTTGTTAGGTTTAATTAAAGTCCATAGTTCATCACCTTAAAGGGTTAGTTCACCCAAAAATGAAAAATAATGTCATTTATTCCTCACCCTCATGCCGTTCCACACCCGTAAGACCTCCGTTCATCTTCGGAACACAAATTAAGATATTTTTGTTGAAATCTGAAGGCTCAGTGAGGCCTCCATAGGGAGCAAAGATCCATTAATGTACTAAAAACATGTTTAAATCAGTCCATGTGAGTACAGTGGTTCAATATTAATATTATAAAGCGACAAGAATATTTTTGGTGCGCAAAAAAAAACTAAAAAACACTTATATAGTGATAACCGATTTCAAAACACTGCTTCATGAAGCTTCGGAGCGTTATGAATCAGCGAGTCGAATCATGATTCGGATCGCGTGTCAAACTGTCAAACTGCTGAAATCACGTGACTTTGGCGCTCCGAACCACTGAATCAACTCGCTGATTCGATACGGTCCGAAGCTTCATGCTGCAGCGTTTTGAAATCGGTTATATATAAGTCGTTATTTAGTTTTTTTTGGCGCACCAAAAATATCGTCGCTTTATAATATTAATATTGAACCACTGTACTCACATGGACTGATTTAAATATGTTTTTAGTACATTAATGGATCTTTGCTCCCTATGGAGGCCCTTACTGAACCTTCAGATTTCAACAAAAATATCTTGTTTTGTTTTCCGAAAAATATCTTCTTTGTTTTCCGAAAATGAACGGAGGTCTTACGGGTGTGGAACGGCATGGAATAAATGACATTATTTAAATTTTTGGGTGAACTAACCCTTTAACAGCATTTGGTTAAATGGCAATGCAAAAAAACTACTCAGATAATGCAACACTCTAAAAGAACGCTAGGTTATTTCAACTCACATTTGGGTCAAATATGGACAAACTTAAATATATATATATATATATATATATATATATTATTATTATTATATTTAGCTTTTTTTTACAGTGAAGAAAAGATCTAGCATTGTGTGTTTGCAGATCGCACTGATATATTTTATCCATGCAGTGCCGTTCATAAGTGTGGATTAAACATCTAAATATCTTTGGGGTCGAAAATTACAAAAAGGTGTGCACATCCTAAACCCATGTTGGGCACAGGTGTAGGACAAAAGAGATAAAAGACGAAATAAGCTCCATATTTTTTACTTTTTGGGACCAGTGTATTTTATGCACTTTAAATTAAAATATTTGCAAATATGCATTCAAATATGCATCATACCCCTACATTTACTGTGTGTGACACATTTGGAGACATTGAAACTTGGTGCTGGCACATATTTGAGCACCTTGAATGAAACTATTTCCACGCGCGCGACAGAATAAATGCATTCTGATCTATATCAGTTTTTCTGGCGCAGAATAATCAGCCACATGATGAGAGAAATGAAGATAAAGTAGCGTGATTTTTTTTTTTTCAGAAGGGGGGATAAATGTCCCTCCCTTTTTTGTCTCTCAGAATTGCTTTGCAATGCATATTTGACAAATAGAAACCCAAAGTTCAATTTATGGAGAGTTAAAGACGTCATCCGTGTTCTGAGAGGATGACATTGATGGTCCTCATGTGTTAAACAACATGCCTATGTGACATGCTGAGTTTCACGTGACAGCTGCACATGATAGCAAATACCGTTTGAAGGGCCTGAAGGTATTCCCACATGGATCACCTGCCTCCTCACAACACTCACTGGTTGGTCCTGTCAGAGTGCTTGGTGTTTGCCATGTGTGAGCTAGGTTTATGCAACTCATTATTTTATGAAAAAACAAAATCCAGTTTCATAAGCAATCACGTGGGTTTCGAAAGGCACATTGGACAATGGTTCCCAGCTAAATGCTTGACAGGATGATCAGCCTCAGAGGGGGTTAGGACCTCATCAGCTGGTCAGGCATGTAGCAGGACACCTTTCTAAAAGGGCGTTTCAAAGCATTGTGTGGAAGTGCCTGTGGCAGATTCTCTGAGTGTTTCTGACAGATCTTTGGTCAAATTACACCTTTAATTGGCTGTTTTTGTCCACATGCAATTAAAATACAGCTCAGTAAACTGGACATATTGTCATACCAGTTCTGAACCACATCAGGGATCCGTTTGCAGGAGGACATTTGAATTGTTATGCTCTGCAAGTGGTTTTGCTACAGATGGAGAGTTAATTCTGCTTGGATATTAGCATTTGTGTATTGATTCTTGAAATGTCTTTGAACTGCACTTCCTAGAGCATAAACACCAGAGAGATTCAGGTGGCTACTCTTTTGGTTTAGTTCGCATGGAAAAAGATGTTTGTTAGAAACACATTATTGAAGTGGTTCCCAAACAAGGGACTGGACCCACTCGGGGCCCTCGACACAATTCCAGGGGGACCGCAAAATGTTTTAAAATAGCTAAAAAATAATGTTCTTTCAAGAACTGTCATTTATTTAGGGGTTACCGTACTGGTTACAGTATTTGACGGTATGTTTAAAATTGTGATTTCCAGACACGAAATTGTCAGAATTAATTTTTTTCTAGTTATGAGAAGCTTTAAAGTATTTAATTGGCCAGAAATGTTTGTACAAAAATGACACGCCTTATCAAACGACTGGAAACATGTATATTTATTGGTCATAAAAGGTGTGAACCCTGTATCATGAGTATTGAGTGCATTTCCTGTGTTTTCCCAGCAAATTCACCTCAGGGTCAGACCGTGCAATGCTGAAATCACAAAACACCTAAGAGCTACACCTCAGACTCTAGAGGCCTCTGTTAACATGTTAAATGTTAAAGATCAAGGCAGTCCAATTAGAAAAAGACAAGACAAGTATGGCATGTTTGGAAGGGTTGTCAGGAGAAAGCTTCTTTTCTCTAAAAAGAACATGGCAGCACGGCGTAGGTTTGCAAAGCTGCATCTGAACAAACCTCGAGACTTCTGGAACAATGTCCTTTGGACAGACCAGACCAAAATGTTTGGCCATAATGCACAGCGCCAGCATCTCAGCACAAACGCCTCATACCACACTGGATCATTTTTGGCTTGTTTTGCAGCCACAGGACCTGCTGAGTCGACCATGAACTCCTCTGTATGCCAAAGTATTCTAGTCAAAAGTGAGACAGCTAAAGCTTGGCCGCAATTGGGTCATGCAACAGGACAATGATCCCAAGCACACCAGCAAATCTACAACAGAACAGCTGAAAAAGAAAAGAATCAAGGTGTTGCACTGGCCCAAAGTCCAGACCTCAAAATGTTGTGTCGGGACCTTAAAAGAGCTGTGAACCTCAATGAACTGAAGTTCCTCCAGAACGATGCGAGAGACTGATACTGTCACGCAGAAAATGATTCCTGCTGCTAAAAGTGTCTCTACAAGCAATTGAATCATAGTTTGTCACCCATTGCTTTTCCCTTTTGGCTTTATTTTTGTTCAATGAATTATGACACAGTGTTCTTGTTTTTTTATCTGAGGTTGTATTTACCTAATAAAAACCTATTTTATTTGTATCATTTGATATATAACGATACTGGGTGCTTATGGACTGCATTTTGTTTTTGCTTAGCTCTAGAAATTGCCTCTTTTTGTAATATCTATGTCGGTGGTGGCATCACATGCTCAGGCACGCGGCACATTACATATACTGCTCACTGTTACTATCAGCCTGACTATCAGTAAGTCATTGTCACGGTCGGGTGCTCAGTTCGAGTGAGATAGATGACTAGATGACTAGCTGAAATTCATCCACACAAGCTCAAAAGTTTGTCTTTGACGCTTCGCTTCACAGCTCGTCATTCCAGATAATTCTCTAAACCGTTTGGCCTCTCACAAGTTGAGATCTTCAAGATCTGATCCTAATCAAAGCATGTCTATTTCCGCCAAGCCGCTCTTCCCAGTTAGTGGGTGTGTTTTTGACAAATGGACCTCACTCCGCTTGTCATTGAGATAATTTATAATACTATGGTTTCTAATTTTGCTTATGATGGTTTTGTAAGATGCTTTTACTTTCATATCTGTGTCACATGAATTACTTCTGGTGATATGAACCAAGTTACCTTTAGTGATTCCTTTTATCTGATAAACTGTGTATGTGTGTATCGATTAATCGCGATTAATCACATTCAAAATAAAAGTTTGTGTTAACATAATATATGTGTGTGCTGTGTATAATTATTATGTATATATACTGTATATATATTTGCAAGAAAAAGTATGAATCTGTGAAAATGCATAATTTTAACAACATAATTTTTTTATTTAGTACTGTCCTGAATAAGTTATTTTACTTTTCTTTTCTTTTTTTTTATACATATAGAATGACCCATTCAAATGTTTCTGAGCCATTGATTCTCAACACTGTGTGTCGGCTCAATACGGCTGTTTTTTTTTGTTTTGTGATGGTTGTTTATGAGTCCCTTGTTTGTCCTGAGCAGTGAAACTGCACAATGTTCTTCAGAAAAGTCCTCCAGGTCCTGCACATTCTTCAGTTTTCCAGCACCTTTTGCATATTTGAACCCTCCAGCAATGACTGTACGATTTTAAGCTCCATCTTTTCACACTGAGGACAACTGAGGGACTCAAACACAACTATTAAAAAAAGGTTGAAACATTCACTGATGCTCCAGAAGGAAACACGATGCATGACGAGCCGGGGGGTGAAAACTTTTGAACAGGATGAAGAGGACCACATTTTTCTTATTTTGTTTAAATATATAAAAACAATTAATTTAGTACCGTCCTTCGAAAGCAACAGAAGATACTCACATGTTTCCCGGAAAGTACCATTTACCTTGATTTTCAAATTCAATAGGTTGTGTGAAAAGATGGATCTTATAATCGTACAGTCATTGCTGGAGAGGGTTCAAATATGCAAAAGATGCTGAAAAACTGAAGAATGTGCAGGACCTGGAGGATTTTTCTGAAGAACATTTGTCAGTTTAACTGCTCAGAACAAACAAGGGACTCATGAACAAGCATTACACAACAAAAAAACAAAACAGCCGTGGATCATCCAGGGAACGACACAAAGTATTAAGAATCAATGGTTTATAGACTTTTGATCGGGGTCATTTGAATAAATTCAGCAAATTCTTTATCTTGTGGACTATATGTAAACATTTGTTATGTAAAATATCTTATTCAGGACAGTACTAAATAAAAGATAACATGCATTTTGTATGATCCCTCTTATTTAGTTAAAATTATTCACATTTTCACAGATTCTGCAAGCGGTTCACATACTTTTTCTTGCACCTGTATTATGTAAACACACTTTTATTAAACTTTTATTTAGAATGCAATAATCGATTGTGTGTGTGTGTGTGTGTGTGTGTGTGTGTGCGTGCGTGCGTGCGTGTGTGTGTGCTTGTTTATGTGATTTATGAGGGCACAAATTTGTATAATGACATGGGTATTACACTGGTATTACAACATCAAGGTGGTTTATGAGGACATTTCAAATGTCCCCGTAAATCAAATCGCTTTAAAAACATATTAAACAATGTTTTATTAAAAATTTTAAAATGCAGAATGTCTCCTGTGAGGGTTAAGTTTAGGGGCAGGGGCAGTGTAGGGGGATAGAATATACAGTTTATACAGTATAAAAACCATTACGCCTATGGAGAGTCCTCATAATGCTGTTGCACCAACGTGTGTGTGTGTGTGTGTGTGTGTGTGTGTGTGTGTGTGTGTGTGTGTGTGTGTGTGTGTGTGTGTGTGTGTGTGTGTGTGTGTGTGTGTGTGTGTGTGTGTGTGTGTGTGTGTGTGTGTGTGTGTGTGTGTGTGTGTGTGTGTGTGTGTGTGTGTGTGTGTGTGTGTGTGTGTACAGTATGTGTGTGTATATGGGGGTAACACATTACAAGTAATGCGGGTTACGTATTCAGATTACGTAAACAAGTAACTAGTAAAGTAACGTGTACATTTTTTCAAATAAGTAATGAAATCAGGAGTAAGTGCAGAGGCATTGTGTGCACTGAGTAAACATGATGGTTATAGTAGTTCTAAATGTGAGCACTTACTCATCTCACTTACAGATAAAGTATTCCTCAAAATGAATAAAAACAAAAATGCAAACTCAGAATATTACGCAAACTTGCAATAATTAAATGCTAACACAAGTGTGCTTTATGTATTTAAATATCACTTTATTAACCAATGTCTTTGCTGCTGTTTGTTTAGTTTTTTTTATTGCTGAAGCAAATTGAACTTTCTTCTCCTGTGTGCTGTTTTTCTGTGATCCAGAACAGCAGCAGAGCTGAAATGTTTGTTTGAGGTGCGCCCTCTGTACAGGTTTGATATTGCATTTCCTTTAGTCTGAGGCTTATTCATTTCACGTCAAGTGTGAAAAGGGCTTTACATTAGCCAAAAATACAACTTTTTTGTTATTACATAACAAACAAGCCCAGCCCAGGTGAGAAAGAGTAACGCAAAAGTAACATAACACATTATTAAAAGTAACAGTAATGTAATATTGTAACACATTACTTTTAAAAGTAGCTTTCCCCATCACTGGAATTATAATATAATGCACACTTTAGTTTTCAGTCTGTAAAATGACTTTAAATCATACAGATTTCAGATTAATTGTCCACAATATTAAAACATTATTGAATTTATTTGGACAAAGATTTAGTGGCATGATCATTGAGCTGAAATGGAGAAAACGTTAATCAGCTGTACATAAGTGAAGGGTTGACCTGTCTTTGATTGACAGTGATTCATGTGACATCCTTTTGTCATCAGTGATGGAATGTCCTCGTGAAAGATTGCAAAGGCATGGTCATGTGATTCCTGTTATCCTTGGAATGCCGCCCTGATAACCATCTGAGGGCCACACTTTGTCACATGTTCTCGACCTGTTTTTTTGGTGAAACGCACCTCCAGAACGCTACAATAACCACATGCTCTCCAGCCAAGTGTGAAGATATGCACACACACCCATTTTTGTTTTCCAGACGTGAGCCTGACTTTGGGATGCGAGATAAATTAATATGCTACAAGGGAAACGTTTGGACACACTTGATTTGATTTACAATATGTCTGTTGATCTAAATGTTTCTGACCAAATGCTAGAAATTAGTTTTGCATGTTAAAGAAATGAATGCCTTTAACATTTTTGGTCACTTACTTTCCATACTTTCATTAGTGTTATTTCAGAGTTTTGACATTTTTTTATTGTGAGAAGTATTGTAAATGTTAAGTGAGTCTTATTGAATGGATGATGCAATAGAGAATATTTTTATATAAAAGTTTTCAAATCCCAGAAAGAAAAAAAAAAAAGCAATTTTCAAATTTAGTATTTTTCTATATATTTAGATTAGATTAAATACAGCTTTATGAGGCAGGGAAATTGATTGTTTATGTATTTTATTCTTTAAAATAATTTAATAATAAATACAATTTAAATCTAAACGTAATGCTGTTAAAAGTAAGGGGGGTGGAATAATCAAATATTGTGCTTTCAGAACATTCAGAAAATATGTCTGTCCTATGTATTTGAAATATATTTATACAATTCATGATTTAAAACGAAAGCGAATGCAGACAGTGTTGATAAAAATAAAACCACAGAATTATCACAATATGCAAATTTGAATGTAAATTATGCCTTAGTTAAGCAATAGATATGCATTGTATTAAGATGATTAAAAATGCTAAATGTTCACTGTTTGAGTTATTTCCCTTGATGTGAGCAACATCTGTTATCTGATGTACAGTTTTGTTGTAAATTGATTTAAACAGGAAGCTATATGGCCGGTTTCACAGACAAGACTGAAAGCAATTTAGTTTTGTCTTAACATGCACCATTAATGTTTTTTTTTTTCCTAAGGCACGTTTATAAAAGCTAAATGCCCTTAGGCCTAATCTGGGTTTAATCTAAGCACCCTATGTGAAACTGGGTTTAAAAGTCTTTGCAAGGCAATTAGTCATTTTTATTCAAATGCTCCGATACCGCGTGAGCAGTGTTTGTGTCCAGACAAAGAAACACTGGCAACGGAGATTAACGTATGCGCAAGCTTGTCGATCAAATCCCCTTTTACAGGCATCATGAATGTTTCGGTCAGATGTCAATAGCAAAGTAAAACTAGGCACAGAAACGTTAACGTCGCACGAGTGAGAGAGAATGAGAGAACGAATTTGGATTCAAACTCAAACGTATATGCAAGTAAAAACTTAAACTGTAACGTGATTTATGTAGAACGAGTGGTTCCCTACAGGCCTACATTGTTACAGGAAAGCGGTGTCATGACAAATCGACACGATTTGCTACACGAACAATGTTATTCATTTAAAATATGTAGCTTAGCAACTATATAGTGCATATTAAAACAAACGTGTTTCTTTCACTTGATAAACTGTTAGTAATAAATATCTAATAATAATAGCCTATTAAGTGAATTAACATCATTACTTTCTTTATATAGGGTAACGGAAATATTTGGACATTTAATTGCATTCAAGATGATTGTGAATCATGTAGGGCAGGGATGGGCAACTCCAGTCCTCGAGGGCCACTGTCCTGCAAAGTTTAGCTCCAACCCTGATAAAACTCACCTGCCTGTAGCCTTCTAGTAATCCTGAAGACATTGATTAGCTGGTTCAGGTGTGTTTGATTAGGGTTGGAGCTAAACTCTGCAGGACAGTGGCCCTCGAGGACTGGAGTTGCCCATCCCTGATGTAGGGTAAGTGTAAATGCATGTATAAAAGCTATCAGGCTAATGGGGTATCTCTGTTTGCTAGTACATAAGTTAACTAATACAGACATAAGTAGCTCAAACAGCATTACATGATTTTGTAGGAATTGTAAACAGGCACTTTAAAAGAGTGCCTATTAAAAGTAATTTGATCTTGGGGTCCTAATGGAGACTAATTTCCATCAGTAATTTAATGCGTCTTCTTGCGCTTTCACACAGAATTATGTCAAAATGGCCATACCGGTGAGTATATATTTGTGAAACATAATCGGTCATGTCTTAAGTAAACAGTTGAGACTGAGAAAGAAAACACAACATGTTGGATACGTGCAGCTCTTAAAGTGACAGCAGCCTAATAACCCTCCTGCTGTCTTTTTCCTTAAAGTTCATCTAACAACTAAAGACAAAAAAAACTTTGATAAGGATTAATCTATATTTAATAGCCTACTATGCAGTGTTATTTTACATTTAATTACTTTTTTTTAATTTAGTTTCTGTACCTGAAAATTAGAGTCGAGCAGATACAGGTGCTCCGGTTATGTAACGCAGCAGTTCAGCAGCAGCTACTTCAGAAAACACTGATAGTATCTGGTATGTACCCAACAGAGAACAATGTCAATCATTGAGATATTGGCTATTTAGATGTGTCTTGTGACTTATGAGTTGAATGCCTGCAAAAGAAGCTTGATAATAACTATTAAACTGGCTCACCTTGCTATTTCTTTTATATAGTCAAGAAAAATAAAATATGGGTAATGGCAACACCACTCAATTTATGCAACATTAATTCAATATTTTTTAGGTTAAAATACATAACTATTTTTTGTTACATTCCTCATCATTTTTAAGGATGTTTTTGCCTTCACTAGTTCAGACAGATTTTTTAAAAAGTACAAATATGTAGTCTCTTATTTAATATGAGCTCATAATTACTGCATGTATAATTATTATAGAAGAACTGGAAAAAGTTGTATCTTAGTCGCACTGCTGGGAAGTTCAAGTCAACTATACTCGAGTAGAGTTTTACTTACAGTCCAATGATCAGGAATAGATGATTCTTTGCATGAGTTGAAAGCAGATTTGATTTATTCGGATACTCAAAAGAAGTGCAGTTTTTGCCCTGTAGACAAAGAGAACAAAGCACTGAAAGTTTCCTACTCTTGCTCATTAACATGTTTGCCCTGATTTTCTTGATTTGGACTGGTTGACTGCACGGCAATCTAAATCAAAAGTTCAAAACTTCTGGTAGACGTGGGAAAAAAAAGCAAAGAAAATAATCTCACCTGAAGGTGGATTGCTTTTGTCAAAGGTGGTCTGAATAGTCTTTAGTCCAAGTGTAATTATAATTACGTCTAGTAAGACTAGTATGACATCTTAAAAAAAAAAAAAGAAAAAAAAAAAGGTCAGACAGCAGACAAGATATTCATCAGTCTTGTCAGGTGAGTGTCACAGCCACCCTGATTTCATTTCCAGAAGATAGACCTGGAACAGGTGAGAAGTGACACACCTCCAGACCAGATTACCAGCTATAAATACAGCTGCACCCGACTCCGAAATCACAAGAAGAGAGCTTCACCCGACAGATCATCTCTTAACTTCGCCATGGGGAACTTCGTCGACTGCTGCCGAGGCTTCTGGTGCCGGACCAAAAACCCTGACATCCGGATCAGCCTGCCTGCAGTCTGCTTCGTGTGGCAGATCGCCATGGTCATCTTGTTCGGACTGTTTGTGCGTTACGATGAAGAATCGGATGCGCACTGGTCTGAGCACAAACATCAGAAGAACATCACGAGTGACATCGAGAACGACTTCTACTTCAGATACCCAAGTGAGTAGGCCTTTTCATGTTCTGCAGGGTTTGATACTAATAAGGCAAAGTAACACAATGTTTTGTTGAGCTTTCATTAGGTCATCCATTAATCGTCCCCATCACTTTCCTCAGGTTTCCAGGACGTACATGTGATGATCTTTGTAGGTTTTGGCTTTCTCATGACCTTCCTGAAGCGCTACAGCTTTGGCGGGGTCGGATTCAACTTTCTCATCGCCGCCTTTGGTCTGCAGTGGGCTCTGCTCATGCAGGGCTGGTTCCACTCTCTGGACCCGATTGATGGCGCAATCAAGATCGGAATTGAGAGGTACGTTTTGCACCTCGCATTCTTAGTATGCATAACATTTATTTAAGGTCATCGGTTACTCTTGCACATGTGCCATAAGGTGGCCGTTTAAATCAGCACATTGCAAATGTGACTTTCTTGAACAATGCATCAGCTGATATATTAAAAAAAAGTTTCATTTCCCATCTTGCACCACCAGTCTCATCAATGCCGACTTCTGTGTGGCGGGATGTCTCATTGCATATGGAGCTCTCCTGGGAAAAGTCAGTCCGGTGCAACTGATGGTCGTGACACTTTTCGGCATCACACTGTTTGCGGTTGAGGAATACATCATTCTTGATCTTCTCCATGTAAGTAGCTTTGTTATTTTCATTTTGGTTAAATTTGTATTCATTTTGTTATCAGGGATATTATTGTTAACGGAAAGTAAAACTGAAGCCATAAAAACATAACTTATTTTATTTCAGCTAGTTGCCATGGAGCCATTTTTCATTTTCTTTTAGTTTAACTTTAAGTACTAAAATAACTGAAACTAAAAATGAAGTAAACACTAATATGAATTTTATAGGCATGGATTTTTTTAAAGAATAAAAATGACAAAAACAACAAAATTGCTAAATCGTTACTAAAATGAAAATTAAAACGTAAACATATTAATAGAAACTATTATGGACTATCAAGGATACTGAAAATAATATTGTTTGTCATGCGTGTTTTTTTTTATCATTTTGAATATTTTTTTATTTCAGTTTATTTGCAGTTATTCATTTTAGTGTTTTGACTTAAAAAAAGGAGTTTTTAATCTAATACTGATCTCTATTTCTTAAAGGGATAGTTCACCCAAAAATGAAAATTCTGTCATCATTTACTCACCCTCAAGTTGTTCCAAACCTGCATGAGTTTCTTTGTTCTGCTGAACACAAAAGAAGATAGAGTGAAGAATGTATATAACCAAATAGTTGATGGGCCTCATTGACTTCCATATATGGAAAAAAATACTATGGAAGTCAATGGGTTCCATCAACTGTCTGGTTACCAACATTCTTCAACACATCTTCTTAGAAATCTATACAGATTTAAGGGTGAGTAAATGATGACAGAATTTACATTTTTGGGTGAACTATAGTTTTAGTTCTTGATGATGACCCTGGTGAGTAGCAATCATCCTGAAAATTCAAAATCAAGAGATTTTAATAAATTGTCTCTTACAGGTTCGTGACTCTGGCGGATCCATGGTCATCCACACTTTCGGAGCCTACTACGGTCTCACAATATCATGGATTCTTTATCGACCGAAGCTAGACGAAAGCAAGCATCTGAACGGCTCTGTCTACCACTCTGATGTCTTTGCTATGATTGGTATGTTATGACTCCTTTTATGCGTAATTTTTATGTTACACATCCTTGATAAGATCTTACATGAGATCTACGCGTTTAAAAAAAATCCAGTCCTTTATCTGAAGATGTTTCCTCTTACAGGGACCCTGTTCCTCTGGATGTTCTGGCCCAGTTTCAACTCTGCCATCTCAGATCATGGAGACGGTCAACACCGGGCGGCCATAAACACCTACCTTGCTCTGGCTTCCTCTGTACTTACTACATTTGCCATATCCAGCCTTTCTGCCAAGAAAGGAAAACTGGACATGGTAAGTTACAGCACTTTATTATGTCATCATAGCGTCTGCAGTGTCCTATTTGTGTTTTGTAACATTGCACCTGTTTTGTGCAACTTAGGTTCATATCCAGAATGCAACTCTGGCAGGGGGCGTTGCTATGGGCACAGCGGCCGAATTCATGATCTCACCCTACGGTTCTCTCATCGTTGGCTTCTTCTGTGGGATATTGTCCACGTTCGGCTACCTGGTGATCTCTGTGAGTGTGACAGAAGAGCAGATTTCAGCGTCATTTGCACTGTGAGAACAGACTAATTTATACCATATTACATTCATTTTCCCCATGTAGCCCTTCATGGAGAAGTACCTGAAGATTCAAGACACCTGTGGCATCCACAACCTGCACGCCATGCCTGGGCTCCTCGGAGGAGTTGTAGGTGCTATCACTGCGGCTACTGCCAGCGAGTCTGTCTATGGACACGAAGGGTGAGTGTGAATGTTTAGTTATTAGTATACAATTAAATTGAAAAATTTGAATCTTTATATAGTGATTTATACAATACAGATTGTTTCAAGGCAGCTTCTAGTGGTTAAAAAATAAAACTGCATGCATTTTGCGGAAGACAATTGTTTTGGTTGTGCTTCGGCTCTGCGTGACTGTGTGGATGAATATGGTTCTTTCCTATAACTTAAAGAGAAAGAGAGATTATCCTACTGTTTATAAAACATTCACTATAGGCTTAAGAGATATAACCAGTTTAGATAGAAAGGATCTCAAGCTGACTAGCTGAAGATGTTACGATAGCTATTCCCATTAATAGACACCCTACTTCCTTGAAAATAAATTCCAGCACAGCAACAATCACAATGAAACCACCCATCAGATAATTCTTTACAATGAACTCTGTCAGAGCGCTTCATATGGCAATTTATCTGTTCAATAAAATACCTTACTCACTTGTTGAGTAATAAAAACAACATCTCTGCATCGCTTTACAACATTTAAAATCCCTCGGTTCTCGCCATCTCCAAAAAGCAAAGCCGATGTTGATTCTTGTTTTATTACGAGCTCTGTCACATTCTCTTTTTGCCAAAAGACTCTCCTCTGTTTGACATTTTTTTAAATGGCTGATTACCTGGAGGTTGGAGATTTAGCTGCTCCATGTCATCCTTTCAGGGTTGCCAGGTTTTCACAACAAAACCCGCCCAATTGCTACTCAAAACTATCCCAAAACTAGCCCAATCGCATTTCAGAGGGTCCCCCGGTAAAAAACGTCTTGCGGGTGGTAAAATCTATGTTATTTTGGCAGGGTTCCGTTGCTATATTTCGCATTCCCGGGGCTAAATATCGAATTATTCTGGTCGCTTTAACCCGCCGACATGAAAAACAGCCCTAGGCAACAGTGTTAAAGTAGCCCAATTCCATGGGAAGCCCACAGACTTGGCAACACTGCAAACTTTCTCGCTTATTGTGACAACTAACCTATATCACTCCCACACCATACACGGGTCAAAGTAGCCGGAGCAACTTTTCTTTACTTGCATATATAACAAGACACATACACAGGCGAGTGGCGCATGTACACAATTTCCTGTTAAACCATCCCGCCAGGTCTAAAATCTAAACGCTTATAATAGTGTTACCATAGTGAATCAGGGTACGACAAAAACATGTTTTGGAAGAATGATTGATGATGTGTTATTTCAATTTTGTTAATTTTGAATAAAAAAAGTACAAGTACAAAGTACAAGTTTTAATATTGTCAACAATCAGGAAATTACTTTGTTTCAGCTGTAAAGCAGCTCTACAGAAGGCAATAGTGTCATTATTCGGCAATTCAGATTCAATTTCATCATCTAGCTTAATTCAGTTCTAATTTTGTTCTCATCAAATAGTGTCAGTGCAGTTAAATCGATAATTTTACTGAATATCAATAGTCTTTTTGAATATTAAAAGTGTGTACAGGCTGTGTTGCTGATACAATTCTTTTTCTTTTTCAGGTTGGTAAACACCTTTGATTTCGTAGGGGACTTTGCTAAGAGGACGCCTGCCATGCAAGGAGGCTTCCAGGCAGCTGGGATTTGTGTTGCTCTTGTTTTTGGAATCGTTGGTGGAATTATAGTAGGTGAGCATCCCAAAAAAAAAGGGGGGGGGGGGGGGGTGTATATATACTAAAATACTGTCTGTCCACATGTAAGAATATAAAATGTAGCAGCTGCATGAAGATATATAAATAAATATGATATTTTAGTATAAGTGATTACATTTTTTGTTGATTTTTTTATTTTATTTGAAGTTTTAGTAATTGGTATACACATATATCGAGTGTGTGTGTGTGTGTTCCTAACGTGTGCTCACCTAAAGGATTATTAGGAACACCTGTTCAATTTCTCATTAATGCAATTATCTAATCAACCAATCACATGGCAGTTGCTTCAATACATTTAGAGGTGTGGTCCTAGTCAAGACAATCTCCTGAACTCCAAACTGAATGTCAGAATGGGAAAGAAAGGTGATTTAAGCAATTTTGAGCATGGCATGGTTGTTGAAATGGTTGGGAAAAACATCCAGTATGCCGCAGTCCTGTGGGCGAAAATGCCTTGTTGATGCTAGAGGTCAGAGGAGAATGGGCCGACTGATTCAAGCTGATAGAAGAGCAACTTTGACTGAAATAACCACTCGTTACAACCGAGGTATGCAGCAAAGCATTTGTGAAGCCACAACACGCACAACCTTGAGGCGGATGGGCTACAACACCAGAAACCCCACTGGGTACCACTCATCTCCACTACAAATAGGAAAAAGAGGCTACAATTTGCACAAGCTCACCAAAATTGGACAGTTGAAGACTGGAAAAATGTTGCCTGGTCTGATTAGTCTCGATTTCTGTTGAGACATTCAGATGGTAGAATCAGAATTTGGCGTAAACAGAATGAGAACATGGATCCATCATGCCTTACTACCACTGTGCAGGCTGGTGGTGGTGGTGTAATGGTGTGGGGGATGTTTTCTTGGCACACTTTAGGCCCCTTAGTGCCAATTGGGCATCGTTTAAATGCCACGGCCTACCTGAGCATTGTTTCTGACTATGTCCATCCCTTTATGACCACCTTGTACCCATCCTCTGATGGCTACTTCCAGCAGGATAATGCACCATGTCACAAAGCTCGAATCATTTCAAATTGGTTTCTTGAACATGACAATGAGTTCCCTGTACTAAAATGGCCCCCACAGTCACCAGATCTCAACCCAATAGAGCATCTTTGGGAGGTGGTGGAACGGGAGCTTCGTGCCCTGGATGTGCATCCCACAAATCTCCATCAACTACAAGATGCTATCCTATCAATATGGGCCAACATTTCTAAAGAATGCTTTCAGCACCTTGTTGAATCAATGCCACGTAGAATTAAGGCAGTTCTGAAGGCGAAAGGGGGTCAAACACAGTATTAGTATGGTGTTCCTAATAATCCTTTAGGTATATATAGGTATATATACCTATATACATATATATTATATATATTATATATATATATATATATATATATATATATATATATATATATATATATATATATATATACACACTGTATATAATTACAGTTATTCATTATTTTATTTAAAATAATGAGATTTTTTTTTTTTAATGATTTTAGTTTTACTTGACTATAATAACCCAGGTATATGTATATACAGGTTGCATCCTGAGACTGCCCATCTGGGGAGACCCATCCGATGATAACTGCTTTGATGATGAGGTGTACTGGGAGGTGAGTTTAAATTTGTATTTAATTGTTGCACAGCTGCGTGGCACTATAGAACTCAAATGAGAATTATAAATGTGACAAGTAGCCTGGTTTCTTCTATACAGTGTGAATTCTTTAGGTCTGTGTTTTTTAAAAAAAGTCATTCTTTACAGGTGCCTGAAGATGAGGAGAGCATGCCTCCCATTCTAGAGTACAACAGTCACATGGTCGGCAAACATCCTGACATGATGTAAGTTTGAACTCTCTTGATGTTATACAAAGAGAGACCATACTGTAACTATTATAATACGCTATAGATTTATATATAGAATATACATATGATGTATCAAAATATCATATGTTTATGTTATCTTATTTAGTTAAAATTCTCTATATTAGAAGTAATTTGAACTTTTCTTTGAAGTCTTTACATAATGTAAAAGTACTTGTTCACCATGAGATGGCAGTACACACCACATAATAGATGACCGGGCAATTGTGTAGTAGCATTTCAGGAAAGAAAGAACTCCATACTCCAACTCCATATTTATGCAAAATGACCACGATGATGAGTCTGTTATTTGAGAACAATTTAAATAGTTTTATGTAATTTTATTATCTTAAATAAGTCTTAAATATTTCTTTTTTTCATCATTCAGGTCAGACACTAACTTCTCTGTGGAACAGAGCTAATGCAAGAATTAAGGAATGCACAATGTCTTTATGACCAAAGATGAACCTGATCACATCATATCGAGACAAACAAATGAAGAGACAGAAAGAATGTTCAGACTAAGTCTGTGCTCAAGAGAATCTATTACCTGTAATACCTTTTGGAGGTATTGGCCTGCAGGGCTACAAGGGTCAGCTCTTAGTTCATTTTCAAGTCTGTGTGCTTTAGAGTCCGCTAATTTAATTTAATTTAATCAAGATGTTTATGCATGTATAATTTCTGAAAATAATGCATATATATTTCATAATTTACCTGTACTACTAGTTCTAGACTTAAATTATATTAAGTTTCAACCATTCTGGAAAAGAATGAAATAATAATTATTGTACTTTATCATGTTTGCTGTGTTAAGGAATAGGCTAGTACAATTTTGATGTGATGAAAGTGTTAGTTATTTATCTATAGTTATTTTCAAGTGTACAGTTATGTGATACTGTTTCCTTCCTGATATGTAGACTATTATGATTCTGATTAGGAAGGATTAAATGAGAACTTTTGAGATCTCAATGTATCTGTAGAGCATGTAGAATGATAGTAATATTATTTCTTTGGAGTTTTTTATTAGTATAAATCTTTACATTCTTTGCTATTTTAAATATAATGTTTAAAATAAAAAGTAATTATTATGGTCTTTCTGCTCAATGACTTTACTTCTTTGATAAATGTTTGTTAATTAACATTTTATGAACGGCAATATTGTACTTTATAATTTAACTTAAACTGTTGCTTTAAAAGGCACAATATGTACGATTTTTGGATTAAAATATTCAAAAACCACTAGAACAGTGTTATATATTTTGTTGACTTGTGCACTTACACTATCCCAAATGTTTCCAAGAATGTTTAAATCCAGAGAAATAAGCAATTTTAATCAGGAAACGGACCGTGTCCGTGCATCGCCTATCAATGACATCATACCCGTTACCCTCGATTTCCGTTTTATTTTGTAGAAACCATGGAAACACCAAAGATGTGTGTTTATCAGACAGGTGAGCAACTGTTTGGATACATTCATCGACAGAAAACGAATCATTGTCATCACTTGTTTAAATCTTGTTTTCTTGATTTACTCCGAGTACCATGTTTTACCATGACTAATATGGATCTAGCTCACTGCAGTGTGCAACAAGTGTCTCATAGTAGCTGCCGAGCGAACGCACAGAGTAGCATTATAGCATAACTTTCAACACACTCAAATATCTAATATGATAAAACAGCGCTGCGTTACCTCACATACGCATGACGGGAAAAAGCGGAAGTGGTCAAAAGCTCTGCGAAATAAAGGCGTCATCAAGCTACACCTTTGTTTTGAATAAGCAACCATAATGGCAAAATGTTGTGGCATTAATTCTCTCAAATATAAATTAAGGCAATTATGCATCTTCTGCCAGACATTCCTTAAAACATCTCTTACCAAATCACTTGTTTTTGAGTGTTTTAAAGTGCCCTTACTATACACTGTAAAAAAAAATATTTTTAAGTACAATCAACTTGGATGTTTAAGTCATTTCAACTTAAATTACATTAAACTGACTTTAAAAAAAATGTAAAATCTTGTATAATCTTGTATTTTTTTTTCGAATATTACCTTTTCATGCATTGTGTAGCTGTTTGTGAATGTAAAAGGTCTGCAGTTATTGTCTCTTAAAGGTCCCGTTCTTCATGATCCCACTGTTCAAACTTTAGTTAGTGTGTAATGTTGCTGTTAGAGCATAAATAATACCTGTAAAATTATAAAGCTCAAAGTTCAATGCCAAGCGAGATATTTTATTTAACAGAAGTTCCCTTTCAAAGCCTACAGCGAACGGCCGGCTTGGACTACATCCTGGTACTTCCTTCATTAATTACGTCAGTCAGTAGAACAGTAGAACAGACTAACCTCCGCCCACAAGAATATGCGAAAAACGGGGCGTGGTCTTGTTGCTGTCCCACGTGGAGAAAAGGAACTGTTGCGTTTGACTGCATACATCTCCCGTTAAGAGGCGTGACCTTTCCGTGCAAGTTACGTGCGTTAAGCTGCTGTCAAATCACAACACAGGAACCGTGCCACGTGCGCTAAGCTGCGGTCAAATCACAACACAGGAACCGCTGGCACAATCAGAACTCGTTACGTATTTCTGAAGGAGGGACTTCATAGAACAAGGAACTCATCAGCCGTTTTTAGGACAGTGAAAACAGCGGTATACAGATAAGTACATTGTGTGAAAAATACTGTTTTTTTTACACACGAAACATGAACACATGTTATATTGCACACTGTAAACACAATCAAAGCTTCAAAAAAACACGAAGAACGGGACCTTTAAAAGTAAGAATCGATTCTGAACTGCGGAAACTTCCTGTTACCAATGTAATACATTTGCATAATGCCAGCCTATGGTCTTCATTGGCTGCCCACGATCAACATACTTTGACCCGTCCTCAAACACTGCAGTGTATAGCTGAGGCCTGAAAGAGTTTAATTCTTGTTGTCGACATGTCGAGAAGAAGCGCTGTGCATCTTTTCATGCACTTCAAAAGGATGAGGACTCGCGCTGGAATTGATCCGGTAAATCCACGCCATCGTAACTGTTCGTAGCCCTGTATGCAAGTACTGAGAAAGCCTCCGGAGCTGAAATTTAGATGTGGTAATGGCCGTTTCGTTTCCAATACACACTGTAAGCAGTAGACCACTCAGATCATCAGGATCAAGTCAGTTAGAAATACCAAGGGTTCACTCAAAGCAAGGAGAGTCTGCTTTTAGCTATTATGCGAAGGGAGAGCGATCTTGTCCAGGATATAAACACGGGAGTTAGCCTGAATTAGGCCAGGAAGATTTGTCCGCAAGGGTGCTGTTTAAACAGTTAAACATTTTCCTCCACTCCAGATAGGGGTGATTCAGGTTATATTTTTATTTTCTTATTAGTTTTTAATTCCATTTCTGTGTAAAGCACTTTGAATTGCCATTGTGTAGGAAATGTGCTATATAAATAAACTTGCCTTGCCTTGCCTAGACCAATCACAACAGACTAGGCCGTCTGACCAATCAGAGCAGAGTAGGCGTATAACTATACTCTTTTACATATAAAGGTTTTGACAACTTAAAATAATTGTATTGTCTTTTGACATTGTTAATGAATGCATTTGTTTTGTTACTATTAATGATATCAGCAGGATCAAACAGTAGATTTCAGGGTTCATTTAATTAAAACTGCCTTAAACATTGCTTTTGGTTTTATTCTAGTTGAACACTGTATTCTAGTTGAACACTGTATTCTAGTTGAACGCAGTGAATAACGGTTATAGAGTCTGTCAAAATCCCAAACAAAACCCTCTTTAATTGAGCTTCTGGTCATCTGTTAGCATGCTTTTTGGTCACCCTCAGGCCAGACTCCTCCATTCTAATGGAAATAGACTCCTTGTAGAGGGTCAAATGGGGTCAATTGGGTCATTTCCTGATCAATCACCGTGACATTTAATGAACTTCAAATAAGCACTGCTTTTGTGAATGAGCACAGCAAGACACCGATGATGGTTCTGAGAGATTTCATGTCTTTAAGAAGGACTTTATGCATGATTTTATGTTCATGAATTTAAGAGATTAATGACACTGACACCTGACACATTTTCTGCAGAACTATTTAATATTGTGGCCAAAAAGACTCAAAATATGCTGAGTTGAAAAAAGAATACTATTTCTGCAGTGTATATTATGTATATTGAGTACAATATATGTACAGAAGACCAAAAACATTTCTCAAATTGCGCAGTAGAGCACACTGTATCCCACAATGCAATGTGCTCGACTTGACCATCCATTTCCAGTGTGACAACAGAATTCATGCTCAATATTTGTTGTGACTTCCAAAGCTTGTACAAATATCTTGTACACTGAAACATTTGCATCTTTTTTCATTTGTTGTACACTTTGTTCGATGTTTCTTGCTTGTATTTGTTTATTTGATATTATTTTTCTATTCAGTTTGACATAGATTGTGGATTCTATTTCTATTTTTACATTTTTACTATGAAAAAAGTGTTGTTTAATTTTGCGGCTAGAAATGCTACAAAATATGTATCTTGAGCACAATATGTAAATCTGCTGTATTCACAGAATACACAGAAGACCTACTATTTCCCAAAATGTGGAGCATACAAAGCACTCTCTATCCCACAATGCAATGTGCTCGGCTTGCCATTCCATTTCCAGTGCGACAATTGAATCAGTCACAATATTTAATTTCTAATTATTGGTTCATTATTTTCTCTGACTGCCAGAAGTTGAGATATTTACACAAAATTGGATCAAAAATGAAAGATATTAGCAATTAGCAAAGTATTTCCAAAAAGTGTTCTTTTTTTCTGTTTAGTTGTGCACTTTGTAGATTTTTTTTTACATAGATTGTGGATTATATCAAAAATTTTTTCCCGTTTTTCACATAAACTTTTCGCATTTTTTTTCTGCAACCCCATCACCAAAATCTCCAGTGCTATTTTTATGTTCTGCAATGTCTTTGAAGCCTCCTTGAAGTCAAACAAGTAAAAAAACAGAAAAAAAATAAAACAATGTCAGGGCATATATACACAACAGCTCACTCAGTTTTGAGGGATTACAAGGTATAAACGAGGAGGACGGCAGCGGAGCACGCCGGCACGTCCACTGATTCCGAGCGGCTTTCCCATGGGGATGAGGAAAAGGGGGGTGGGGCCCGGAGTTAAGGATCTACCGCCGCATCGGGCTGAGCGGCTGAAAGCAAGAGAGCCGGGGTCAAATCTCTTCTCCTCTCTAATCAAACAAGTCTGCAGGGGACGGGGGGGGGTCAGGGTCTGAGGAGGGGAGGGGAGGGTGTCGCTCCTGTAACAGAGATGTTCTCGTTAATCCCCTGTGTGAAGGGGAGCGGGCAGGTGGGCCGACCCAGCCTTAGTTTACTCTGAAAAGAACTGCCAGCGGAGTTCGAGCGCCCAGAGATCCACACTTGGATCACATAGCTCAGAGGCTGTGTGTGGAACCACTTGGCCTGCCATTGTCCTACATGGCCGGTCTTGTCTGAAAAGCTGTAGAAAGCCTGTAATCAGATTAAAGATTGCCAGGATGAAGGGGGCTAGTTTTTCTTTCTTTTTTTTTTAAAGGGAACAGGGAGGGAGATTGCAGCCCCTCTAATCAGTACCTGCCATTGAAGAGCAGGAGAGGAGCTAAATAACTCGGCAGGGAGTGTGGGTACAAGGGCCTCATGGACAAATTGGCCTGTTGTTGCTTGGGTATAATGGTGGGCAGCGAGTGGGGGGGCTGGAGGAAAGGTGGTGTCTTTCATTCAGCAGTCTTTCCCCTCCTGACCTGATAATTATATCACTCTTAAGGGCTGATTGGCACTGGCTGATTGGTACATCTGTGTTGATAGACCTTTTTACCCAGAATCTGTCACTGAATCCTTCGATACTTACATTTACATTTATGCATTTTGGCAGACACTTTTATCCAAAGCGACTTACACAGACCTTATTACAGGGACAATCCCCCTGGAGCAACATGGAGTAAAGTGCCTTACTCAAGGACACACTGGTGGTGACCGCTGGGATCAAACCAGCAACCTTCTGCATATCAGTTCCATGGTTTAACCCACTGGACCACCATCTCACATTACTTGTGGTCGGGGGAAAACGCTTCATTTTGCTTGGGTCCCAAAGCCGAATGTCCCATTTAAGGGTTAAATTGAGTTTCCGAAGAAATGATATCAAGTAGTTCTGGCTGTAAGATCAAATGGCTGCTTCGAACTATAAATTAATTAGTAGTAAAAACTGTAAACACTGCATGACAGATTGTATGAAATATGTGACAAAATTCACATTTTCTTATTAAAAATTAAAGTATATAGTTAGGTGAGATTGTATTGAAGAAAACTGTAAACTCCTCCATGAACTGCCACCTTAACGTGGTGGAGGGGTTTGAGTACCCGAATGACCCTAGGAGCTACGTTGTCCGGGGCTATATGCCCCTGGTAGGGTCTCCCAAGGCAAACAGGTCCTCGGTGACGGGTCAGACTAAGAGCAGTTCAAAAACCCTTATGATGACAAAAAAAAGGAGGACGTGACGTCGCCCGGTACGGCGCAGCCGGGGCCCCACCCTGGAGCCAGGCCTGGGGTTGGGGCTCGTATGCGAGCGCCTGGTGGCCGGGCCTTCCCCCACGGGGTCCGGCCGGGCTCAGCCCAAAGGAGCGACGTGGGGACACCTTCCCGTGGGCCCACCACTCACGGGAGGGACCGTAAGGGGCCGGTGCAAAGCGAATCGGGCAGCAGTCGAAGGCGGGGGCCTAGACGACCCGATCCCTGGACACGGAGACTGGCTCTTGGGACATGGAATGTCACCTCGCTGGTGGGGAAAGAGCCTGAGATTGTGCGTGAGGTTGAGAGGTTCCGACTAGAGATAGTCGGAATCACCTCCATGCACGGCTTGGGCTCTGGAACCACACTCCTCGAGAGGGGATGGACTCTTCACCACTCTGGAGTTGCCCATGGTGAGAGGCGGCGGGCTGGTGTGGGTTTGCTTATAGCCCCCCAGCTCTGCCGCCATGTGTTGGAGTTTACCCCGGTGAACGAGAGGGTCGTTTGCCTGCGCCTTCGGCTCGGGGATAGGTCTCTCACTGTTGTGTGTGCCTACGGGCCGAACAGCAGTGCAGAGTACCCGACCTTCTTGGTGTCCCTGGGAGGGGTGCTGGAGAGTGCTCCGACTGGGGACTCCGTCGTTCTACTGGGGGACTTCAATGCCCACGTGGGCAATGACAGTGAAACCTGGAGGGGCGTGATTGGGAGGAACGGCCCCCCTCATCTGAACCCGAGTGGTGTTCAGTTATTGGACTTCTGTGCTAGTTACAGTTTGTCCATAACGAACACCATGTTCAAGCATAAGGGTGTCCATCAGTGCACATGGCACCAGGACACCCTAGGTCGTAGGTCAATGATCGACTTTGTGGTCGTTTCATCTGACCTGCGGCCGTATGTCTTGGACACTCGGGTGAAGAGAGGGGCGGAGCTGTCAACTGATCACCACCTGGTGGTGAGTTGGATCCGATGGCGGGGGAGGAAGCTGGATAGACTCGGTAGACCCAAACATACTGTGAGGGTCTGCTGGGAACGTTTGGCCGAGTCTCCTGTCAGAGAGATCTTCAACTCCTGCCTCTGGCAGAGTTTCAACCGGATCCCGAGGGAGGCTGGAGATATTGAGTCCGAGTGGACCATGTTCTCCACCTCCATTGTCAAAGCGGCTGCTTGGAGCTGTGGACGCAAGGTCTCCGGTGCCTGTCGAGGCGGCAATCCCCGAACCCGGTGGTTGACACCGGAAGTAAGGGATGCCGTCAAGCTGAAGAAGGAGTCCTATCGGGCCTGGCTGGCTTGTGGGACTCCTGAGGCAGATGACAGGTACCGGCAGGCTAAACGGACTGCAGCCCGGGTGGTTGTGGAGGCAAAAACTCGGGCCTGGGAGGAGTTCGGTGAGGCCATGGAAAAGGACTATCGGCAGGCCTCGAAGAGATTCTGGCAAACCGTCCGGCGCCTCAGGAGGGGGAAGCAGTGCCCTACCAACGCTGTTTACAGTGGCGATGGGCAGCTGTTGACCTCAACTGGGGATGTTGTCGGACGGTGGAAGGAATACTTCGAGGATCTCCCGCCGTCACGTCTTCCATTGAGGAAGCAGAGGCTGGGGGCTCAGAGGAGGACTCGTCCATCACCCAAGCTGAAGTCACCGAGGTGGTCAAGAAACTCCTCGGTGGCAAGGCTGGATGAGATCCGCCCTGAGTACCTCAAGTCTCTGGATGTTGTGGGGCTGTCTTGGCTGACACGCCTCTGCAGCATCGCGTGGCGGTCGGGGACAGTGCCTCTGGGATGGCAGACCGGGGTGGTGGTCCCTCTTTTTAAGAAGGGGGACCGGAGGGTGTGTTCCAACTATAGGGGGATCACACTTCTCAGCCTCCCCGGGAAAGTCTATGCCAGGGTACTGGAGAGGAGAATTCGGCCGATAGTGGAACCTCGGATTCAGGAGGAACAGTGTGGTTTTCGTCCTAGTCGTAGAACACTGGACCAGCTCTATACCCTCTACAGGGTGCTGGTGGGTTCATGGGAGTTTGCCCAACCAGTCCACATTTGTTTTGTGGATTTGGAGAAGGCATTCGACTGTGTCCCTCGCGGCGCCCTGTGGAGGGTGCTCGGGGAATATGGGGTCCGGGGTCCTTTGCTAAGGGCTGTCTGACCGGAGCAGGAGTTTGGTCCGCATTGCCGGCAGTAAGTCAGACTTGTTCCCAGTGCATGTTGGACTCCGGCAGGGCTGCCCTTTGTCGCCGGTTCTGTTCATAATTTTTATGGACAGAATTTCTAGGCGCAGCCAAGGGCCGGAGGGTGTCAGGTTTGGGGACCACACGGTTTCGTCTCTGCTCTTTGCAGATGACGTTGTCGTGTTGGCCCCTTCTAACCAGGACCTTCAGCATGCACTGGGACGGTTTGCAGCCGAGTGTGAAGCGGCTGGGATGGGGATCAGCACCTCCAAATCCGAGGCCATGGTCTTCAGTCGGAAAAGGGTGGCTTGCCCACTTCAGGTTGGTGGAGAGTTCCTGCCCCAAGTGGAGGAGTTCAAGTATCTAGGGGTCTTGTTCACGAGTGAGGGGAGGATGGAACGGGAGATTGACAGACGGATCGGTGCAGCTTCTGCAGTAATGCGGTCGATGTACTGGTCTGTCGTGGTGAAGAAAGAGCTAAGCCGTAAGGCGAAGCTCTCGATTTACCGGTCAATCTACGTTCCTACTCTCACCTATGGTCATGAGCTTTGGGTCATGACCGAAAGGACAAGATCCCAGATACAGGCGGCCGAAATGAGCTTTCTTCGCAGAGTGGCTGGGCGCTCCCTTAGAGATAGGGTGAGAAGCTCAGTCACTCGGGAGGAACTCGGAGTAGAGCCGCTGCTCCTCCACATCGAGAGGGGACAGCTGAGGTGGCTCGGGCATCTGTTCCGGATGCCTCCTGAGCGCCTTCCCGGGAAGGTGTTTCGGGCATGTCCAACCGGGAGGAGGCCCCGGGGAAGACCAAGGACACGCTGGAGGGACTATGTCTCCCGGCTGGCCTTGGAACGCCTCGGTGTCCCCCCGGAAGAGCTAGAGGAAGTGTCTAGGGAGAGGGAAGCCTGGGCATCTCTGCTTAGACTGCTGCCCCCGCGACCCGGCCCCGGATAAAGTGGAAGAAGATGGATGGATGGATGGATGGATGGATGGATGGATGGATGGATGGATGGATGGATGGATGGATGGATGGATGGATGGATGGATGGATGGATGGATGGATGGATGGATGGATGGATGTAAATTCTTTTTATTTTTTTATTTTTTTATTAAAATATTAGTTGTATTTGAACAACTTTGCCAAATCAAAGTCAGGTGCAGCTAACATGCAGGAAGCCATTTTGTTGTTATATGACAAGAATCTCATTAACCAGTAACAAAAGAAGTATGTCTGAATTCACAGTACTCATAAAAGAGTAGGCAAAAATACCCGGATGATGACCTACTTCTTCCGATGAGACAAATGCAATATGTCCGGATTACATTCATACTACTACACATATACTTTTTTAGTGCTCGCAAAGATAGTACTTACAAAAACAAAAAAATCGTACTGAAAAGAGTATGCGATTTTGGCCACAGCCTGAGTGTCAAGGTCAGTAAGTATCATATTTTTATAGCATTTGTAGGTTAATTCATTTGTAGGTTAATTCAGGTTGTCAGATGGTATATACCCCCCCCCCAAAAAAAAAACATAGTGGTATTCATTATTCAGGATTAGGCCTTCAATTAGGGCATTAAATTAGCTTTTATAAACGTGTCTTAGAAAAAAACATTACTGGTGTGCATCTTGAGACAAAACAATGGCACCGACATATTTTAAGATATGTCAGTGCAAGTTGCTTTCAGTTAAAACGGCTCAAATATGCATTTAGTCTGGGACTATCTTAAGCCTTGTCTTTGAAACCATGGAGGGGGGGGGGGGGGTGGTTAGTTTCCTATAGTACATGTAGAGAAAAGTCCATCGCATCATGGGACCTCAATCCAAGCCCTGCTTGTCATGCTAATCCTCATTATTTGTCCCCTTGTTAGAGGACCTTCCTTCTCTCGTGTGTTGGTTTTCCCAAACTGCTTCTCATGTCGGCCGTTCCTTTATACATATTCATTGGTTTCTACCACCAAGAGCATTAAGCCTTGTTAAAACAGAATCAGGCTTTTTCAGTGCGAAATGAATCAATTCGCATGGGTCAAAGGGTCAGGTTTGAGAGAATATGACCCCATGGACAATAAATATAGGGGTCCATTTACGGCAATGCATAGCAGTCCGGCTCTTTGATTCGGACACAAGAGGAAATTGGCAATGGTGGGACAATGAAGATGGAGCACGAGCAGCTTAAAGTAAAATGTTCTTCTAATTAGAGGATCCACCTGCATTGGGAAAAGTGTGAATGGATGTGGGAGGAATAGAGCAAGAGTCCATATAATGGCAGTTCTTTTGAACATTTACTTGAACATTATTTGCATATTCACTCTCTGTGCTTGATTGGTGGGATACTGGATGAGAAAAAAAAAACATTTAAGGATTATGTTGAAAAAGATTTTACATTTGAGATAAGGCTACAGAATAATTCATGCAGGTTCTTTTAAGTTAGAAAATGTAGCTACACGATTACGTGCATTGTTTATGATAAGCACGCTATGCAGTTTTGTTGTCTGCAGCTTTAAATGCTTGAGCTCTTATTGGCTGTCAATGTTTTTATAGTTCATCAGCGTTTGTTTTGTTCCTGTGTCATTATCATGTCGGCATGAAACGAAGGTTGCTATCGTCTTTTCTTTCCTATTGTGACACATCCGAGAGAAATGGCTTCTCAAACAAGACAAAACGTAGGGCGGGACATGATTTTGTACATTGGATTATTGGATGGTTGTAGTTGCAACTTGCTATTGGCCGATCTCATGTGAGTGACAGGTTGTCCTGCCCTTGTGCCAGTAAACACGTCATCAGAGAAGAGAAGAGATAAGGGGAGATATTTTGGTTAAAGATTAGGAGGGCATATGAATAAAAAAAATTATGATGTGCACTGATAAATCATTACTGCATAAAATATACTGCAATATTACATTAAAAAACAAGAATTGAAGAACTAGCCTGTTTTTTTCAGCTGATGAACGATGAAAACATTGACAATGAGAATCTATCCTACTTTAAGAGCTCCAGCATTTAAAGTGGCAGACAACAAAACTACAGAGTAATAATTAACAGAACATTAACCTCAGCTGGTGTGGACAAAACTATAAATAGCTATAACTATATCTTTACAATTTTTGTTATAGTTATTGTCCCTGGTGTGAATGGGCCTTTACTGTGGATCTCTTCATTAACACATTCATCTCACCTTTTTTTTTTTGGCCAATCCTCCTTTTCTCAACGCTCTTATCAGCTGTGCACTGCTCAATATGTAGGAGGAGAATGGACACATCTGCCATGTTTAAAGAGACGGTAGCCTTTCCTGTTCTCTGTACTACGTTCCCACCCCCAGAGTGACAAGCCCTCTAAATTAGGATCTTAAACGATGTCAGCACTCGAATTACAGCTAATTAGGAGGTGGAACCGATGATTATGGCCGGCTCCTTTAAGCCAATGCTCAGGGCAAAAAGGGGGCTAATTGGTCGGAATAAACTGATTGGCTCCTTTGATCGATTCCTCTGTTGAGTGACACAGACAGGGACAAATTATTTTCCTTCACTGGACATGGAAAAAGGGTTGCTACCTGACCAAGAAGAAGAAAAGCAGAGAGCTCTGAAGTAGGGATGGACTTACAGGGCAAGCTGTCAAACAAAAGCACTTGAGCAAAGGAAACACCTCTCTCCCTCTGTTCCGCCATCTGTTGGTGTTTAACGTGTGTTTAAGGTGACGTGCAAAGGAGGCACGTAGTCATTAGCTGCATTTTTGCAAGTTTCTTATGTAAAGTTTCTTATTGACTGATGTTGTGGAGAACAAATTAAAGAGAATTTTGTTTGTAAAGTAGCAGCCTGTGATTGTTTACATGCCACTTAGATAATGAGAACCATGATCATATCATGTTTTTTGAATATCATATTATATAATCGAACATTAACAGTATTTGAATATTAATTAGAAGCGTAAAACAAATACTTCTGAATATTTAAAAAATATATAGGGTAGAGTGGGGGGAAATGCCCCCCTACTGTTTTTCCCAAAATAACCACTAGATTAGCCTGACAAGCCAGACCCACATCAAGATGTTGGGTCTGGGAACTCACCATTGGCAGGGCTCAATCCGAGGGGCGGGATAAACGGTTGTCTTTCTAATTCCCTCTGCACGCAATAGGATAGCGCTCCAACCAACCAGAGCAACAAAGAAGGTGAAGCGGAGCTAGTTGATAGATTAAACTTTCGCCGTATCCGGTCGGCAAAACTCTGAACACATCTTCCTTTCTTACGAATGACTTCAGTGCCGTTCTTTGTTCTTTTCTCAAAGAAAAGCTTAACTGCAGTCCAAGTCAATTTTTATATACTGCCGCTAGGGTGCGTTTTTGAAGTGTCAAAGTGGTATTTGCGTAGATGTCGATGGAAGGACAGAGAGATCTCAGATTTCATCAAAAAGATTTTCATTTGTGTTCCAAAGATGAACGAAAGTCTTATGGGTTTGGAACGACATGAGGGTAAATGATGACAGAATTTTCATTTTTGGGTGAACTGACCCAAATACTGCTGTGCCTGAGTATCATATTCATGATCCTTGCCCGTCAGTGGAGATTACCGTATATGAGAATCATTTCCCCTGATAATATTTCAGCAGTCACGTCATGCGTTTTCAAGAATCGGAAACAGAACTTGGCAGTGACTTCTATCACTTGTCAGCGATGAAGCAGATCTTTATTGCAGCTTGTAAATGACTCTACTGTAGGTGAAAATTATTTATATCCCATATCTATAACAATACATAAAAAGTATCAAACTAGAGACAATTTTTGTTCCCCAAAAGCTAGAAATGCTCCTGGTCTATATAGAAATATAGTGAAAATCAGCCAAAGAGCAATCAAGGAAATCGGCCCTGCCCATATTCAGCCCATTGCATTCAAAGCAACGTTTTGTTCCATGGTACCACCCAGTAAGTCTGGGGTCCCCTTCACAAGGAACCGGGTCCCACATGAAGTACGCAACTGACCTGTCATTCAGCAAACATCAGGAGAAAGAGATGTTTCAGCCAAGACAACAATGCTGCCAGACGGCATAGCGTGCACTCCTCCACTTTCTGCCCTGCCTAGCAACTGCTGTCCAGTAACAGAGAGGCTTCGTCCTTAGCAACAAGAGCATAGAGATGGAGAGGCCTTATACCTTAGAAACAAGGCCCCTGCAACTGAGAAGGGCGCTTCTCTATAAGTGTGATTGAAAAGACGTCCCTCTCCCCGCATCCCCCACCTCTTTTTTCTGGTGTGAAGTTCATCTGATGGCTCTGAAAAGCGGAGCCTCCCCCTCTCAGACACTTGTCAGATGGAGAAAAGAAAGGGGCAGATACTTGGTGGATAAGATCATGACTAATCTGTTGTTTTTTGCTTCCAAGATCCGACGGGGCCTCTACAAAAACCTCACAAGGGCTGCTGGCAGCAGCGCATACAGATGACGCTGGGTCTCCTCTCCGGATCAGGGGGTGGGAATGAGGATACAAGGGGCTCCTGAGCCTTTATTTAAGCGGGAACAACTTTGACAACTTTTTGAGCGGGAAGCAACTTTCCCCCTGCATATTCAGTTATATTTTGTAGGCATACTAATAAACCTCTATACCTCTTAACAAGAATACAATTATTTATGGACATTTCACTTGACACTAGCTTTTTACAAAAACATTTTTTGTCTCAGGGTTTTTTTTAAGTGATTACTTTTATTCAGCAAGGATGCAGTAAATGGATTTCTACAAAAAAAATTCAATAACTTTTCAACAATGGTAATAAGAAAAGTTTCTTGAGCAGCAAATCAGCATCATAGAATGATTTCTGAAAGATCATGTGACACTGGATGCAAAAAATTCAGCTTTGCATCACTGTAATAACATTTTAATATACAGTATGCCAAAAGTGATGTCTGAAAGGGATATTTGTTTTTATTGACCCTACAAGTTTGTTTAAACAATCAAAATATGAGGAAAAAGGGAGGGAAGAACAAAACACTAAACTTGGTTATGGTATTTATCTGACCAAATTATTTGGCAAAAAAAGGCAAACTATAGATACAGGTTTTATTTTAGCTAAAAGCTAACAAGAAAAAGCATATACAACATAATCAGTTATTCATATTTTATTGGTTCTGTCTTGTTTTGGCATGTGTTCATGATTCTCCTCCCCCCTGGACTATTTACATTAACTGTAACAGCTCCGTGTTGCAAGCACCAATCCGATTCGGGTTTTTTTCTATAGACAGTACTCACAAAAGGTATAACGATCAAGATTAACATAAAAATTCACCGGAGTTCTCCTTTAATGTGAAATCCGTTTTCTCTCAGGTACGCCACCAGTGTAAGCTTCGCAGTGAAAACTTCTACATCACTCTGGTCAAAGTAGTCTATAGCAACAACAAAAACTTATCTTGATTTTATCTAGTGGTAGCCTAGAAATCTAGATACACCCTAGTGGCAACAAATATAATTTGCAGCCAGGGCGTCTAGCAACTCTCTGTTGGCGTGCGAGCTGGAAAAACCAAACTCTGGTCAGGCCAATCACATTGGCCCTCATTTATCAATCTTGCGTAGAAACGGGCGTATATATTGGCGTAAGATTATGCTTACACTCCTCTCACCGCCTGATTTATGAAAGTGTGCGCACCTCTGAAATCCAGGCGTACGCAAAACCTGCCCTTGATAAATGCCGCGGCTGAAAACGATCGTCATTAGAATAACACGCCCCTATATATTCAAGTCTCTGCCTCCCCCACGCCCTCATTTTACGCCATGGACACTCGGAAGACGGCAAAGAAGCGAAACTTCTTTGACGTGGAGATCGAGACCATCACCAGGGAAGTGGAAAAAAAACTAAATTGTTTTATTTGGGAGTTTAAAGAGTGGGATTAAAGGCGCCCACAAAAAGGTGTACGGTGGAAATCCAGTTTAAATAGCTGTTTGGATGAGAAATTACCTATCACAATTCATTATTTTACAGCACGTGTTTTGAAATAATTAGCATTTAATTTCGTATCACATCACATGTATTGGGGTGTACAATAGTGATGATGATGTGATGTGGAGTACCATTCTTTCACATTAATATAATTGCATGACAATTTGTAAGATTCTTATTATTATTATTAAGATTTGTATTATTAATGACGCTTATTGTTATTTAGAAGAAGAATGTCGTTATTATTATTATTATTTATTTTATTATTATTTAAAAGAAGAAGAATGTCATTTTTATTATTTTTTCAGTTTGAATTATTTTCAGTCCCAGTCCCTGAAACGTCAGGTAAAGCGCACAGGCTCGCAACTGGAGGGATACATATGCCTACAAATCAAATGCTTTGGTAAAGTCACACAAATTAAACCTTGAAGTCCATGTTGCACAAAAATAAACACTGAAGTTTATAATAACTATATCCCTATTCGCACGGGATTAGTAGCCTATGTGGGGACCTCAGGTGATTTGTAATAATTGCAGAGAATGTCTGTGATATGTGAAGTAAAAATTCCCCCGCAAATGACCTACCATATTTCACCAAACACTGGTCCTGTGATAACATAGATTAGTCCCGTGCGAATCGACATCTCTGTGTTTTGGCCGGGATTAGGCGGATCGTACATCATTTTTGCAAGGTTTTTGTGTCCTGTACGTGCGCATTTCTATCTTTATCTTTCACAAAGAATGGCGCTAGGCTGCTTATAATGCGTACGTTATGAATTCCCGTGCGGCCGCGCGGATTATACTTTCACTTTAGAATGAGCACCAATTTGGGAGTAAATTGCTTGAATGGTGTGTTTAATATTATTCTTAATGAAAAACACAAAAACAGAACAGTGCAATGACAACTCGCTTAAATGGGCACTTTTACATTCAGCTTTGAAACTGAATCTTCCGTCGTATACTGTTATTATTGCTCAGTTCAGTTTTGAATTTTGTCTGTTCTCTAACTGAACAAAATAATTTTTATTACTATAAAACAATCAAAATGATATCGATACGACTGTTTATAATTTCATTATAAACAGACAGACAGGGGGGGGGGGGTAATTTCCAAATCACACGAGGTCCCCAGATAATACTTATCCCTTGCAAATAGGGCTTTAGTTGTTGTTGTTGTTTACAGTGGGTCATAATATAGCATATCTTTGTTAGTGCGTTTTGTGGTGTTAGGAATTGTTTTTCTGCGCATGTTTGCACTAACTCAAAACGTGCGTACACCACCTCCTGAGCTGGCGTAGGATTTGAGCGTGCCGTACGCCAACGTCCATATTGATAAATCTCAAAGTCACCGTGGTTTTGGGTGTACGCCAGGTGTACGCTGGAAATTTGGTGTACGCACTTTTGATAAATGAGGGCCACTGTGTATGGAGTCGGTGGGCGGGCTTAACATAATGACGGCAGAGTTGCGGCGGTTCCGCGTGCTACTTGTAAACAAAGCAGCTGGCGAACAGCTGTCTTTCGAATCGGCTTTGGCCGCGACTCTGGAAGACTTGGAGTTAAGCTTTTCTTTGAGAAGAGAACAAAGAACGGCACTGAAGTCATTCGTAAGAAAGGAAGATGTTTTCGGAGTTTTGCCGACCGGATACGGCAAAAGTGTAATCTATCAACTAGCTCTTCGTTGCTCTGGTTGGTTGTAGCACCATCCTATTGCGGGCAGAGGGAATTTGAAAGACAACCGTTTATCCCGCCCCTCGGACTGAGCCCTGCCAATGGTGAGTTACCAGACCCAACATCTTGATGTGGGTCTGGCTTGTCAGGCTAGGTTATTGTAGTTCTAGACTAAATGTGAGCAGCCATTTACTCATGTCACTGGCACAAAAACAGATTCAGTATTCCTCAAAATGAATACAAGCGCAAGCGTGCTGCATCACATGAGAATGAACCTCACTGGTTTCTGTAGAAACTCAAAATTGCTATGTAACACCAAGCGGCAACCTCCCGCTGTTTCTCTTGAAGCCAATACGAAAGTGACTTAAAATGCAATTCATCGACTGGCCACTAGGGACAGGCTCCAGAAGGGAGCAGAATCTCACTGAGCCCCATGTTAAAATGCCCAACAGAAAAACACATGTTTACAGCCTGGTACAGATTGTGGCTTTGGTCTATACGGCTAATTTTGCCCTTCATGACAACTGAGAGGGGGATGAATTTCTTTATAACTCATTCGTTTACATTATATAAAGCCTTAAAGTTCTGCATAATTAAGGGCATGGCCACTTTGAGTGACAGGTGGATAGCCATTTATCTGCTGTCTGTTAGTTATTGCATCACCTCAGCTCCACCCACGTCCTGTCTCTTTGCCCATTTTCTATTATCCGGGAGTGACGCACGATGGCGCGCTGACAAGGCAACGGCCAGCTTGTCCCTACTTTGCGCTTCAAAACGGCTCTTCAGAATCCTATGGGTGACGTCACGGACACTACGTCCATATTTTTTTACAGTCTATGTGTAACACACGAGAATGAAGCTCATGGGTTCTCGCACGTCAATTCTTGTGCTTCTTTTTACCACAACTGATGTGTGAGTCGATGAATGTTTATATGTGAATAAAAGCCTAAATTCAATCTGATCATCATATAAAGCGATCAAGTCTCTTCAGAAAATTTGGTCTGAACTCGTATGGATAGTTTTATGATCTCTTAATGAAGTTCTTGAAGTATCAAAGTGGTTGTTGCGTATAGCTGTCAATAGAAGGACAGAAAGCTCTCAGATTTCATCAAAAAGATCTTTATGAACGAAAGTCTAATGGGTTTGGATTGACATGAGGGTGTAATTAATGACAGAATTTTCATTTTTGGGTGAACTATCCCTTTAAGGTGTAGCGATACCCCTGATAGGTATCTTGATTTGCTCAAATGTGTCCATAAACTATGAATTTGAAAAGGTAATATGCTGTTAGCTGTCTTTGGCAACCTAATTAAATAAATAACATAAACCCTCCCAGGTAAAAACAGACGATATATTCCACAAAAAGAGCCCCAGACAGTCTCTTGCATTTAAATTGGGGTCCTGAGAATGGTCAGTGGGGCCTCTACATACTAACTTTCCAGGACATAAAGCAGAACAGCTAATGCACAATCACAACTCAGCCAGACTCCATTTATCAAAGCATGCATATTCATATCTCTGCATGCAGCTCTGAGAACCAAAGAACATGTGAGGCCCCTGGGAACCGTTTTGGGGTTCCCAGAGTCTTGCTTCAGCATGACAGCACCACATAGGATGCACAAGGGGAGATACGCCCTCAAAAGCCTCTTAAGAGACACCATCCCAGACAGACCCTTGTCTGGAACCAGACTGAGCCATGTTCAAGTGCAAAGACTGTCAGACAAGGATGGGTGGAGCCGGAGGGTGGAGTCACGTTACCCCATTGACTCAGACATCACAGACATCACCGCCTGATCAGATTTCTGGTGTTCAAAAGTGTATGCTTTTGCCTCCCACTACCATTGGAGGACGCAATTCCCAGACACTGGGGTCAAAAAGTCAGTCTGAGGCAACTAATCTGCCACTCTGTAGACTAGACTGCATTTCAGATGCGCCGTCTATTGTGTTCGATCCATGGGAATTCTCTGAAATTAAACCATCAAAATGAAGCCGTTGTTACGTTCTAATCCCTCGAGCATTTCGGGTTATGTATCTAAAGATTCTTGACAGTAGTGCAATTGCAGTAATTCATATGCATGATTATATTTGAGCCGTATTCTCTATGACAGAACATTTAATCTTTCCTTCAGACATTATACATCATAAGTGTGTGACAGAAACACTAAGATGGGCCCAGGAGCGCATCAATTTACTACTGTAAGGAATTTTTCACAGTATATTGCCATTCAGAAATTATTGGTATCCTAAGGCTTTGTACAATGACTCATAACTTACTGTAAGTAGCTTAATACTTTGACCCCGAGCAGTGGAACAAATCTACATGGAATAATCAGCCATTTAACCTTGCTCATACCTTTCACCATCCTGATGGTTTTGCATTTGCAAATCAGTTATTTACCATTGCTAGCTGTTAAGCATGTTGAGGTGTCCACAATGATTACTTGTGCGAGTCATTACGTGTAATGATTGCTTTGCTTTCCAGAGCCAAGAAAGCATTATCGACTCTGTCGAGGCTCTTATATACTGCTAAACAAATTCAAGAGTGTTTACATGAAGTGTGAAGTCAAGTGCCTTTCATACCCTTCATAATCAACAGACCTTTATAGGAAACTCTAGATCGGTGAGGTGAAAATAGATTTCAAGGGTTTGCCTTCCTCACAGTCTAGGTTTTTGACCTACTCATCTATCTAAAGTAGGACTGATTTCATCTAATGATGGACGGAAGCTGTTCTTAAGGCAAATGGTAGCTGTAATTCTCAGAGTTTTGATATCAAAATAATTTATTTTGTATTGTCACCGTTTTATTTAGTTTTCGTTCGGATGGCAAAAACAAATGTTGTCAAGAACAATGTGAATCTTCCACATACATAAAGCAAAGATCATATTATATTATGAATGTTAATTTTTGAAGGACTTATCATTATTTACTCTGTAGATTGGTGATTCATGCAAATTCATAGTGATGTCCAATTTGCGAACGAATCGTTCTATTGAAACGGTTCTTTTTAGTGAACTGGTTGAACACTGTTCACCATCTGAAACAGTTCGGGGCTCGAGTCAGCACAGAACTACACTTCACTTTTGGACGTGTCTGACAGGCACTCTGTCTAGAAATGAGCCAATATCCAGGAGTACACAATCCTATGATGCTGGTTTTTGCCAACTCATTCAGTGTTCAAGTGAGTCCAACAGTACACTTTTGCTGAAAAGCATTGACATAAAGACGTGTCCACGAAGAACCGATACGATTTTTGAATGGTTTTTCATGGTCTATGTAAAAAGGTGAATTGATTAAGAATTGATCAAAAACCTCTGCGTTTCACATCATTATAGAGTGGTGCAGGTATGACATCACTTTGTAGGCCAAAACGCGGAAGCGAGATAGCATTTTAGCACTTCTGGTTCCCTCGTCCTGAAGTCAATGGGTTTTTTGAATGGGGTTTTGGTTAAATGGCTGAAATAAGGTCTGTGGTGAACACAAGCTCAAGACACTTTCACGTTTTATTCTATGACATAAAATACATCTGTATTACCCCACTCGTGATTTTTTGAAAAAGGCGGTTGCTAGCAAGTGGATAAATGGGACTACAGAGGCTGTCGAGGAGATTAAACGTCACCACGCCAAACATTTAAACTCAGTCCGCTCATTATGCTCATAATTGTGCTCTTATAAACTATTCTAAATAGTTTTAAATAAAAACTGGAAGAGTTGTGTGGAAGCTTAGCGATTGTGACGTTGAATTCGTGGGACCGTGGTGTAGTCAGTTTATAGCTTACGTTTAGCTTTTAACTTCTGGCGACTGCATTTAGATGTCTAATTATCTTGATGGACAAATCGTGCAAGTATCATACACTTTTGTTGATCACAGAGCATTTTTTTGCGATAATCCAAATATGGGAAAATCCTATTGGATTTTTCTCGAGGGAACCAGCCTGATGCTAACTGCCGGTTGGCCTACAAAGTGACGTCATACCTGTACTACTCTGTTGGGTGCTTTAATAATAGCATTGCATATGTGACATCATTACGTAAAGGAACTGGTGAATCGTTTTCTTTATCTGGTTCACTGAAACAACGTGTCTGAAAGAACCAGTTCACCAAAAAAAGAAAAAAATCAAACTTATCACTAAAACATTGCAACCGAAGTTTATCTTGCAACCCAATACTAGACTTCTGGGGCTATACTATTCAACATTGGTAAACAACATGTAATATCACACACAATTCTAAACCCTTTACTAACTAAAAACCACACCCACAAACCCGTTTCACAAAAGTCTTTGTGAGCATTAGGACCCAAACCAGGTCTGAACTCATCCAGCTGCAAGGCATACTGGGAAACTAATGACCCACCAGTATTTTATCTACTTCCTGCTTCACTGTCATGTGTTATTTGTCAAGTGTTGTTGTGAGGTGAGTTCAGGGCCGTTTTTAGGCATAGGCAAACTAGGCGGTCGCCTAGGGCGCCATCAGTAGGGGGGCGCCAATAAGCGCATATCTGGCACTGATGTTTGTGTGTAAAGGGTGTCACGGCCACCCTAAAATGTTATTGCCGCCCCCACTAGTTCCCCCACACTATTGGATCAGAGAACTGTCAATCTGACGATTCCTATATGCCATCAGATCAGAGAAGGCTACTGTCAAAAAAGTTCGCGTTTGGAGTGCTCAACAACACCATTAGATCAATGAACTCGGTCAATGCTTTGGCAAGGTAACACTTTTTTTAACCATAAAATAAAGCTAAATTCAAACTAAAGGCCAATTAAAATAACAGGCACAAATCTGTATTTTGTTAGGGCAGTATTTGTGGCAGTCTAGAAATCACGCTGTGAATGGGCAGATAGCATTGCTCGGTGTGTATGTCAGCATTTCATGAATTTGACTGTGTTTTGTAAATGTCCCATATAAAACTTTAGCGGCCAATTTAAAAATGGTATAATAAAATGTGCAAATTCACAACATGAATACATCCTTTATTAAATCACGTTGACGAATTTAACGTATCTTTACAGATGGTGTTAAATGCTGAATCGATTCATTCAATTATAATAGTGCTTAATGCAAGCAGTGTCGTACACACAGAGGGCAAAGTGTTGCGTTATTTAAAGGGGAAGTTCACGCATCAATGAGTAACAAAAACCACACTGAATCAGTATTTATTCTTATTACTTTCAATGTGAAATGTACTAATAACACATAATAATTATGTAGTTATGTCTGAGAACAATTTCTTAGCCACTAGGGACTGCACAAATATAGGCTATTATAGGCCTAGGGCTATACAGGCATCTGGCTATTAATTTGAATCCTTATTAACAAATACGTATATACAAATATAATTTGGTGTGTATGTATTTGTTAATTAATACCAGTAATACCAATGTTGCTTTTTAAAATTCGACTGGGGGCACCAATAAGGATTTCGCCTAGGGCGTCAGAATGGCTAGAAACGGCCCTGGGTGAGTTCGTATCTTTTTGTGTTTAAATATTACCACAGTTTGATCTTTATTCCTGCTAAGTAATATGTATTGTTTAGCTTTTAAACAAAAAAAAAGGGTTTTAAAGGGTTATTAAGTTTGACCTGCCTGAACCAGTGTTACTCTCACACTGTGCTAAAGGACGGAATCAACTTCAAGTATTGATTTTTAACAGAAGTGTGCTTAAAATAAAGATCAAACACAGATGCTACAGACACATGGCTATGAATGATCATAAAACAGCTATTTTAGTAAACTGTAGATCTTTGCATTTGCTAAATCACATCTCACTATATTCCCTGCTCTCCCCTACTGTATCTCACCCAGTCTCAGAAAAAAAACTAAATGTGTACGAACGTGCTATTTAAAGATCCTTTTTAATGTCCTGTCATAAAAATGGTTTCTGTTCCCCTAACCACCCAAGATATAGCAGTTCTCCTGCACATTTATTCTCAGCTCTGTGGCAAAGCATTTGAAAGGGTGTAATTACGGTTATAGACATAACACTAGGACGTCCCATTAGGATGTAGTGGTGGGTGATTACACAGGTGCCATGTTGCAGAGCAGACTGTACTATTAAAGAGCATGACCTATGGTGAGTGTCCACTCATCTCTGCCAACATTAAAGTGAAATGAGAGTAGATTACTAACCTCTGGCCCCAGGTCGGCTGCTGATTGACAGCCCGCTCAGTTCCTCCTACTGTTGCCCACTAAATGGGACCTTGCATGGTGTGCTTCGACAGCGGTGCAGTCCATTGTGATTGAGCATAGAAAAATACAGAGGAACATTCATTTTATTCTCAGATTCTAAAACATCATCAACAACAATGAGTGGTCATGCATTTGTTAAATATCTGAGCTTGAAACTGGAAAGTTGAAGGTTTGAGCCCTGTAAAGGACAAATCTTCACCTGTCATCAATGTGGTTAGGGTTACGGTCATATAACTACTTTGCATTTAAGTGTCATGTAAAAGACAAATTAGTAATGACAAATATGTGGTTGCCAAGACTATGAGGTTGCTTTAAGTGATTGCCAGAGCATTGCTGTATTACAGGTGTTCTAAGTGGTCGTGGATGCCGTTGCTAGGGTGGTGTGGATTGTTGCTAGACTAGTTGCTGTACCGCTGCTGCCTATATGAAGAGCTCACCATCTCGGTTGCTCAAAAATAAAACTTAATTTCATTTAATATTAACATAAATATAAAAAATGCATTTTACGTTGAATGCAGTAAGCACACATACGCGACACATCATTCCTGCATCGGCACCCACCTCTCTGGCTGCAAATGAAACAGCAGTTTGGTGCTGAGAAGCGGGAAAAAAAGCCAAAAATGAATCCTGTGCATCACTTTCAGGTATGCTCGCAAACATGTGAAACTTAATATTTTTGGCTAATGAAGTTAATGGGTGAGATTAATTCAACGTGTTTGATGCCGTTAATAGTTTGACCACCACCAACGCATTTTAATTGATACAATTTGTCATATAATTTTAATTATTTTAATGTGCCATGCATTGCATTTTGAACCATGGTTCAAATTTAAGTGCTCGATTTTAAAACAAAATCCTCAATTGCAATTTACCCGTGTCGAAGGACTCTTTACCATCCTAGGTGTATATGACTTTCTTATTCAGCCAAACACAATCTGAGTTAAAATATATATATATATATATATATCCTGGCTCTTCCAAGCTCTAATACCCCTTTTCCCCCAAGGCAGTGCTAGAGCTAGTTCAGAGCCAGAGATAGTTCCAGTTCATAGTTGGTTCGACTGAGGAGCCTTCTAAGAACCGTTTGCTTTTCCACATGCTGAGAGCCACAACAGAGCCAGGTCTTACGTCACTGTATACGTCTCATCTTTCTCAGCAACACTAGCAAGGCAGCGGCAGTGTTGCCAAATTGGGCTACTTCATCACTGTTCCCGAGGGCTGTTTTTCATGTCCGCGGGTTGAAGCGACCCCATTTATTTGATATTTAGCCCCGGGAATGCGAATTTTAGTAGGCAACCATGCCAAAAAAAACACATATTTTACACCCAAATGTGATTTTAACCGGGGAAGCCCCCCTGAAATGCGATTGGGCTTGTTTTGAGTAGCAATTGGGCGGGTTTTGTTGTGAAAACCTGGCAACCCTGGGCAGCGGGAAACACAAACACACCAGGCTTGTTCGAGATGCATGCCGATCCTCGTATGATCTAAAAAAACCGCATGAGTGAATCAAAAGCATAAGGAGTCATATGCTCTCGCTGCACTCGTTGTCATACGGCGATCGATCTGCACAGCACCGCTGCGAACAAGCCTTCCATCAACAATGCAAACGTTGCGTTTATTGATTCACATGGCTTTACGATCCTACAGTGGCATCAAAACACAACGAAAACACAGCGAATCCAACGCATTCATGCAGTTCGCCGTCATTTGTATAGACGGAGATTACAAACGAGCAGCCGCTGTTAGCTCCATTAGCTGCTATTTCAACAATGGCGAATTTCAAGTTTGTGTTGGTCTTGTTGACCCCGGCCCCAGCGCCTGACGTAATCGGTTCTTACTTCTAGCCCAGCAATGTTTTGGTGCTACTTAAGAACCACTTTTCCTGGCTCGGAGCTGGGGCTTTGGGTGTGGAAACACAAAGAACCGATTTGAAACTAGGCTGGCTCCGAACTAGCTCTAGCACTGCCTTGGTGGAAAAGGGGTATAAGTAACTTATAGCTCCAGGGGGTTAATAAAGGCTTTCTGAAGCGAAGCGATGCATTTTTGTAAGAAAAATATAAATATTTAAAACTTCATAAAGTGTAACAACTGGCTTCTGGTAATGGTTGTACGCGAGTCGAGTTCCGGATGAATCACCTCTGACCCGACACATGACATACGATGGTAAGAGTAGCATAAGCGTAGGTGACAGTAAACACCTCTCGCGGTTCAAACAAATATGGCTCAAGGTTCTCCGACATTCCTCTTTAAAACCTATCGTTTTAGACTTCCACATAACATGACCAGTGTTTGGTTTTGTTTTGCTTCATCCTCGGCACGTCCGCGTTCGTCAATACGTCGGATCAGAGTTCACTCTTAGGCCAGAACTCGACTCGCGCTCGGCCCTTACCGGAAGCCAGTTATTATAGGCTACTTTATTAAGTTATAAATATGCCTATGCATATTTTTATTACACAAATGCATCGCTTCTCTTCAGAAGGCCTTTATTGACCCCTGAATCAGTATGGATTTATTTTTATTTTTATGATGGACAGATGCACTTTTTTTGAGCTTCGAAATCTCAAGGTAACCCATTACAAATCTTGGAAGAGCCAGGATATTTTTTAAACTCCGATTGTGTTTGGTTGAAAGAAGAATGCCATATACACCTAGGATGGCTTGACGTGAGTAAATTATGGAATAATTAAAATTTTGGGGTGAACTAACCCTTTAACGGAAATCAACATCGTACATTTTTATATACTATTATTCTTTTGTAAAAAAAATAAATAAAAAAAAATCTCTAACCCAGCGTATCAGCAAGAGTAGCTAATGCTTTCCTTAACAACGCATATAACAGTTTGTAATCTGTAAAAAGTAAAAACTCCTAGCGCGTGCACGAAGGCCAGCGGTGCGCTGCAGCACCAGGCAGAAAGAGGGCAGCCGATTCCTATCGCAGCGCTGCAGGAGAGAGGGAGATCATTGAAGAGGAGGAGGTAGGGAGGAGCACCGTGAGGGTCTGGGAGTGCGCGAGGGGGTGTTTGGGTGAGAGGCGACAGCGTGAGTATTGTTCCAGCGCCTGACTCGCCACTCTCAAGAGGCTCGGGGTTCCCACGGTCCGCACAGCAAACAAACGCACCTCAGCCTTTCTTACCCTCGCTTTGCAGTGATGTCATTAATTACCATCAAAATGCGCGCGACAGCGAGCGAGAGTGCGAGTCTGCTCGCGAGTGTATATGCGTGTGAGAGAGAGAAAGAGCGAGCGAGGCAGCCATAAAGAAAGGGACCATTGTCTGTGCTGAAATAAAGAAATCTCCACTGAACCATTGTAAATGGGTAAGGCTGGAAAATGCACCAAATGCAAGGGTTTGGTGAGTTATAGTTGGGCTGTCACATCTTGTCAGGAGCCCACAAATAGTGATGTCCAAATGCAAACAGCCCTGGCCTCTGAGAGACACTGTACCTCTGTTATATACTATATTCTCACTTCTGTAACTCAGGCTTGTATTTGAACATCAAAAAGAGGGATGAAATGATCTTTCTCAACACGGCCAAAGATACTGTATCTGTAAGTTTACTTGGCTTTATTGGTGGGCAGATAGTTGGCTAAATCTGACAAATGCCCCCTTGTGTAGATATAAACTCACACACAAAAAAAGAAACGTCCCTTCTCCTGGATATTGTATTTTAAAGAAAACAAAAGTATTACAGATCTTTATTTAAACAGTTTTTCATGCTTGTTCAGTTAACCATAAACAATTACCTGTGGATTAGCCCTGGCTAAGACTAACAGTTTAACTTTATAGACAATTATAGGTATAGGCACAGTTTTTATGATTTTTTTATTTATTATACTGGTTAAATCTCTCATCACGCTTGATAGCAATCAATAATAGAAGTGGTTTAAATATTTAAAAATGTACATATATCTTCTGTGGATGTCTCAGGACCAAACAATCTTCGTCCAGTCGGTCTGAATGCAATGATATGATGCCCTACTTGCCATTTAACATATTACCTGTCAACAGCTTATGCTGCATTCCCCTCTTGTTGTAACCCTAATTCTGAGATGGCAACCCGTGACATTCTGCTCGGAACTGTTCACCTCCTCAGGACTCAGATTTATGCGTTTCTGTCCACACTATCAACGGCGAAATGAATCTGCGGTAGTCAGGTGGTACATGTAAGAGCTCTGCAAGTTGTTTACATTCATTTTTATTGTAATGTTATGTGCTTTGAGGCACAAGGTGATTTATCACCATCTCTCGTCTTGTGTGGCTTTGCTGACTGCTGTGTGCGCTCGTGTTTTGTTGGCTTTGGAGAGCGCTCTGAAGAGAGGGTGGGATCTCATGATTTCACAGCCAGCTTGCTATTGCTAGCTTCTCAGAAATTGCCTACCCTACCTTTAAGGTCACTACTGGCTCTGAAAAACAACAGGAGAACGATGCTCAGGGTCCCTGCTGACCTGTGTGAACATGCAATAGTCCTGCTGCAAGGAGGACTGCAGATGTGGCCAGAGCAATAAACTGCAATGTCTATAAGTAAGTAAGACAGTGTGTACACATGTAACCACGCTCTAAAAAAAGGTTCTATATGGCAACAAAATTGGTTCTTGGCTCATAATCATAGGGGAACCTTTTTAAGTGCTATATAGAACTAATTTTGGTTCTTCAGCGGTTCTTCAGAAGTTCTTCACCGGTTCTTTGACTAAGGTGCTATATAGCACCGCTACCATATACAGAATATGTTAAGATATTGTGCTATATAGCACCAAAAGTGGTTCCTCTATGATTATGACGAAGAGTGCATATCCCCCCAAATGGGTTTGAGAACCTTGATGGAAGAGTGGAGTAACGTCTCAGCAAAAACTGGATAGATAGACAGACAGACGGATAGATGGATGGATATTTTCTTTGAGGGATAGCAGGTTAATGCCTGTATTTAAAAACTATAAATGTGTGTAAATGTCCCCAGAAAATATAATCTGATGGTTCTTCAATTGGAATAATAATATGTTTTTTAAAAAGATTCATAAAGTAATGTTTTTTTATTATTATAATAAAAATGCACTTTAGGGGGTTAGTCAGTAAAAATAAATGTAGGATTAGTTTGTAATAATTCAAACAAACTATTAAATAAAAGCAACTGAAGATGTACCATCCTCCATAACTGAGTAAACGTGTGCATTTTTGTGTTCACTAAATTTGAAAATGGCTCTGGGGATGTTTGGGGATGCCCTCATTTGGAAATATAATTTGTGAATAAAGTGGGTTTAATTTTTTTTCTTTCATTTTTTTATGCTATGGGCTCATTTAAAAAGCTAAGTAAATGCGTGTGGACATGCCAATTTGTGTGCATTTGTATGTGTGGTTGCTCGCATTCTTTCCTTAAAGTTCCGGAACACTCCTAATCATGATTTTATGCATGGATAGAAGCATGTATTTGAGGATGCCCAGTACCGGCATCTTTCTGAATGCAGCAAATCTCTGATGGGCATTAGCGGTGCCCCGGCAGCATTGTGCCCTGGAATGTGAGTGAAATGACCCAAACCTCCAATCTAGCACTCATTACTTCTGGGTTGCCCAGCGGAAGAATCCACACGAAACACTGTCCTGCCTCATTGTGCTGTGTGTGGACCCACAATGATTGTTTTTAATGTGCATCCACTGGAAGTGATGGCGAGTCTGCACCATCAAAGCACAAGCAGATAATTGTGGGCATCTGATCTCTCCAAGGACATTCAGTGTTAATTGGGAGCTTCAAATGGGCAAAGCGGCCAAAGTGAGGAGAGTGTTTTGTTTATGCGTACAATGCGAGAGGTAAACTTTGCTCAGGCCATGAGATACGCCTCGGCCCCTGACTGAACGCCTTGTTCTTTTCTGCAGGGCAGGCCTTGTGAAAAAGCTCATCTACCTCATTTACTCAAAGGCTGTCAGACATCTCGATAATTTGTAACAATGACCTCTGCTCAAAATGAAGAGTGGGATGGAAAGAAATTATTTTTCCTCCTGATTACTAATTGTTTTTTGTTTTCAGCTCATTGTCGCAAACCAACCGTACAAATCGTGTTATGTATTTCCAGATATTTCAGGTCAACTCTCTCTACTTGGCACACAGGAATTGTGGGATATTGTGTATAGGATGCTGCTTGAGAGGATTGCTGACTGGCATGATGGGATTGCCATTACAAGCTTGACTGCCCCTGTTGCCACAAGATGGTGCCACCGGGGCATAATGCTGTCCAGAGACGGACACTGTGTCCTGCTCTTTTACACAGACCATCTTCTTATTTGTGTAACGCTGCCATATACAGTAGGCTATCTCAGTGGTTGTCCTGGTGGCACATTTTGTGTCTCCCTCATTTATCACACCTGGTTCAACTCATCAGCTCATTAGTAGAGACTGCAAGAACTAAATTAGGTGTGTCTGATAAGGGAGACATTCAAAATGTACAGGGCTGGGGTGCCTCCAGGACAGGTTTGAAAACCGCTGGGCTATCTAAATGTATGAACAAAATCATGCACGATTTAAAAACAATAGAGATCACGATTCTCCCATGATTATGAATAAACAGCATGTAACAAAATAACATGTAATTTAATAGAGGTTCTGACCAAATTAATTGCTGTGCAGTCTATTTAAAAATATTTCATTAACTTGAATTACTTTTAGAAAAATATTGGTTTAAATGAATGATTAGATGACTCGCTTATTAAGACTTCACTTGTTTAATTACTAGGTGAATCCGCGTTTTTGGACGAATCTCTTGAATGAATGATTATGTGACACATTTTTTAACAGTCACTTGTCGCCACCTGGTGTAACGATGTAATTGATGCAATGTTTATTTTAAATGTAAAGTTACTATCAAAAGGTGATTTCTTCTATTTTTGATTACCATATCAGTGTTTATATTCGAAATATACACTTTTACCTATAAGGCCCCATAATTTCCGCGGGGATCGTGGAATCCAGTTATAAAAACTTAATTTACTATACAACGCGGAATTTAACGGAATTTGTCAATTTTGATGAATAAATAGAAATCAGGTTCTCACAGGTAATCGGGGTGGGGGGGGGGGGGGGGGAGGGGGGGACTAAGCCTATTTAAATACTAATCTATGTGTAAAATAGTTGTTTTTATTAAGTTTAATAATTGGACATGACTTTTGATTATTAAAATTTGAATTTAAAATTATTCAAATTGAATCCAGAAAACAGAATTTGGTTATTATATTAAAAAATATATATATAGGCCTTTATATTTCATAGGGCCCTAAAGATGTAATTTTTGTTAAACTTTGAAAAATGTTTTTGTCAAATTGTATTAGGTTTCATTTCAATTAATTTATTTAATGACTGAAAATGTAATTTAACCATTAAAAATAAAATGTATATTATATAATAATAAAATTAATAAATAAAACGGAATTTGGGAAAATAAATAACAACAGTTTTTATAGAGCCCTAACTTTTACTCCACTTATGTGATCATTTGAATGTTTGTTTCGTTTCATTCATAGACCTCTACATGACAACTGCTCTTTCTGTGTGAGAGGCACTGCCAAGTTCCAACCCAGATTTAAATGTCCTACTTGTCAAAGATTGAATAGGCATAGTCGAGTCATTGTCATTTAGGAATAAGATCGCAAGGGCGTTTTAATCGAGATCGCGATCCTACCGATTAATCGCGCATATGTATAAAGTGGAGGTTTTTTTTAAAGAAAAAGAGCATGTACAATAAAGACAGATGTTTGCTTTTGCGTGTACAGCACGTGTAAATTAATGAGAACTGAGTGAATATTTGATGGACATTTAAAGGAATAGTTCACCCAAAATTTTAAATTCTGTCATATCCCACTCACCATTACAGCCCATTGTTTCTTTCTTCAGAGTTTCTTTCTTCTTAAACTGTTTGATTACTGACATTCTTCAAAATATCTTCCTTTCAGTTCAGCAGAAGAAAGAAATGCATAGGCCGGTTTGGAACAACAGGGTGAGTAAATGATGACATCATTTTCATTTTTGAGACTTTTTGTCCACTCCACACAAATAAATTAGAACCCTCTTTAATTGCCTATTAAACGTGTTTACATTATGCTAATAGCCACATGTCCTCAAAATGTGCCTACAATTATTATTATTTTTAAAATGGTGTGTGTGTGTGTGTCCAAGTGTATCTGTGATGAACATTGATTTATTCCTTATTCAAGGGAAAGAAAACTTCAAAAGTGTGGTTATAGGCATGAATTTTATAGTTCATTCAAGAATTAGAATTTATTATGAACATAATTGTAATGCAACTTTGTTGCACTAAATTATTATTTTATTTTTATTGATTGATGCTATAGGCTGCACATTTTTCCGATTGGTTTTGGCAAGAAAGCCTAAAATATATTACAAATTTTATTTTATTTTTCAATGCTTAAATAAAGGGGCAGATAATTCCTTGTACACATTTTTGAATATGATTTTCATGTTACAACTTGAAACTACTAAACTGAAAAGGTAAAGATCTAAAATGAAAACTATGAGATCTAAAAAATAAAATAAATAATTTCTTCCAATGGGGGTTTCACAGTGATGCCATAGCATAGAAGAACCATTTTTGGTTCCTAAAAGAACATTTAAGTGAACCATTTTAATAATCTAAAGAACCTTTCCACCATAAATAACCTGTTGTGCAGTGGGAAGGTTCCATGGATGTTTAAAGTTATTCTTGGATATCCTTAAAATAAAGAATAAAGATAATAAAGAACCTTTATTTTTAAAAGTATAACGACATTATGAACCAGTTCTACAGTTTATGTAAGAGCATGTTGCATTGGTGAGCCCATTTACTTACAGTCCTAATTATCTCCATTACTTTGATATATCTCATCTGACCATGAGAAGATATGAGAAGCTAAATAATTCTTATCAACCCTGTATATGGTCAAAAACCACAACCCTGTATATGGTCAAAAACCAAAATAGCTTGAAACACAGCTTGCATACCTGGGTGGCACTAACTGACATCTCAGGGGGTTGCCAGAGTCTCAACCCCCCAAAAATCTTTCATTGCCTTCCCTCTTTCAATGGGCTACACTTTACTCAATGCAACGCAGGAAGAAGAGGACGGAAAAAAACAGTCAACAAATCACAACGTCCCCTTGCATGTGAAAAGAACCACAGTAGTGTGTACTTGCTCTCACAACGGGCAGAGTGCATTAACATTCTGTGTTAGTCCTGTGCAGGGTTCTGGGCCCTGAAAAGGCGAAGCTGAATCGCTGTATAAGTGTGGTGGTCTGCTAGACAATGACTCCACTGTGTGACTTCCTCTTTTTTAACTTCCCTCTTTTGACAAGTAAAAACTCCCTCACTGCACACACAAAATTAATCTAACCTAAATGGCTCATCTTTTCAGGTTTTCTCTTGGTCATCACCATCTCCCACTTTGGATGTCTCTGTGAGTTATGGTGCAAGCTTTGCTGAATGGAATGAAAAGGACACTTTTCTCAACCCTTAGATATACGCTGATTCATTTATCCTCTTTATATATGATGATATATAAATGTGTGTTGTTTAGACAAGCTTTTCTAAATCTAAATGTGAGTAAAGTAGATTATTATTTTTGAACTAGGCCTATGCAAAATGTGTTGCAATTTCTGCGTAATGCGGTCGTGTTTGTACAAGTTCTCGGTTTTATGATTTTTTTTTTTCCTCTACGCACTAACGAATTTAGTTTTTATCATGTTGCACTATACAGACGGAATGCTTCACAAAGAAATTATCTTTATTGAAACGAGTATGTTTTATAGAAGAGAAGATATACATATAGAAATAGGTGAACTTAAATAAAAAATATAACCATTCAGATGCTTGGAAATCGAGAAATTAAAAAGAAAAAAATTATATATATATATATATATATATATATATATATATATATATATATATATATACACACACACACACAACATAAAAATAATACCAGGTATTATTATTGTTATTATTATTTTTACATTAAGCATCATGTGGTGTGCTTTGACATTTCGGAGACGAGGGCCAAATCCCAAAACTGATCAAAAGCTTTAGAATTGGAGTTTAGAATGTCTGCGTTCCTTTGTCTCTATAGAAACGATTCAGTCTCGTGGTACGTAGGATTTAGACGATAATGAGTAGACAAAAGACCTGATGACAAAGACAACATGGCTTGTATTGATGCTTTAGATGTAGAAAACATCATGCCCATAACGCATTTTCCAACTGAATAGAAAATCAAATGTCATGACTAGTTACAAGTCGCCTTTATCTTTATTTCGTTCATTTATAACAAACTGCGAGCTGTAAAAGGCACATGTATAAATCTCTAAATATTGATTCTCACTTGGGTCGCTTTAATGCATTCATTAGGTACGCTTTCATTTGAAAGAATGAAAAGTGCTTTTATGAAATACACGTTTATGTTTAAGCTAATTTCCTGATCTCATATGTGAAACAAAGGCTCACAGACTAATGCAAGTGTGCAATTAACCAGAGGCCCATTTGGCAGTGCGCCAAATTAGGGCAATATTTGCATCAAGAACAGTAGACATTTTCAATGAGGACGAAAGATTTCATCTGAAAAAGAATGAAAAATACAGTACACCCTGAAAACTTTTTCTTTACTAGATGAAAGCATTCGTATAATTAATCATATTCATAATGCAAGTGCTTTCAAATATTACGTCATTTAATATTTGTTCAAATAGTTGAGTGGCTACACTACCATGTGCTGTTGCATTCAGGTCTGTGAAAGTGTCTTTTAACCAGTGACAACAGACGTGCGCGTTCAAGCACAATTGATCTCCTTGTGATTTACTTATTTAATCCAGTCTTGTGTTGATTCCTCTATTGTCTTATTAGCGTCGTCATTAAAAATAGCTGTGGCTTCTGAAAGATGCCTGTGCATATTTTAGAATGATTTGATCTTTAATATTTGGACAACACTGTTCTTCCGAATTGGGACGAATCCCGATAAGCCAGTCAGAAAATAATGTATAATTAGGCCTAATATTTAATACATGTTGTCCATATAATTAGTATATAGCCTACTAATGTCAACAAACGTTGATTCGTATATTCTCACATTTAGGCTTTATAGGCCTACTTGATTTAAGCAATTATGTTATATTTGAAGTTGTTCCCAATAAAAACGTATAAGGCGCATTTGTTTGCATTTTCGTTAGCAACTTATGCATCCATCATGGCGGGCTTTTGTACTGGTGTTGGCTACACGCCAAATGTGGCACCTTCCTCTGCCAAGTGTTACATTAGCTGTAATTATGTGTAAAGGGTCTTTTCTGTGTGCTGAACACTGCACCACAACCACTAAAAGCCAAGTCAAAATGGAATTACAACAGTGGACCTCGTGAACCGCAGAGACTGGCTATTTATATAGGCCTCGAGCGAGTGAGTTTCTGTTCTCCAAAACTTTCCCTTTCTCTCAGACACGGTCTGATGTTAGTCATTTGGTTAATACGCCATTAACACATTGATTAAATAGAGGATGAGCATTATATCAAATAGGTTTGATATTTATGTACATAGCCTAAATGTAGCGCTTTATTCAATCATTTTTTATATATATATTTTACATTCACAATGCGTGTGTTTGATTGTATAACATATATGAGAATGGTTGCTGGTGTTTACCAGTACAAGGAAAAGACTGAGAAAAGATCTATTTATTCTCGCGATACGAGGTGCAATGTGACATCACGCACAATTAGCCTATGCATAAATTAACTCGCGATAATTAATGTTGTTGATGCCTTGATGTTCACACAGTTTAATATCCACCCAGCAGCATACACCAACGCACATGCCCTAGATGGAGATCACTGTGGGGTAGGCTATTGATACCTTATTGATTATTTAGGGTTAATTTTCATATGAGCTACGCCTGTTCGTTCTGCATAATAGCATGCGTCTGTTTCAGGATAAATATCGAGTGGTTGTTCAACGCCTTCTTCTATTGTTGTTATTCCAGCCAAAAGATGTCGCCTTTTTCCTTTAGTTCGGCGGATGTGTGAATAGGCTGTGCGCGTGGGGCGCGCTTGACGGGCAAAAAATTGAGGTCTCACAGTGTCTCATTATTATTGGAAAGCCATTAATTCATATTTATGTTACATTTAAATCAAATGTGCCCGGACTCTTTAATCAATGCAAACAATGAAAAGTACAGTAGGTGCCCATCTGCCTCATTAGATATTCGCCATTCATCAAAGAGGCAGGGGTGTTTGTTAGACTCCTGCGCACGCGCCTAATGCCTCAAACCTGTCCGTCGTCGAGCAATGAAAGAGCCAGTCATGAGCTTCAACTTACTATTTAGTTATTTCAAGAAATCCCTACCCTCATGAAAAATCATTCAAAGAGTTAGGATATCGGGTTTGGGGGGCATATACTGACAGTGTTATTGTTGTCGAAGTAGACTAATTCCTACTCCATATTGTTGTGCATAAAAATGATACTCCAAAGATGGGAAGACCATTCACCGTGTCTTTTTGGGTTAACGAGAGTAAGCCAGTCCCGTAGCAGCCCTAATGACAGGGTGAGGCGACATAGATGCCTACATCAAACTATAGAAAAACTGGATTCAAGCAGCCGGGGGGCTTAAGATATATTAAATTACCATGATTGGGAATTTAGGCATGGTTCAAGCCTGTTGAAGAGACTGGGGTGTCTGAAAGTGGTGCTATTCATCTCGGAAAAGAGGGTCAGAAGGTCGGGGAAGTTCACAGGACCTGTTCCTATTCTTATGCTAACTTACAATACAGACTTTAATGCTTACTGGTTTGGAAGATATAAATGATTGGACAATAATCCCGGCGCTCTTGGCTTTGCTGAGCTGCTCTGTTGCTAATTGCTGCTCGTCTGGCTCTTAATGAAAGTCTTTCGGTGCCGAGCCTTTTTTTCCTCCGTGGATCTTTCAGCATTTCGGAGATCGCGTGTAAGGGGAGGCCGAGGAGTGCTGCAGCACATTCTCTACGTCTGCAATTCAGTGTTTTTTACGTTATGTCTCTCAAACTATGATATAAAATTCACATTTTGTAGGAAGTCTGTGACTTAAAATGAATGTCAGATGTAAAGAATGCTGTCCAACAGGAAAAACACAGTCTGTTCAAATGTTGTGCATAGGCTATCCATAGTTGGCTAATCAAAATAATCTTTATCTCAACCCATACTTTCATCTCGTTTAAAATATTAAAAAAAAAATATATATATATATAGGGAAATAAAATTGCATGGGAAACAAAACAGACAGTGTGTGTGTGCTACGTTATGAGGACAAAATGTCCCCAAAGATGGCAATATCCGAAATCCTTTTAGGGCAGTGTATGGGGATAGAAGATACAGTATAAAATCATTGTGTCTATGGTGCTTTTAGTCATGTAGCTAATTTCTAATTATGTAGCTATAGTTTGTGTATTGTATAACGGGAAAAAATGCGTAGGCTATGTTTTGTCTCCAGGCCTACAGATTGTTTTCTCAGTGCTTTTTAAATAGGTGAGCCCTCGGTGCCTCTTTGTACAATAGTTGCTATTTATCTGCTTATGACAAGCAGAAAATCCGAGCAGAATAAATGAATGAATGCAAACGATCATACAGTGCCACGTGACTTAACACCTGCAGTTGGCGAGCGCACTTTGTGGGTCATTTCCTGCATTTTTTGCGTTCTCATGCTTTCTTTTTAATACAAAATATGACGCAAGGATAGCCTACATTGCAATGCAGGGGGGGGGGGGGGGGGTTCATTCATTTCATTCATTCATTTTTTTCATTCAAAATGAATCAAAAGTGCCCCTCTCAGACAAATATCAATGATAATATCGTGGTCAATAAAACTAAATAAATGTGATTATTATAAAATGACAATGTATACAATAACGAACGGCTCAAAAGTCAGACAATTTCTGTTGTGGCGTTGCCATAACGCGTTGCTATGGGTTTTCAGAGAGTGTGGCCTCACGGGAACAAAGTAAACCGATATTTTTTTTTGCATCCATAATCAGAGCTAATGTGTTGATTTAATTATATATTATATATTTTAAAGTATAACACAATTCACCAATGCCCGTTTGTCATGTACACACCAACCAATCGTGATCTGGCAAAGCAAGTTCAAATTCCTTTGGGCGATGTGAAGTGGAGGTAATTTTCTGTTCTTATTCATAAATCGGTTGAAAATTACATGGACAGACGAACTAACGTTTGTGGAAAGATTTCCTGCGGTTTGTCTCATTTTATAAATTGCATCACTGACAAAATGGCTTTTAACTGACAACAAACAAATCCCTGCACAAAAGTCGCATTAATGGTAAGTGTTAAATTATTTGTATTTATGTATATTGATACACCGTTTACTATTTCATGAAACTATCAAAGTCAACAAAACCCAAGTGCCACCGGCTCCTCCAGGTGTAGGCTGGCGGTGAAACCATTGGACTTTATTATATTACCATTTTTGAATATTATGCAGCATTATGAAAGAAGTCTCTTATGTTCATCAAGCCTGCATTTATTTGATAAAAAACAGCAATATTGGGAAATATTATTAAAATAATGGTTTTCTATTTTAAAATAATTTAAAATATAATTTATTCCTGTGATCACAGCTGGATTGTCAGCATCATTGCTCCATTCTTCAGTGTCACGTGATCATTCAGAAATCATTCTAATATGAGGATTTAATGTCAATGATGGAAACTGTGATACTCTTTTCAAGATTCTTTGATTAATAAAAAGTTAAAAAGAACATCATGTAATAATATTTTACAATACTAGGCTACTGTTTTTTCTGTATTTTTGATTAAATAAATGCAGGCTTGATGAGCGTAAGGATATATTTGAGCCCCTGCTCCTGAAGAACTCTCTGCACGGGCCTGGTAAGAGGGTGTAGGCCTACATAATGGCGTCCTTTGATGTTAGAAACTGAAACGCATTTGCATTGTTTATTTGGATCAAATAGATTATTTTGCCAGGGCACAGGGCAAATCTGCGTTTCTAGCCTAAATAGAAATATCTGAAGGCCTAAGTCTTATTTAGCCAGATGCTTTCAACTAAAAATGTTGTATTTTAAAGCCAAATGAATTACACAGAGAAAAATCATGTCATCTATTTCATCTTCTTTGTATTCGATTGGCCTTTTGGGAATAACTGGACAAACCACTTGAACCTAGTACATCACCTCTGACCCGTGTGTCAGCTGTGGCGGGTCCTCAAGAGACCAGTGTTGACATCAACTTCACATATGACACTGATGAGGTCCACTCTTCTGACTGCCGGATTGCAGATTGGTTAACGTTTATATAATAACCCACAATAAATTAATAAATCAAGGCAGATATGCATTCAGGTGCAGAATCTAACTTATAACACTTTATTACAATAACAAAATATATCCCCTTCTCCACACACTCACCAGTTGCTATTATGCATTGATGATATTTAAGAGGCTTGTTTAGAGCAAAGGGCACGTGTCTGGTCAGTTCGGAGTCAGTCTGCCCCCTTGGTCCATCATAAGGTCACAACCTCTTTCTATTGTCTAAACCGCAGAGGTCAACCAAGACAAGATGTGATAAATAGGGGAGATCATGGAGTGTGTGTGTGGTTTTTTTCTTTTCTTTTTTGCTGTCTTCGACATTGATACAATTTATCTTCATAAATACATTTATTTTCTTGTTTTTATTTTTTTTTAGTCTACAACCTATTTGTGTAAATTAGTGTCAAGTAGCTTACAAAGAGTGCTGTTGTTACACCTGCCGTGATGAGTTGAAACATTACTAGAATAGATATTGACATTTGGAACATTATAATGTATAAACATAGGAAACATTATAAGAAAACATGCAACCAGCTATCCAAGGAGATCGGGTTGACGTCATTGTGCTCAGTCTTTCTGTAGAAAAAATATTGTTGGTTTAACCTAAAAAAGTAAGTTACCTGGTTGCCTTAAAAATGTAAATTCATTGAAATGAATAATTTAAGTTAATACAATGAAGGAGATTGGTTTAATAAATAGAAACTCAAAATATTATGGTATCTGAACCACATTAATTAAGTTTATTTGACAAAAGATTTAAAAAAAAGTTGTGATAACAATTCATGAAAATAACGTTTTACATTGTATAGGCCTTGGAAAGTGTTCCCGTCTGGTGAGGTATAATATTTATTAGAATTTAAATTTTTAAGCTTAAGTGTATTTCAAATGAAACAAGATAACCTGCTGAATCAAATGATATAGCCTATATCATTTAACATTTCATCAAAATTATAAAGCAGACCTGAACTTGTATTTTATTTCCTCTTCTTAATCTGCTATATTTTTCATTACTTCATCTTTCACCTCAGATGGGTGGCGTTCATGATTGTGATTTCACCCCTGTAGCTGATTTCTAATTGTAAACTAATGGTGTTACTTACCCGCGTGTTACAGCAGTCTCTTCTGCAATATTAACTTGATATCCGACGACTAACGAGTCTCCTGTTTTTCCACAGGCTTATGCAGATATGAACGCTGTGCTTGTTAGGTTTAGACTGCTGGAAATCTAATACAGAGTTTGTTTATTGCTTACAGTAAATGTTTATTGAATAGCATACACGCTGGATGGTCGTTCAGTGTTTTTCCCCCCAGTTTTTTTTTTCTTTTCAAAAACAAATCAAGTTAAATAAATGAATTTCTGTTGATATCGTCAGACCTCTTGTCTTTTTTATTTTCTTTCCTGTTTTGGATTTAACTGAGTCAATTGTTCCATAATAATAAAGGATACACAGGTGGGACGGAGTTTCATTATCCAACAACATGGAGAAAAGTTTCCGCATCTCTGTTAAACTTGGCTTTTAAAGAAATAAAAGGGTCGAAATAGTTAATTTGACCAGCTAATGCAATGTATTCATTTAACGACTGCCTGCAATGCATTTTGATAAGATCATTCTGAAAAAAAAAAAAAGTTTATATTTTGAATATGCTCTGCGCGCTCCACACACACTGAACAGGATGAGGTTTTTTTACATTTTGAAATATAGGCTACATGAAAAGTATTATAATATTGATCTACCGTTGATTTAACGTATTCCAAGTAAGAGCAGGCCTATGATAAATAAATAAAAAATCGTTAAGCTTACAAGATAGGCCTATAACAGCGTGATTTGATCTTGATCACAGAACACACGCATATCATTGCTAATATGTAAAGGTTTAACTGAGGTTTGACGCTTAACGAAATATTAATTTACAGGACTCACAACTCTTCAAATACTTTTTGTGATTAACCGCGGAGGAAACCCCCATTCAAATGACATTGCACTTGATTAAATCTTGTGAGATTTGGCAAAGAGACATCCATCTTATAGCTTAAAAGGTGTGTGAATCACACATAGGCTACATTTATGGGGTAATGTAATTTAACCTCAGGTATATTTCTCATCAGCTGTCAATGTGCTGAATGCAGCTCAATCATAAAAATGGAAAAACTCACTTTTGACTCAAAATAATGTTTTACCTCAATGATGCTCTTTTTAGTCATGCTACTTAAATGCTTCACCTAATCTCAGTAAATAGAAACGATGATGGACAGAAAGTCTGCCAATCTGACAAAAATAGATGAACATATTTGACCTCCTTCCCAAATTTAAAAAACTCAAATACATCACCTTAAGCTGACTCTATATCATCCCAACTGTGTTTGTTTGTGTGTGTGTGTGTGTGTGCGTGACTTCTGCATCAATAAGGGAGGTGATTCATTGCTAGTTATTTTCCACACTTTATTATGTGCTGTCCAAGGTGCTGACAGGAGAGCCCTCTGAGCCGTCAAGCTGCTTACAAAATAGCTTGTGGCCACTACATGTGAAGCCGGTTGACGTCCACCTGCTATTAAAGTTCATTTCAATACTGAAATGGTTTTTCAATGTCAACAACCATTCAGACTAGCTTAATGCATGTTTATTAGTACAGTTTTACAGTTTACAGACACATGGAGCCTATTCAGAGCTAAGCCTACATAATACATATTAAACACCAGCCATGCACGATTAACACTTTTCTGTAGCCTATATCAAATGATATACGTTTAGCAAATATAGGGCATTATTTATAAAATGTTGCGTAGAAACCTTTCGCGCATCTCTTCCAGATGTGAAACGTGTAAATCGCAAATGATCTGGTTTCAGATCTCCCCTTGTAAATGCTAAGTAATCGCGCTTAATGTCATTTACATATAAAAGAGCACCAGTCAACGTCCAAATCCTTTACTTGAGAATGGCGAGGCAAAATAGATTTGCAAATAACCGCGGAACTCCGACTCTCTGCCACAAGGAGAAGGGTGTACATCTGTTTAGACCCCGATGTGGTGCTAAACACTCTTTCATGTTAAAGACCGTTTTTGTAAATATGAACGTTGGCGTGGATTTTAGCGTTCAAGATCATATAGTTCAAATCAAATGATGCCTCACATCTCTAGCATGAAAGTTCATACATTTTATGTAAGACAAGGAAGCATTAAAAGGGTGGTGGGTGGGGGAAATCACAGATATTGACATTTGTTTCAATGATGCCAAATCTCATTGTAAACATTTGACACATTAAGGCACATTATTCTCTCCAATTTATACAAAACCATAAGATTGTCTGACACATTTTTAATATCATGAACTGGGTAAAATGTGTTCCCATCGGCTATGACAGTTTTAAGACACCCAGTTAAATCAATTAGTGCACATTTTAAAAATCCATCCCTCACATCTGCTTGTTTAATCTTCACAGCGAACCATCTGGACGAGATGCTGGACACTGGATTCCTGAGGTGATGTGATTGACCATTTGAGTCAAACGTAGCTGGATGGCTTCAGTTTCCCCGGCAGCTGATGACAACCATGGGAATTTTTCAGGTTTTGTTGCCAGGAGCCTGGTTAGAGAGAGAGAGATAGAGAAAAAAAAGAATAAATATCATATGGCTTAACTGTTATGATGCATAAATGTTGGCATGGACGACAATGTGCAGAACTCAAGTGAAGGTTATCACTGGGATGTTAGTCAGTGCTATTCATTATAAAAACGATATGCAAATTAACATTAGAAATAGATGCAAAGATATGGAGTTGCATGGTCACAAGGGATAAATGAAGCCTCTGAAGATGTTTTCTACATTTCTGAAAGGAAAATAAAATAATAATCCTGCGTGCCAAAACTTGTTTGTGAATGTCTCCCCTCTCTAAACTTGAAAATATCTGATCGACGTAAATGCAAATGAAATGCTCTTCTTTAGTTGGTTTCCTAATCTAGTTGTCTAATAAACCTGGCATTGTGTACTACAACGGTTGTTGGCTCTTTGATGAAGGTTGCTTTGGATAAAAGCGTCTGCTAAATTCATAACGTGAATGCCTATGGGAAGAGTTTAGAATGATCAACCAGTCTAGCGACGGAAATGGTGAACTGAAACAATGCAAACACACAACTTTCAACTATTTTTAATGGCTCTTGTTTGTCACCACAAATAGATGTAATAGGTTATGGGTTTGTAACACTCATACAATTCAAAGCTTGTAGATTTTGGAAATTCTGGTGGGGTTTTCAATTGTTCATTTTAATGAGAGCAATCAAGCATCTAAATTGCTGTGTGTGCGTGTGTGCGTGTGTGTGTGTGTGTGTGTGCGTGTGTTATTCTACAATTTTACTACATCAGCATGTTCACTCAGCTTAGTCATTATAGTCTTAAAAGGATGGGATTTCGAGATCATTTTGAGTATTTTATTTAGCCTCAAATAACGCCGTCTTTTTGGTAAAACAAATTTGGTTAACTAGTGAAGTGTAATGCATACAACTTCCCAACACTTTTACATCCATTGACCGTATTTGTTTTCAATTCCTCATTCTTCATTTGCTTCCAAAAGTGGTGTGAATCTTTTCTATACCCCGTCACCCTTAGAATTTGTGTATGATTTGTACCAACGCCATTACCAGTTTTCCCAAATTATATGTAGAGAGGTTTATGGACAATTTAATCCCTGCAGGAGACTTGGCAAGACCCTTTTCTCTGTCAATTTTCACCCTCTGCTTCATTCAAGCCCCCTCTCTCTTTCTGCGCCTCTACAATGTGGGGTTTCTTTCTGTCTCTTTTTTATATTCCCGCATATCTTTTTTTCCCCCTTCTAGCTCGCCCCCACCACCCCCCGTCCCAAAACCCTCAGACAGCATGCAGCTTATGCAAATCACTGGCCTTTTATTCTCAGTTCTCGTCCTCAGCCTTGAATGAGACCTCAAGAAAACACACACTCACTCAACTCTCACTTGTTCTCATCACCGCGCTCTACTGTAATGGGAACAGAGCCCTTCATGACATTCTAGTTGTACTACTATGTTGATTATCGTACAAAGTTCCTAATATCTTCGCATCCGTCCACCCACCAATTGAATTCCTAATAAACTAAGAGAAGAAAGTGTATTAACACTGTAGAACCAAAGGTCAGGGATATATATTTTTTACCAATAGCTACAGATATTGCTTATATATGAGAAGTTGCAAGGACGATGATTATGGGATGGAAGTAGACATTTTAGGAAGGGGGGGTTACCAAAGTCACTGTGACAAGTGGGGGGGCTGATGAATATAAAGTGCTTGCTGCCATTCCCAGGGTCTAGAACACACACACACACAAGTGCGCTGTATATATAAGAGTGTGGGTACGGAGGGGCGAGCCAACCAGCCTGACTTCCCTCAGACACTTTGACAGGCGGGCCTTTTCACCAGCGCATTGCTGGGCCAGCCAGCCCTGGCTCCCTTAGCAACGGCACAGAGTAGAGAGCCCCCTCCAGCCGGCCACCAAAATGACAGGGGTGGGGGACAGGGGCAGATAGGGTGTGGGTTACAAGGGGTGAGCTGGTTCACAGGGGTGGATGAAGAAGTTCCCAGTCTGGCTGCAAGGGACTCCTACAGGCATTGAACTTGAACTTGACTCTGACAGCAACAATGAGGATTGCACGTCCTTATGAAAATCATTTACTCACATTAATGAACACAGGATATAATATTCCTTTTGTCCATACAATGCAAGTCAAAGGGTTGTTTATTTTTTGTTGAACCATCCATTTCAGAGTAGCTCAACAAATCCGACGTTTCAACATATGATAAAACTTACAACATAAAACAACAATTTCCACTCTAGTTACATTTTAAAAGCGATGGTAATTATTCTCATTAGGATGTAAAGTGGGCGAAAAGCGAAGCAAAGCTACAAAGTGAGGATAATTATGTCCCAAGGTCTTTTATAATGGTGGGGCCATGATGGAGGTTTAAGTGTTCCCTGGACTCCACTCTCCTGTTTTTGATTTCCTAGTCCTGCCCTTTGCTCTTGCGTCCTCCAGGATACAGTTTATTGACCTTCCTCTGAGTGGCTGCTTTAAGGATTTGCAATGAAGACTTAGCTTCTGTCTCCTTTTATCGCTTTATTACAAATCACATTGCCAGACCTTTTCAACGCAACTCTAGTCAGGATATTCCAACCTCATCTTTGGCACTCTTCATTGTTATCGACAAAAGAAAAGTCTGAAAGAAGTGACCTCGTTTTGTTCAAGGTTATGCTCTCAGAATTTATGATTTTAATGGCATAGAACTGAATAATAAGGAACAAAAAAAGTGTGTTAATTTGTCATCTAAACTGATTTGAAGTCACACGAGGGTATGTAGATTCAGCCTCACTTAAATGCATAATTCACATAATGTCATCATTTACTCACCCTCATGTTGTTCCAAACATGCATGCCTTTCTTTTATCATTTTGAAAGGCTATCTTACTTTTTTGTGCTGCACATATATAACAACATGAGGGTGAATGAATGACAATTTTAATTTTAGGGTGAACTATCCCTTTAAGGTACAATGCTCACTTTCATCCATCTGATCTAGATTAAGGTGCCGTACAGTTCTGTGATCCTAACGTCTCCATTGTTGTTCTGGATTACCTGCATCTTATTCAGTTTAGATCTACCCCTCTGCTGACTGCGGTTCTTTTTGCAGCCTGTTATTCCAGCAAGAGTCCTGCTCGGGAATCCCAGTCCCAAGCTTTTCATGGCCACTCGTCCAAGGACGGGGAGAAAAAGGTGGGGGTGGGGGGTGGGGGGGGGGGGGGGGGGGCATTTCAAAGCTCCCCCGTAGCTGATACAAAGCTAAGAACAACCCTTCGCAGGATAATCGTGTTTATCCCCAGATTAAGACGAGATCGACAGCTGAGGTATCCACAAGGGGAAAAAAAGGGGAATTTTCCCGTAAAACACACAATGGTCTTTAACACGAACCCAAGAGATGCTTCGGAGTCATTTCTCTCCACTGTCCAATTCTCAGTTATGACCACTGATGAAAGCGATACGCAGTGCTCATCTACCCTTGTTAAGTGCCTTCATTAACACTATCCATTCTCAACCTGTCCTCGAGAGATGTCTTCGGTAAAACACATGCCAGAAATAGGACTTCTGTATAAGAACAGTCACCACAAGCACTTGCCATGCAGTCATATTATATACGTTTCCAAATCGAATCTGGCACAAAGTTTTTATCAGAGCAAGAGGAGCAAGAAATGAAATCTCCCGGAGCTGGCTTTTAGAAATAAACATGTGAAACCCTATAACACTGGACATAAAGATGACATATGATGGGAAGAAAACTGTTAGTATGCCAGACAAATATTCCCAGATAGCCACCTCCCATAGGCCTTTGATATTAACATGCCAGCTGCAGCAACTGCCACATGGGGCCACAGACTGAGCCAGACAGTAAAAGCCCTCCCCCCACCCCATCTATTCTCCACCAAACACATGTTTCCTCCATATTTCATTGTTCATCATCAGTGTATTTATTAACGTCAATTGTTTCTCTCACCCTATTTTTTCCCGCCGTGTTGGTGTCGAGGACAGAAAACCTCAGTTGGTGATACAGTGTCTTCGTAGGCTTTTGTATGCAAGCACTCCAACTCTCCTGCAACACTTTTCGATTTTATTTAGCATAAATAGTTCCTTCTTTCTTTTATGATTCCACTTTTGCTTTGCTGTGAAATACTGTCGCTGTCCCAGTGTAAACTTTCTCTGTGGTTTTCTGTATCACTGCCTCCGTTTTACTGGGTAATATATTGTAATGGAGCTTTAATTAATTGCTTGCCCAACTGCTGTGCCCTAGCAGAAGGGTGGAGAGGAACAAACTGTCCTTCAAACTCGAATTGTTTGTGATTTGACATGCAAAATGCATATTTTGTGGAATCGAAAGGTTCCATGGATTCTTCAAGGAACCATCAATGCCAAAAAAATGCTTCGCTTTAGAATACACACGCGTTTGAATTCATTAACATTGACCTTAAATGAATTCAACTACAAACCCTTAGCAACAACTCGATGCTCTAGCACGCACTGCCAAAATACGTCACATCTACTGCTTGAGCACACATGATTGTGCAAATAACCACACAGTTCCGGGGCTGCACAAGCATACAATGATGCTAACACACTGCACGGACGTGAAATAAAGCCCTATCCTCAGCCGTTCCCCGAGGATAGTCTCTTAGGGTTTGGGTGCTAATTTAGGCATCTGGCTCTGTCTGGGCCTGAGCATCTTTCTCAGCTTATTACCCTCCACTGTCTCTCGCACTCCATCCGTACAGACAATGGTGGGAAACAGGGGGGACCGCGCACCCACGTCAAGTACTCGCCGTACAATGCTGCCATTGTAGAAGAGGAGAGGGGTCTGGAATAATAATGTGGGCACTATCAAACTGTTTACCAACACAGAGCCTACAGCTGAAGATTTGCTCTTTATTTATCACTAATCGTCATTTGTGGTATTGCAATTGATGCCTGAATATGTGTAAGGAGAAAAAAAAGTCCCTGAAACAGACTTTGACACACACACACACACACACACACACACACACACACACACACACACACACACACACACACAAATAAAACACATTTTTCATCATATACACAGATGCAAATGACCTTGTGTTGAAGTGATTATTGTGCCAGGCACCTTGGGAGACATTTCAAGGATTTGCCCTTTTTAGTCCATGAAAATATAATCATATAATATAATCAGTCATACCTAAAAATCCACGGCATCTCCATAAAAAGAGCTACAGACAATAATCCAAATATGACAAAAAATAGGAATAATGAATTCTTCAAATAAATAATTGAAATAATTCCATTTGTGCATATGCATATGCATTTGGACTGCAATTGTTGCTTGCTCGATGCAAAAGTAAAAACAATATTTAATTTTTACCCATACATGCATATGGACTCAAATACTTGAATGCGCATTCTGTTTGTCTGAAAACACAAAGAACTGGTAAACCACAAAAACAATACACAGTTCAGCGCATGATTTGCATATTGAAAACTGGAAAAATCTGGTATGGGTTTGGCACCGTGCCAAGCGGCATAATTAACACTTTTCAGCCACTGCTCTGCAGCAGTCACATTATGCTCTGACAAGCATCCACTCCCCCTGCTCGACCGCTTATATTCTCTCTCACACACACACACACACAACACGAACACACGAAATGCAAACCTGAACATTTATTCTTGCTTCTATACATTCGCAAACACAAATGTGCTGTTAAACAATCTCCAGTTCTGATGCCGTTATTTGCCACTTAGGAAAACGCAATGTCGTTGTGTATTAGTATTGCATTAGACTCTCTGTTCAAGAGTATAAAATGAGTTCTGTGTCCCTAGCTGAGATTTTTAAGCACTGAAGGTCTTTTACATAAAACCCTGAGAGATGCAGAGGGAGGAAACCCCTCCCCCTCACTGCAAGATACACAGCCTAATTAGAAATTCCATATTAAAGGTGCAGACTCTCATTTTCATGCTACTACTTTGTCTAAGGATGAGTACAAAGTATGTGGTCAGAAATAGAGACCCTTAGTTTTGCATTGTCTCAAAAAAATCCAGGTTTTTTTTTTTCGTAGATAGAATAATATCTGACACAAATGGGCTGTGTTAAATCTTAAATCACTAGCTTTGTGTTGAACCGGTTCACTGTGTGTAATCTTAATGTATTTTGCCTATTACAGGCCCACGAGAAATCCTAAAACCTCTGGTTATTTCTTTAAAAAAATAAGGACAGGGGTTGCCCTTGTCTGTCACATGCAAAACAGAGAAAGCTAATCCTCCTTTTTAAAGATTGCAAAAATAATGTGTTTGCCTTCAGATGCACTGTGCAGTGTATTCATCCCTGGAAATTGCTAGAATACATGTAAAGACTTCAGTTCTCCGCAAGAAAAAAGACATTTCTGAACGCAGACAGAACGACAGTAACATCAAAGTCTTTTTTTGTCTTTGCTTTGAATTCAAATTTAAATGTAAACATTCAAAATATAGTACATTGCCACGTGCCGTTGCTAAAGCGCCGCTGTGCCTTTAATTGGGGGCTCAGTCCTCTCCGCTTGTTCCTATGCAATTATGTTAATATGCAGAGCTTGTCTGCTCTTTTTCATTAACAGAGGCGCTTGCATCATTGTTTCCTTTATTTGTAAGCTCCACGGGCACCTTCCGTACATCAGTGATCTTTTTTACACGTCTTTTTTGATGGGCTATTCTGCCAAGCCTCCACTTTTAGGATAAAATGTCAGTCTTTTTTTTATTTTTTTATTCTCATTTAATGGACAACGAGGTCTTTTAGGCACACAGGGTTTCCACGCTCAGTAAGTATGCAAAAACGGTTTTCTGTTATTACGAGGAGGATTCAATGGCTTTAAATATTCAGTAGATGACGCATCATTTGTCTCGTCTTCGCATTTCAATACATTTCCGTGTGTTTTGAATATTTACGCTCTGTTCATTTTTGTTGTTTTGGTTAAAGCACAAAAGCAAAGCAAATGTGTCATCCTCGAGCAAATATGTTTCAGAATGCCTGTGTTCCACCTATTTTCATAATTTTCTGCGATAAACACACCAGCACAGCTCTGCATATCACCAGCAATCCATTATGACGCAACCAGTTGCCTTTGTGAGGAACATTTCAGTGTCTTCCATCCGTTTCAATGACATAACACGCAGCTCTCTGTAACCAAGCGGCCTGCGTATATTTCAGTGTGCCACGTAACGTCCGAGTGAACAGAGAGCGCAATGTGATGTTTTGCAACTCTCACTTTCTGGCCGGCTAATGATACAAACTGTGGCTATTTTGAGAGGCAAACAAACATCATTAAAATCATGGCGCAGTGTGAGAGTCCTCTCTAACATTAAAGTCGGGGCAGGGCAGCGTACATGCTTTTTGTAATGTGGTGAGGGGCGCTTGGCACCTTTGTGCCAGCACTTTGGTGTATCATTAAGCAGCAGAAACAAAAGTGCTCTTCAGGCCAGGTTGACTCTGTTGCATTGGTCAAGAGGAGGCAGTATGTCAATTAACTTATTGAGTTCAAGCAGCTCTCACTTTTTGGTTTCATCTGAAAATCTGGTCATTTCTTGTGTAATCGTTGATCTGGCATGGCTCAGGATTTAGTTACACGCAAACACACAACACGACCTCCAGTCAATTAACGCGGCGAGAGCGTGAATTAATAGCTGCATTCCATTTGAAAATATGCATACAGCAGCACGAGGGATTCATTTGCGCTCAAAGCTCGCTACAAATCAGAAGGTCTGAGTGTGTGCATATAGATAACGGGGATATTGTCTAATTAGTCAGGAAAGATGAGAGTGAGATAGTTCTTTTTGAGGAAAATGATTTGGCCGACAGGGCCTGGTCTTTTACGCTCAGAACCACCACGAAACACATCCGATCCTTTTTAGAGACAAATTTGCGTAAGCATTCGTTTGCTTTACATTTCAAATTCCCTGGCAATGCAACCGACCGGGCTAATATCGTAGTAACGTGATATAGGCAACGATGCAGCTTACCTCATGCCAACACAGCCATTTTAGGAAGCAGCAGCCAGTTTCTCCATCAAGATGGCTTCCTGAAAGCACACCCCTCATTCAGACTTGCAGTCTTCCAGCATCTGGTGGTCCGTGGCAACTGGCAGCCTCTTTGTCCCCATTGGCACTTGGGATGTAGACTCTCACTCCTTTCTTTTTTTCCTCTTTTCTCCGGGGGCACAGATGGCACTAAATGCTTCCGTTGAAGAAGGGAGGGGAGCTGGTTGAAGAAGGATGAGGGTTGACTATTATTTTTCTTTTCTTTCATTTGGACAATTGCACCATTTTTTCCCTCTCTCCCTCTTGCTCAAAAAAGGCAGTGTAAATGGCTGGCAAGGGGTAACAAGAAAATAAAGGACAAAAAGCCCCTTTTAGCACTGCCAAAGCAGATGTCATGGCAACTGCTATATATCATTTCTTTGGATAATATAAGCGGTAACATTTCTTGTTGCTGTCGTGCTAAGTAACTTAACCAGGGACAGATATTAGCAATGTTAATAGTACATAATACACCAATCGTGCATAGGCACCCACGTCTGGCTTTTGTGTTATCATTGCCAATGCTGGCCACTGTGAAGGTATACTGAATCGGCCCACATCAATTACTGTCCACCCATAATTTCATTGAATAACCCTTATTCAATTGTGCTAGGTAACCAGTTTAGCCGGAAAAGATCATTGTTAATGAATGATGACAGAATTTCTTTGCTCACATTAATTTTACATAAAGTAATATGCGATGTGATAGTGGCCCATGCATTCTTATCATTATTGAGATGGAGACAGACATATAATTTCCTCTCTCTGATCATTTATCGCATTGAAGCCTTTGGCCTAATGTCCTGCAGTCATCCTATCCACGTATTCTCAGCCATGTTAAAACACATTGCGATTTAGATTTATTTTCATTTTTGTTCCCGCACAGGTCAAGCCTAATGCTTTGAGGGATTTTTCTTGAGATAATTAAGCGCTTTGTGTTTTTCTTTTTCCTGTTATGATTAAAGCGAGCCCTAATTAAGCCTTTTGGATGATGACCTAATCTTTACTGTAAAGAAATGATTGGCGGCTAGCACAAATGTGAAACTGATATTAGTGTCTTTAAAGGCTAAATATCTATAACTGTCATTTATATATGTGATCTGTCAAAGAATGCCCAAGGATGAGTGTACATTTGTGAGGAAAAAACTCACATCAATATAGAAAAATTCATGTAGATCACAAACAGAAGGCTTTTCATGAATATGCATATATATATATATATATATATATATATATATATATATAGAAAGAGAGATAAATAGATATATAGATATTCTGATGAAAGATTTATGTAATGCATGTAGTGTCTTGGACTTGATTGAGGATTACTATTTGCATTTGGCTCCTTTCAAGTGCATGCATTCATTAGCATATACTTTATGATTTACTGTGTGTTTGAATCAGATTAACTCTACAACTAATTGTTCTAATTACAATGTTGCATTGTAATACGCTTTGATTGCACTTACCAGATGGCGTTTTTTCCCCTTAGCTCCAGTCCTCTGGTCTCTCACAAAAGACACTGCAGTTTGAGAGGCTACAGTAAGATGAAAATGAATTTTACATGTCTGCAAACACACTTACTTTATAATTTATTAATTATTATACATCATTTACAAACGAATAAATGCCAGACAATTAACCTTGAATTAGAAAGTTGATCTAAGGCCTAATTTGCACCTTAAATCACACGCATGTGAAACATTTGTTTTTAAATATAGAGAATGTAAAACTGCTTACTCAGCTCATGAAACGTAATCTTTTATATCTCTATAATTTCTTTGCTAGTTCTTACAATTTTACACCTTATGTTTTTTCCCCTCAATATGTAATTATCAAGATTATTTCCTCTTCTCTTCATTCAGTTTAATTTAGTGTTTACACACCCTATTTTAAAACCTTAGACACCTTTCTGTCTGTTTCTGAAAATAAAAGTAGCTGATCTTTTGTACCTATTTAGTATTATCCTTAGAGCAGTAAAACAAGGACTTTTCCCCAACATTTTAAGTAGGCCTACACACGCCATTGGAACCTTTTTTTTAAATGTGTGATATAGTTTGTAACATATATTTCTATTGTCTCACTATAACATATTTTATTCATGCTTTTTTATTTAATGATAAAGTATTTTTGAATATATGCTTAATGGAAGAGCATCGTAACACACAGACTAGTGTGTATGTGTGTGTGTGTGTGTGTGTGCGTGTGTGTGTGTGTGTGTGTGCGTTGCTCTGCGTGACGCGGAGCTCCAGTAGCGCTTAGCCTACACTTCTTATGATTTTGAACTCTTAACATTTTCAACTAATATTTTTTTAGTCATTTTTACAGTGGAGTAGGAGTGCTGTTTCACAATTACGTCTTTTGTCATATAAAAAGCACTCGGGGGTAAAAAAAAAGCATTATTTTCCGCTGCATCTTTGACGTGTAGGCCTACAGTCAGATTAATATGGCCAATCATAAAGAAGCTGCTTCTGCATGATGTCATTGCTTAAGTTGTGATTGCTAGTGGGCCAATGACGTCACGTTCATTTTTTTGTTGCTCAGATCGAAGTTGTTCAAAGCTGCAAAAAGATAATAATACAATTCATTGTGAAAAATAAAATACTTGAATAGCGCCTCTTTTATAATGAACACGTTTTCATAAAAAATAAACAAAAGATATTTCGTGGGGCTTAAAGTAAAAAAATATCTAGGCTATACCAACTGTCTAGAGAGACTGTAAAAAAGAAAACTTTTTGTCTGAAATATTTAGTGAATCTTTGATTAACCAAAAAAAGGTTTAATAATTTAAAACCCTTTGTCTCTAGTCAGTGTGACCAACACGCAGGAAGCCATTTTGTTTACAAGATTTGTTTAAAATGAGTCAGATATCCTTATTTGTCATCGTGAGAGAAGAGATTTACAACCAAGCCTATTTGATCCTCGATAATTAATAGACTAATTGTAAAATCCACATGAAGTCCATTTCTCTACATCATACCAATATCGAGATCCGATACACGCGCATTAAACGCAGGCCTCATTTGCGCGTGCCAGGTGCTGAACAAAAGCAGGCGTGATATCAGCAATGAGTTTTGCCTGGTTGAGCTAATGATATCGGGTGGTTTGAAGCAGGAAGCAGTTTGGGAACTAGCTAGAAAGTTTACAAACTTATTTCGCGTAAAGTTAACAATGCACAACACTACTGACAAAAGTTTTCATTTGCATGCCATTTATGCAATGCATAATGCATAATGCATAAATGACAAATTAGTAACTAGATTGGGATGTATAGACAAAGTAAAAAAGTGAAAGTCTGCTGTTTGTTTTCCCTTTTGGAAATAGCATTGCAATTTTTATATATATATATATATATATATATATATATAAAATAACTGACCACCTTATCAGGCTTTTTTTAATTTCTTCTTACAGCTTTTTAATTGTCAGACTAATCATTTGCCAACCTTGATTTAATTAGTCAAATTATAACTTTAAGAAACAATTAGGAAGTCAAATAAGCATTAATAATTAATATTTTGAAATAAATAGGAATGCAAATGTAGTCATTTTACATGGGGTTTAACACATGCTGGTTTTTTTAAACGAAGGCACTACATTTGCGAAATTGTCTGAGATTGAAATACCGTGTCCACAAACGTGCACGTGTCCAAAGGTGCATTGAAAATAATAAAGGCTGAAACATGACCTATCCGCACGGTCGTACTCCTTTACATTGCAGTGATTTAAATTGCCTGTATGACTCACACAGAGGGCCTGCTTACCTCATGCAGTTTCCCTGCGATCATTGCTTCCCACTCAACTTGTCCACATGCAGTTAAGGAGGACGTTTCTACTTTCGGTTATCTAGCTTTATGAAGGAAGATAAACACTCATACAGCTAGATAACCAAAGACAGCAACTACCTCCTGTCAACACTTTTTAAATGGGGAACATCTCATAAAGTTGACCTGATAAATGAAAACAGGGTTAATGCGCAATAAAAGAAATGACACTCAGATTCCATTTAATTGACTCTTTTTATAGACCTGTTAACAAGTCAAGTGTGCATGTGGATTAGCCCGTGTGCTGAAGACACATAATCCACATCCACAATAGTAGGCCTGAAGTTGCGGTAGTATCGGTCTGGGTGCGTTTCAAATTGAGCCTTTGGAGTTATTGTCAGGGTTTCCATTCATCAACCCGATTTAAACAGGACTTTGTCCCTGCCTTCCGGTCAGTAATAATCTTTTAAAATGGCGATTATTAGGTCATTTGGCTCGTTGGGTTCCAACAATCACGCCACATGTCTACATCATGCATCATTTAGGCTATGCTGTGCATTATAATTTCGCAAATTGCAAAAGGTAAGGCCTTTTATCCAGTTTGATTTCAATGCAAGACCCAAATAGTTCCTGTTATATTGTATTTAACAAGGACGTATGCATATTTCAGTAGTTCAGTTGTCTACTGAACCCACATTTCCCTCACGTGAATGTGACGTCATACAGTTAAATCTATTGCTTATTCAATTTGTTGTGTTTCTATATAATGCAAATTGTCATGCTTCTTTAAAAAAAAAAAACAATATTAAAGACCTTTATATAAGCGTGCATCATAAGCAAAACGCCCGTGAATAGCTTCAATAAACATATTATTAATATATAAAGATAAATATATGCTACAAGAGTGCATGCAATCAACAGATAACGCTTTACCAAAACACATGCCACTCATTTCAACATCAAGTAACTGCAAATGTTCCAGATACTCTAGATGCACCTGCTGAGAGTGCACAAAGTCCAGACAGTGTTCAGAGGGCCACATGCACTTACCACCGAACATGGCCTTGTCTGTCACATGGGGTCAGTTAGAAGCAATTCATGCAAAATGTTAGGATTGTACACACGTATATCCATGCGTTTTTACAAATGTGCATTTATTTATCATTTAAAGTCAACTTATGGACTACTGTCTATAAGAGTTATAATGTATTGTGAGCAAAACAGTGATTCAAGCTGTACTATGAGTCAATCCATGGTTAAAATGACAAACGCACAAAGAGTAAGCAGAAATAATTCAGATAATTGAATAAAAAATCTTACTTTTAACAATTGACGTACATATTCCTCTCTGTCAGAAAGTAAGCGAGTGGATGTGTGTCGGGGACAAGCAGAGGTCCCCGTGCGTCTCGCGTTAAAGAGCATGACGCTAAAATCTCAGAGCAGCGCAGACGCGTCTAGTCAAACGCCAAACTCTTCCGTGCATCTCTTCGGGGATGCGTTCCCATTCAAAGCTCGCAGCCCTCAAGTATATTCAGCCATCGAGTGTTGCGTCTCAGCCATCCGGAGAACGGAACGGGCAGTTTAATTTCCAAGATGGGGAACTCCACCCTTGAAAAGCATGCTTACAGTGTTCATGCGTGGACGTGAGAGGAGACGCGAGGTTTACTTTATGAAACCTGCACGCGATGTGCTCATTCCCTCGCCTTCTGCGCTCTGTGGATGTGATGTTCTCTCTCTCCGGCTTGAGAGAGTCTAGTTTCTGACTAAATGCATCCTCCTCTGGCAGTTCTCTCCTGCAGTGACGTCACTCCGGCAGCAGGCAGCCGAGCGACCAATCACAACCACACGCGCGTGCTCTCTCTCTCTCTCTCTCTCTCTCTCTCTCTCTCTCTCTCTCTCTCTCTCTCTCTCTCTCTCTCCTTTTGCGCGCGCGCTTTCCCTGGTTTAGTGAGTGCGCGCGCGTCAGAGTGTCGCCTATAGGTTCCAGAGTTCCTATAGTATCCTAAAATGAATTAAATCATGCCTATAGTTTCAGCATTCCCCTGCAACATTTTGCCTTTTATGAGTTAAGAGGTTTGTGAATTTCAAATGATGAAACTTGTAAAAGTAGGGTATATTTAGCCTATCATTTCCGAATGTACTCATATTTACATCGTGACTCGCTAAAGCCTATACATCTTTCTTTGACTGCACTCTGTTATCATGTGTCTAATTGTTATGTTCCCAAAGAAGCTGCTGGAACCCGTGTGTGTGCAAACACACTCGTCCAATAAAGCTGATTCTGGGTCTAAAGACAAAAACAAAACAAAAACTAAAAATACAAGAGTGTGAGTACAACGATGCTTTAAAAAATAAATCTGATAACCCAATGTAGTTTGTCGAGAAGAATTGTGTTGATAAATTGGATTAGGGTAGCTAATTAGGGACACTTTGTGTAATTGTGACTTGTGCCATATTTCCATATGAACCCAAAACAATATTCTATATCAAAATCGTATGTCATTATGAAATCCCCAAGGTGTTCCTTTATTAAATCAGGAGAATATTTTCAGATATTGTACTTAAAAGGAATATGGCACATATATTAGTGCTTCTTGTGCCGCAAATCGTAAAATATGTTGTGGATTTTCTATGTGGGACAGTTTGCGCTGAAATCTGGGACGCTATTTTAGGTTAGAAACTGTTTAATTTTTACGAAGCACACTAGAAAAAACACTCCTGGTTAAATGCGCGTACCCATTGCTTTATTATAGTAAACCTACTGTGTGTTATATCAGTTGTCTAAAAAACCCTAGCATGTTCGCATGTGGAATGTTAAATACAACCATATAACACAGCAATCATATACTATTTAAAATTATATATATATATATTTGTAATGGTAAAAGCACACAGAAATAAGCAGTCCTTGCCAGTCATGGACTCATCAGGATCCCATTGTCCTCTATATATATAGTCCTATGTTTTGAATCCTGATCTTAAAACAAATAATATTGCTGCATTATAAGCCCAATAATTTAACAAAAATACATGTGGCATTTCACTTTCTCAATTAAATAACACTGTCCCACATTAGTCAAAACACACTGTCCTGAAACAGACCAAAAATCGCTTCAAACAGAAAACATTTTAGCAATATTATTGCAACATTTGATGTACAAATAAATAACTAATATAATTTAAGTAACAATTTTAGAACATTGTTTTATTTATAACAAATTCATATCCTCGACATTAATTTAGTCTACGTCACTGACCTTTGAGTGGACTTCACTAGAGCTACTTGCTGTTTGATGATTTTTATGACCACATTTATGGCATTTAGAGTGCGCGTGTGCAAAAGATTCAGATGGAAATCGGTCATAATAACTGTTTCTTGATAGCCACTGCATCTGTGTGCTCTGATTGGCCTACTGTATTCCATTTTCTCATTTCAAAATATTTTTTGTTACGTGTTTGACATTTGAAATACTCATTCCTGTTCTCTTCCCTCGTTTGTTTTTAATTAATTAATCCCCTGTACAGTAGGCTGACATTCTGAGCACCAATGCTTATTGTATAATATTGTATAATAACTATTATAATTATTATTATTAGCTACTATTATTATTATCATTGAAGGGTCTTATATCGTTTCCGACTCGTTTCGTTTTTTTAGCCTACAAAAGGAGTTTAAAAGCAATCTTAACTTTACAATTTATTAGAATAACTTAATAATACGAATACGCGCGCACACCCATAATTAGCTGAATGTCAATTTATAATTAGGTCTACTGAGTAGGCTAAGTGTAAAATGCATGCATTTTATAGGGCTGAAGGGAGAGAGTCCATTCTGAAAGCAGCGGATATAGAGACTAACTGGTGTTATTTTCTTGACCCCGCGCCACACGTTATGAAGGGCGTTTAAGTGAAGAGTCCACTCTCTTCATTCACAAAGGTCACTTGGGTTAAATGAATGTCCTGTGAGTGAGTCTGTTGAGCGAGGTGTCTCGTGCCCTGCAGCTGAGTGTCATGCAGAGCATCGCTTGACATTATACAGCACTTTACTGTGTTGATTTGAACCTGTAGAGAACCAAATGGGAGTTTAACCATGACAATGAGCCTTTCGAAGGCTAACGTCAGAAGAGAGTGCATGTTATATCAGAGTCTCGAAGCTCTGGCATGTTATAATGGACAACTCTGGTTATCATAGAGAGGTTACATTTTAGATTAGTCTCCATGTAAGTGGGCTACTGATAATAATAGATAGGCTATTTGAGACTTTTGTGGTAGGCCTAGCCTAGGTACTGCTTGTACAATTGTATTAATATCCGTATTGCTGTAGCTAATTGCTTATATTAACCCGTGATAAGTAGACACTAATGTGAAGTGTTGCAAGGCCTTTTATAATCCTGTTACCTAAAGTTTTGCCCCAAATGAAGGACACGGTCCGTGTGCAATCTACAACTTTGACAACAGCGACCCTTAGCGGTGAGTTTTCTCATCTTCAAGCGCGGATTCAGGCGCTTTATCTACAATTCAATGTCGGGCTAAATAAATAAAAATTGGGTTGCAATGGGGGGTCCTGGTCATTTCAAGGTGGGGGGGGGGGGGGGGGGGGGTGTCTCATGAAAACCAACAAAAAATACAGTGGACAACACGGCTAATAACTGCATATTACTGCTACTAAACAACACAAATATAAATTGAGCCAAATAACTTTTTCGATTTGGTTGACTGCATTTTTAGTTTGATGATGAATAGACTGTGAAGTTTGGATTTTCCGCTTAGGTCTATAGCAGCTTAACTTATAGCCTACTCCTTCATGTATGGTATTGTAGCTTGTCTATAGGCTACGTGTTGTAGGCCTAGCATATTTGAGTTTTTTTTTTTTTTTTTATAAGTTGTGTATTTGTTTATTATTATTATTAGGCTATGCGCATATGTACATTGCTGCCACATACATATGATTTTTTTTCACTCAATTATGTCATAATAACGAGATATATCTATTTTCTCCTAATAAGAACATGTGTTGTACAGTGATGTCTACAAAATATGCCTGTATCCACATTAGATCATTCATATAGCCCATGTGCATGCAGAAGCAAGCTCAGCGTAAAAGAGGCTCTTCCGCTGCCTGTATCAGTGGCAGTGCCCATAGCACGAAAGTATTGTAATTTATTGATGTAGCCTACAGTTCATAACAGCCACGGGTAACAGGTGCCATGGACCGCTCATGTTCGCATCAGTGGCATAACTTTAACCTAGAAATCATGGACCCAGTGCACAACTATTATAACTATCTATAATAGGCCTACTGTAATATATTGTATGTTATAGGCCTACTGTAATACATATATTCTAGAAATGTATTAAACAGAAAGTGGAACCCCATGGCCGCAGAAACAGGCCAATGGGTTCCTTATGCACGTCAATCAATTCAGTGTTCTTATTTTGCTTCTAATGTATTAAATATACAGGCAATTAGATTATGAAACTTTGATCAAAATTAAAACACAATTTATAGAAAACGAAATTCACTTTAAAGAAATGATTTCTGCAAAACAACACAATAAAAATCATGTCTGACCCCACTCCATGTCTCCAGATGTATAGCCTATCTTACTCATACCGATGAGAGCGCCCGCGAATTCTTTAATATTTTTAATTTTTGCAGGGTTTTTTTTTACCACTCGGAATTTCGTTTGTTGGGAATATGAACTGAATTTAGATTTTAAAAACTTTGCGTTTAATAAACAAAATACATTTTTGAAGCGTTTGGAGTGGAGTAGGATTTAGATTCATAGTTAGACTATATGTTTAAATATGAGCCTATTATATTATTGTTTTAATTTCATTATGTTGATGATGAAAAGTGAGCAGCATGAGTAAGATATAGGCTATAAGACGTCTGGAGACGTGGAGTGGGGGCAGACATGATTTTCATTGAGTGTTGTTTTGCAGAAATAATTTTAAATAATCCGCCATAAATTATGGCTCTGCAAGACGCAGCATGGGGGGTCGCAGTGATTGTTAATTATATATTGTTATGTATATATATATATATATATATATATATATATATATATATATATATATATATATATATATATATATATATATATATATATATATATATATATATATATATATATATATATATATATATATATATATATATATAAAAATCAGGAAGAGGGTGGGGGGGTCAAGGCGTTTTTTAGGGTCTTGAGACCCCCCAAGACACCCCTGGCACCGCCGGTGGCCACCACCTAAACAAATGGAAAAATTGCTAAATTTGTATCTAATCATTTCGACTACAACAATACAAACCTTTTGAAATGAGATTTTGTTTAGAAATGTTAGGCTACCCATTTGTTTAACACAATCTAATCTTAAATTTGCTTAGCCTGGCTAGTTTATGTTGTTAAATGTCTATTGCTGATTTTTGTTTACGTTGCCTGATGTCAAATGGTGTTTATTTTGATCAATAACTTGCAATCATTCCGACAATTTGTTAATAAAAGTAGGCTATTTAATTTGTGTACAACATCTCTAATAAATCTACAGAATAAATAGGCTAAATAAATCAATGAATATAGGCTAAAGAGCCAAACATTCGATCACATTTTTTTCTTTGCTTTTTGCCATTAAAGGGCGATTTTACACATTTGTAAACTGTTTCAGTGTCATTCTTTTATGTCTATTTACTCATAATATTCCTCTCCTGTGGTTACATGTGCGCATTTATGACAAAATACAGAAAATCCGATTCATGAGGACATTCCGAAGATGATCGTTCATTCAAAAACCAAAGTATGTTAAATGAATGTAGCCTAACTGGGTTATCAACAATCATAAAGAATACACTGGCCTCAATAGCCTCATAGGTAGGCTAATGTATTTTTCAATTTATCAAAAAGGATTCGTCATGTTGCTCTTTTGATAAAACGTAGGCTATTTGATTCCCCAAAATATTAACAGAATAGAATAGGCTACAAGCCGAAGCACTAAACATAGCAATTATCCGCAGACTTTTAAATCGAAATAATAATCCTCTGTTCTTGAACACTATTTTAAAATCAACTCACACATGGAGAAACGTCAAAGTGAGTGGCATACAGCGGTCTAGCTCAGAAAATCTTGAAGTGTGGGGTTATACCGCCACCTGGTGGTTATTTATGCACCATCATCTTGTTATTCACCTGTTATAATAAAGCTAAAGCAAAACTCTTTTTAACACTTCACTTGTTAATAGGCTCTATTCACGTGCTCTAGTTGAATTATATAAGTAGCCTAGAAACTGTTACTGCTAACAGTCACTGTATCATTTAAGTTTATGGGTGTGGATTATAATAAAACTTTTTACCCCTGGTTTTCACAGACCAGATTTTTAGTCCCAGACTAAAATGCATGTTTGAGCTGTTTTAACTGAAAGCAGCTTGCACTTACCTTAACATAGCTCAAAGTGCACACCAGTAATGTTTTTTTTCTTCTATGGCACATTAATACAAGCTACTTAACTATTCTACTAGAACTAAGGCCTAATCCTGGCGTAATCTAAACCATGTTTGTGAAAGCAGGCCAGCCCATGTTTTTCTGACCCACTTAAAACGTCAACGAAAGTTTTGTAAAATTACGACCCCGGCAGGACTCGAACCTGCAATCTTCTGATTCGAAGTCAGACGCCTTATCCATTAGGCCACGAGGCCTACGAGCAACCGCTGCTGATCACGTGTCACACCCCGAACGATAGAACAAGGGTGCGGCCCAATCCACTCATTAGTTCAGTAGTTAGGTCACTAGTCAGGAAGTCATCCACATTCATGTACACGATATACTGATTCGCGACCTAGGAAACTCGGGAGCTGATTGAGACGCACCGGGGATAGTTTTCTAACCGACAGAGGGCGTATGTTTCATATCAAGCATCACTTACACCAAAAGACCAGAAGAGGGCGCACACAGACAAAATATATCTGCCTTTCGAAACAAGACCGTCAAATGAGTCATGTTATTCAGGTTTACTGAGACAATTACACTACTACAAACCAACTGGGTTATTGATGGTTAAAATCAGACAGTAAACATGTGCAAATACGCTTTTAGCTATTGCGCATACTCGCTGCGTAGAAAGGTTATAGATTATAGTGAGCGATTTACACATCTCTGCAGACGACATTACGTTTTACGCCACTCTAAAGATTTGAAATATTAAATACATAAACGTAAAAATACTAATTTCTAGACACTAGCAAAAGACCCGTTTTATGCGGGCCAGTGGCGCAATGGATAACGCGTCTGACTACGGATCAGAAGATTCTAGGTTCGACTCCTGGCTGGCTCGATTCAACTTTTCCAAAATCACCAAAAAACAAAACCCTGCGATGTGTTTAGAGACTTGCTTCTTAGGTAGGCTATCTTTTTTGCCGTTTCAAAAATGAAACGTGGCCTGCTTAGATGTTTTTTTTTTATGTCCAGGCAACAGTTTTATTTCATTATTTATGAAAGAAAAAGCCTTTTACATTCACTAAAAAAAATTGTCCAAGAGTGTCAAAAACCTGCAACAGTTCCATAAAAAAGTGCTTGAAATGTGACCGAATGCATCAAGAGTACATTTCAAAGATGACCAATAACTGACAAAGTACAAGTAAACAATCAATCAGGATTTTTTGCAATAAAAATATGAGATGCACTATTCTGAAAATGGAGCGATACTGAAGATATTAACTGTACAAAAGTTCTTCACTACATTGGCTTTTTCCGAACATCAATTATTGTTGAATTGGAATAAAGTGGTCCTGTGTTGAGGCTCGATCTTCTTGATTCTCTCCGTGGTCTTGTGAGGGGCAGGGAGGCCGTCCCACTCCATTGTGTGGAATTCATACCAGGCTGAATTACTCTGTTATTTGGCAGTTCACAAGCAGCTCGTTGCCCGAGCTCCTCCATGCTGTACTGGTCCTCTGTGGGGAGCGAAGAGCGCCTCCATGTCGGCGGAAGAGGGGCATGCACCAGCTCTCGCATCTCTTCTCTTGATTTCTGAACTCTCTCTGCCTCAGACTTGGCATCTTCAGCAACCCTGCCCTGGATCCCACCTGAAAGCCGACTGTCACAATTTGGACCTGAGGATAGGTGTAAGAAAATAAAAACAAAATTTCAAAAATCAACCAAAAAAAACAAAAACAAATGGAGCCCTTGGCACATTGAAAGTAAAAATTAAAAAATGTGGTTCCCGCCCCAATTCTATATTCCACGAAGCACAGATTTGCGGTCCCGTTTTCAAATGCATTGCAATTTGTGTTTTTGACAAGAGTGTCAGAAACCTGCAAACCCGGCATGTCATGTTGAAGGCACCATTTTATAACTAAACACAAGCACAAATGAGATCTTTGAACAGTGGATAACGGCTTCAAATTTCAATTTGTTCCTCACACTGGCTGTGTCCGAAACCTGGAAAATGCTGCCTTCGGAGGACACATTTCAAGGTAGGAAGGCATCAAGGCACGTCCGAACCTAATGTTATCTTCACTTCCTGTCTCCTGCGAGACCTTCATCTGATCGATTTTTAAAGGCAGCATAAATGTATCCTTCGCTGCCTTTGATATCCCACAATCCTGTGCTTTCCTTTCTGTGACAGTCACACAAAAAAAGATGACATCCGAAAGTTGCCTTTGCTGGTCAGTTTGTGTGCAAATGTACATTTTTGACCAACATTTTTCACTTCAGATGTCATTTCTAGCGAGAAATTACTAATATAGTAATTAAATATTTGTTTAGTTCTCACCAAAGATCTCTCTATTTTGCTGTAGATCATTAAACTGTTACACTGCCTTAGAAGTCTGTCCGAAATCAGTTTCGTGAGGTGCCTTTAGCACAAACACTGCCTTACAAGCCATTGTCTAATAAGGCAGCAAGGCAACGAGTCAGCTGCCTAGGTTTTCGTTGAACAACTAAATTATATTTTGTAAATAGAAGCAAATTTTTTATTTTAATGGCTGGAACACTCCTTACGCTTATAGAATATCCTGAATTGGTAAAAGATGAGGGTGTCGTGATTGAGTGTAAAAGGAGCATCTCAGTGTTTGCAAGCAAAGATGGTTCATGACTCATCTCTTTGTGCCAAATATCATGAGACATGTCAAAATTCAAAAAACATTTCTCAATGCAAGATTGCAAAGAATTTAAGTCTTTCACATCTACCATACATAATTTTGTGAAAAGTTTCAGGGACTCCAGAGAAATCTCAGTGTGTGCAGGGCAAGGCAGGAGACCTCTGTTGAATGTGTGTGACCTTTGAGCTCTCAGACGGCATTGCATGAGAAACCGTCATAAGCCGTTTCCACCGCAGGAACTTTCCCCAGGAACTAGGAACTTTGGGGTGGTACTCGGTGTGTTTCGACCGCAGGAACCCGGGTCTAAATGAAGTTCCGGGTAAATATTTCCCCCTCCGAGCGGCCCTGCTCCCGAGGTGGTACTTTTTCAAAGTTCGGGAACTTTCGGGGGTGGGACTTGGGCGCTGAACATGCTGATTGGTTGAGCTCACGCAGCATTTTATTTCAACCGGTATTTTTAAAAGTCTTTTGCGAGGTTCGTTCTGCGTTCAGTAAATATCAGTCTTGCTCTTTCTGTCCGATGGCGCGCGTTCGTCTCAGCAATCTCACGGTCAATGTTCGTAATAGCTGATAATAACATACGTTGTCTTAATTTAAATCTAGCTTTACGAGCTTTCAGAATACGCTTTAGTATCAGTGCTCGTCTCTTTTCCGCTGTTTTGTTAATTACCTCTTTAGTAAACCAATACATAACCAGCAAAAGCAGCGCTGCTTGCATCTCCTCCACTTGTTATTGTTGCAGACAGTATCGCACAAAAATTATTACTGTCCGTCTCTGACTGGGAGGAGCAGTCGCGCTGCGTGCAGTCCTACATCACCGGACTAATTTGCCTAATCTTCCCGGTACTTTAGACCGCAGTGGAAACGCAGACAGCAGCAGGTCTGGGGGAAAAAAGTTCCTGTAAAAAAAGTTCCTGGTACAAATTGTTCCGGGTAATTTTGGTGGAAACAGGGCTATACTCTGTTAAATACAACCACACGGGCTCGGGTGTAAAACCATTGTCACTTAACACTTGCAACTTGAATCTCTGTTACGCAAGGAGAAAGCTATCCACGTGTTTAATGCAGTTCTCTGGGCCCGAGCTCATCTCAAGATGATCCACAACACAGTGGAAATGTGTGCTGTGGTCAGAGGAGTCCATGTTTCAGCTTGTTTTTTGGAAAAACTGACTTCAGAGTTCTAAAAGACGAAAGGGACCATCCAGACTTTCATCAGCGACCGGTGCAAAAGCAAACATCTGTCATGATATGGGGAGCATCAGTGCAAACGGTATGGGTGACTTTACATCAGTGCTACACGCATACAAGTGGAGGCGTACATTGGGATTGTACAGAGACATTTAAAAGATGTCATGAACTGGCTTTTTAAAAAAAAAAATTATACTGTTGTCTGAGGTCAACTTATGTTCGCGTGGTTTTTACATTCAGAAACATCATAATGAATAAGTAATAGGCTATTTTCTGCCTTGGTTTTGAGGCTCTCTGAAAAATGGTCGGTTTTGATGGGCGTGCCGCACTGAAGACTTGAAAGTTAACGCCCACGGCTAGGATTGGATAAGATTTGCATATTTAATCAGTTTCCGCTCCCCTGTCAGTACACGTGAGGAATTGTTTTGAAAGTGTCTGGAGAAACGTTCACAGGGCTTGAAAAATATCTTTATCAAACAAACACAATGATTCATCTCTCATCCACCTGGGATTGATTGGAATATTATTTCTGCATCATTTCACCTGATCATCAGTGAATATAACCGCGAACCGTACACACACACACACACACACACACACACACACACACACACACACGCACGCCCTGGGACTTTGGGCTTTGTGAGCTGGCGTTACAAGTCCGAGTCTAATCACGAATGAACCAATAACACCTTCTCCAGCCTGTGACAGCGTGCTAAGGTATGTAATCAATAGATATCAACGCAATGTCTTATGCACGTGAGCTGGAACCGGTATGTTTATTGCTCGGTAGCACGACCCGTTTAGCTCCACGAGTCGGTGGGCGGGCTTGAGGCGGTGCTTCTGCGTCCTATTACGTCAATGGTCGACATATTCGGAGAGCTCTCGTTTTGTGGGCCTGGTGTCTATAAAAGCTTTTCTTTGACTAACAAGGACGTTTTCAGCTCTGAAACTTTAAGGATATTCTTATATCACGATGAACTTTTAGATACCAAAGGCTCAAAGGAAAGTTGATTTCTCGATTCATCACCCCTTTAATGGCATCAAGGTGACATCTTTCCTGGGAAGCAGTGAATGTGTTTGACTGTCTGCGGTCCAGATCTGTCTCCTACTGAAAATATACGGCCCATCATGAAAAGGAGAATGACAACCATGAACTTTTGAGCAGCTGTCTTGTATCAGGCGAGATTGGGCACAAAAATCCACAAGCAAAACTGCAACAAATAGTGTCCTCAATTCACAAGCATTTAAAAAGTGTAATTAAAAGGAAAGGTGACAGTTGTTCATATTGGGCATTTTTTCTTTGTACTTTTGTCAATAAAATAAAGTTGAAAGAGAATGAAAAAATAAATAATATATATTAAAAAATAAATAAAATAAAAACAGATTCTTGATTTGATTGCATTTTACAAAATGTCCCAACTTTTCAGGATTTGAGGTTGTATAAATGGAAAAAAAGCTCAGTGATTCTGCCTGAGATTTTTTTGTGATTCATTGAAGAAAGTAATAGGTCAGAACAAGGCAAAAACGTTAAGTAAGATGAATGTTTCCTTTAAGATCTAACATTTACTTTAATTCTTAGTAAAGAAAGCAACAGTTAACTCATTTTACGAATTCATTTTAAAAGCATGCTCTATGAATTTAACTTAGAATCTTCTACTTGTAGACATGTAGACAATTTTGTTATTTTGTAGACAAAAATAAACATGACTAAAAAACTGAACATAAAAAAAAAACATTGCAAATGAACATTGTTATTAAGCAGTTCTCACCTTTGCTTTGTTCTCCAGTGTGATTTACAGGGCAACACATTTCCCTCAGTTTGATGTTCAGCTCCTGATTTGCTATTTTGCAGAAGTTCAGCTCTTTGCTGAGGTTGTGGATCAAGCCTTCATATTGCTGCTGTCTACCAGCCAGACCCTGATCCATTTGCTCTGGAAACACAATACATTGCCAATACTTTCATTTTTTTTGCTTATAATTATTTGTGAATTCATGGATGGTATTGCCTATTTTGTAACACCAGCATTTCCAGCAGCTATAAACAAACCAGAGATACATTCTCCAGTGTTGTTTTTGCAGAGAATTACAAGAGTGCAGCAGTCAGGACTCAAACCTCTGCACTGTTGCAGCAGTAGCTGGATGTTTCTCTCATGTTCTTTCTGCTGCTGGGTGAGTCTGCGATCCGCCTCAAGCTGCTGTCTTTCCAGAGCTGCTTCCAACCACCCAACCAAGTTCTGCTGCTCCTCGACTCTCAGCTCCAGCTCAGCCAAAGCCAGCTGCAGCCTCCTCTCTTCCTCACGAAGACACACAACCTTTTCAATACACAAAGCATTGTATTATGTTAGTCATATTACTAAAGAGTAGCAGGCCAAGCAAATAAACAAATATTTTTATTTACTTGTAAAGCGCTTTCACAATACATGCTGTTCCAATATCAGTCTTCGCCTTTCCTTAATGTGTTAAACAGCTAAACTTATAAGTTATACTAAAAGGAAGCATGAATATAAAAATCATGTGAGAAAATGCGTTTACATCTGCCAAAACAGGGTATAAGTGACCACACAGGCTAGAAGCTAATGTGTGGCTGTGATAAACACAGACGTGCAAGTGTTGTTATAGTTTGACAGAGATCGGGTGGTGCATCACGATGGTCTGCCAACTGAAACAATAATAGATCACACCTCTTTGAATAAAACTCACCACCACAAACAAGTACACTAAAGTGTCAGCTTATAACTTCACGAACGAGATTAATGAGAATAATGTTAGGAAGTTTGGATGCCGTCTGACCTTATCAAAGTATTTACAAAGCAGAGCTCTCGTTTCAGAGGCGGACAGGTAGGTGAGTTTGGCCATCAGGTTCATCTCCCACTGGGTTAGCATGCTCCCTGACGCCCGCAGCTGCCTCTGTCTCTGGGTGATCGCCTCGTTTTTGTACTCGATAGCAGCATCCAGAGCCTCAATAGCCTCGTCCAACTGGAACAGTGTTCGTTCTTCCTGATGTTTAACAGAGGACAGGGCAGCTTATAAATGGAATTTGCACATCATGCAAACAAGGTTACATTTACATTTATGCATTTGGCAGACGCTTTTATCCAAAGCGACTTACATTGCATTCAAGATACACATTTTACATTTTGTCAGTTCTTGCTTTCCCTGGGAATCGAACCCATGACCATGGCGTTGCTAGCGCCATGCGTTTTCATGCCAAAAGTTCTAAAGCATACATTTGGCTTGGACATTCTAATTTCATAAGTTGAAATAAGTAAAAAAAGAATTCTAAATTTAAAGGAACACGCCAACCTTTTGGGACTTTAGCTTATTCACCGTATCCTCCAGAGTTAGATAAGACCATACATACCATTCTCATCTCCGTGCGTGCCATAACTCTGCCTGACGCACCCACCGTTAGCCTAGCTTCGCACAAAGACTGGAGGTATATGGCTCCAGCTAGCCTACTGCTCAATAATACCCCTTTTCCACCAGAATGAACCGGGTGCTAGTTTAGAGCTAGTGCTAGTCTCAGTTCATAGTTGGTCCGACTGAGGAGCCTTCTAAGAACCGTTTGCCTTTCCACATGCTGAGAGCCACAACAGAGCCAGGTCTTACGTCACTGTATACGTCTCATCTTTCTCAGCAACGCTAGCGAGTCAGCGGGAAACACAAACACACCAGGATCGTTCGGGGTGCATCAGCGCTGCGCAAACCGATCCACACATGATATCAAAAAACCGAATGAGTGAATCAAAATCATAAGGAGTCATATGCTCTCGCTGGACTCGTTGTCATACGGCGATCGATCTGCACAGCACCGCTGCGAACAAGCCTTCCATCAACAATGCAAACGTTGCGTTACTATTGATTCACATGGCTTTATGATCCTACAGCGGCATCAAAACACAACAATAACACAGCGAATCCAAAGCCCTGCAATGTTTTGGTGCTACTTAAGAACCACTTTTCCTGGCTCGGAGTTGGTGCTTTGGGTGTGGAAACACAAAGAACCGATTTGAAACTAGGCTCTAGCTCCGAACTAGCACTAGCACTGCCTTGGTGGAAAAGGGGTATAAGTGACAAAATAATGCCAACATTTTCCTATTTACATGTTGCGATGTGTATAGTTACATCGTGTACCAAGACCAATGGAAAATGAAAAGTTGTGATATTCTAGACCGATATGGCTAGGAACTTCATGGAACTTTGCTGCCGTACCATGGGTGCAGCGGCGCAATGATATTATGTAGCGCCTGAAAATAGGCTAACTTCCGTCAACATAACCAATGTGACAACCTGCTTGCACAGAGAGTGTGCTGGGGACTATTTTCAGGCGCTGCGTAATATCCTTGCGCCGCTGCACCCATGGTACGGCAGCAAAGTTCCATGATTACAACGCAGGAATGAGAAGTTTAAATTTTATAATTCTTAAAACTTCTAAGTATAAGAATGATCAAATTCTAAAGCATAAATTTGGCTAGGATATTCTAATTCCTGAAGTTAAAATTTTATAATTATTAAATGTTTCAGCATTTAAGGTTGGAATACACTAAACGACTTTTAAAATCTGAAAAAATTTGAAAACAGTACTAGACTTAGGGCGTTTTCACACCTGAAAGTCCGCACCAAGGTCCGAACCGAAGTTCATGTTTTGATACTTTTTATACATTCGGTTAGTTTTGGTTTGGTTTCACATTGCAATCATGCGAGCGCACTAAAGAACTTAACTTGACGCACTTGCGTCCACTCGTCATCATCCTTGTGGGCTGCATCTGGACATTGATTGGTTTGTAAACGGACGTGCGTCTGACGTCAGCGTCTTTGATAAGAATGAATGAACGGACGCAAATCACCGCCACTATTGAACAGTGCGCATTGCGCATTGCTTGACTATTTTTTTATTCGTTACGTTTAAAAGTGGACATTTCAAGCTTTATATACACATATTTCTCATGTTTGTGAGACGAGTAGCCTGCTGAGTTTCGGTTTATTTGAGACCCGCTCCAGTTCATGTGTAAAGCATGATCGCTCCCGCGATTATTGTCTGCTATAGATTATTTGCTTGTTATTTATTAAATCCAGGCAATTATCTGATTAAACGTTGATTAAAATCAAGATACAATTTATACAAAACGAAATTCCCATTAAAGAAATGCTTTCTAAGCAAAATCATACAAAATTTCGTTCAAAATTATTTCTGACTATCTGTCTTCTGACATATTGCGCATATTTTCACTTTTCATAATCAATGTAGCCTAGATTGAATTTAAAAATAACATTATTTTTACATAATACATAATATTTACACATAAACAGGAACTTCCTGTAAATGGTCTGAAAGTCCGAACCATACAGAAAATGCTTTCACACTAGAAACGAACCGAACCTTTGTTCAGTTTGATCCGGACCGAGACTACCTCTTTTCGTCGGACCAAATTTCGTCTGTTTGGTCCGGACCGTGGTACGGGGGAGGTTTCACACCTGCAATTTTGATTTGGACCAAACTGAAAAGTCCGAAAATCCAGACCAAACAAGGTAGGTGTGAAAACGCCCTAAGACTTTCAAGTTGTTCCAAACACAACAAACTCATCCAGAAATATGCACCTTGCTGCTAGGACATATGACAAATGAAAACAATATTTTCTGTGCAAAATATAAAACATGTTTGATATCCTCTGATTGGATGGAATCGTAGTGTAAAGCTAAAACATAGAGTCTCTGGCTATCACACACACTACATGATTTTCAATTAAATGTGTCCATATCAACTACCCAAATTCTGCAGACTGGCTAGTGTCAAAAATCTGTGCAAAAGTTGTGTGGTGTATCCCAGCGTTAAGTTAGCTAGGACAGTCTAACTCTACAACTTTAATAATTTGAAAATTCTGAAACATGCAAACGAGATGCAGAAACATGTTCAGTGTGAAATGGCCTCAAAATTCTAATGTTTTAAATTATATAATGATGCAAACAAATCTGGATTTTCAAAATTCTAATGCATTCAAACAATGATTGTTGGGAAGTACTGACTTCTAAAATTCAGAAAATCAAAGTGATTTCCACCTCAGGAGAGAGCAGGTTGCCTTGTCTCAGTTTGTCGTCCAGCTCCACCCTCTGTTTGAGGAGCAGGTCCTTCTCCTGCCGAAGGTTGGAGATCTCCTGTCTGATCTGCTGAGAGTCCTGAGCGCTGCTACTACGCAGCAGACCGTTCCTCTCAGTGAGCTCCCGTTCCAGAGACTCGATTCGACTCGACAAGGTCAACAGGTCTTTACTGAGAGCCTGCAGAGAAAATAGACAACGCCAAATTTAAAAGACTCATAATGGGAGTGGATGATGGGACGAAGCAAAGCCACAAAGTTTATACAGACCTGACTAGAGCGAAGCTTTTTGGATTCCAGGCCACTGCGTTCCATGAGCAAGGCCTCTTTTTTGGCTAAGATCTCCTCTCTCTTGGTAAGCTCTCCTTCCAGGTCGTCAAGACCACGCCGTTGATCCAGAACCTTCTCCATTTCCTCATCAAGCCAGCGTTTCTGTTCCTCTATCTTCTGCTCAAACACAGATATTTTGAATGCAATTATTTACGTATATATTAAATATACGCAACTGCTTCTGAAACAAAGTCAAATAATAAAATACGTTTTGCATTTATTGGATGCTTTTACTGCATTCAAGGTACACATTTATATGATAATTCCCTATAAAACCATGACCTCGGAAATAGCAAATGCATTGTTTCAAGGCAAATAACATAAAACCTGTACCAATACCAGGCTGAGAGGAATTTGGGCAACAAAATGAACTCTGAACATGTTGAAACAAGCTACTGAAATATACCCTCAGCCACAAGGAAACAATAATACAAATCTTTCAAACGACAGTCAAACTATTAAACACCATGTCTGAGTAAACAGATCTAAAAATAATATTTTATTGCTGGGTAATAGCTGTGGGAAGGGTTTGATGAAAAGAGCACAATTTCGTTTTTCTGTCTGAACCCACCTGCTGTTCCTCTAGTGATACGACCGAGCCGTTACTTCCACTTCTCCTCTGTCGCTGGAAGGCAGCGATTTCCTCCGTCTTAATCCTCAGAATTTTCTGCTGCTGCTCATTCTTTATCTCCAGCTCCTTTGAGAAAGAGAAACAGGCCGTTTGGTAAATCATTAGCTATTGAACAACAAGAATAACTGTGAGACTGAGGTTTCTCTCTAGATTATTATTGTTCAGAATACAAAAAAAGACTAATGCTAGCCCTTTACAGAACAGAACTGAAAACAACAACTGATGAACACTCCAAAAAAAAGGCCATTAAATGTGTCATTTCTGCAACACCAGCGGCACTACACAAAGAAAGGCCCGATCTGAAGCAAACAAAACAGAAAAATAGTATAATTTTTTACATTTCATGAAGAAAATTGTTTATATTTTATACACCACCATTAAAAAGTTTGGGGTTGGTAAAATTCATGTTTGTGATTTCATGACTTTGGAAGAAGTCCATTCGATAAAAATATACAATAAAAACAGTAATATTGGAAAATATTATTTTTAATGTGTTTTAAAATGTAATTTATTCCCATGATGGCAAAGCTGAATTTGAACCATTATTACTCCAGTCTTCAGTGTCACATGATCCCTAAGAAATAATTTTAATATGATGACTTGCTGCTCAAGAAACATTTCCTAGTTGTGATGCTGCTTCATATTTTTTTGTGAAAACAGAGTTATATTTTTTCAAAAAGTTTAAAAGAACAGCATTTATTAAAAAAATCTTTGTAACATCATCAATGTTTTTACTGTCAATTCTAAAGTCACTGTTACTCAATTTCTCTCTCTTAAAAAAACCCCAAAGTTTGAATATCAAAATATCCATTTGATATTTTATGAAGAAAACCACAGCCTCTGTCTAGAAATAATTATTTCTGCAATTCCACTGCTAGTGAAGCATAAATTACACACTTCACTTTAAATTCCATTTATACTCTCGATTTCTCCCAGGCTCCGTTCCCCACCTGCGCCGATAATAGACTGAATGCAGCACTTAGGTCAATCGCACAGCGAGTCGTCTCACCTTGACTCTGTGCTTTCCTTTCTGCATCTCACTCTCCAGCCGTCTCTTCTGCTGGCTCTCCTCTCGCAGGCGGCGCTGCAGAAGGTCCTGGTGCTGCCTCATGTTCTGCACGTTCCTCTCGAGTTCCTGCACACGGCGCTCGCTCTGCGCAGACAGGGAGGCCAGCTGCGCAGTGTCCCGCTGCTTCTGCTTTAACACCTGAAGGCACAGCACATGTGCAGAGCTATATTTACATAGCCAGAAAGAATCTAGTTTTTCATTGAATTTGTATTACCAGAATCTACAGAATAAGAAAGATTATTTGATGTAGCTTGCAAATATATACTGATATAGAGAATGGGAATGTGAAGTCGGCAGTGCAATGCAATCTGGCACAAACACTCCAGTAGAGGCCGAGTAGTAGTGGAGGTAGATGTTAAAATTCATATTATACATTTAAAAAAAACATTAGAATGGTGAACGCTTGCTATGTTATTAACTGCCATAGCCGCTCTCACGACCAGCGTGGAAAAAATATCTCAAATGAAGCAGAATTTTTCAGCTTTCCAGCTTAGAAACAACACAATGGTGAAGGTGAAAATAAACAAAGTAACCAAAAATATGGCTCTATAATTTGCATTTATAATTAAATAAAACATGAATGCTTCTATCAATAAGTATTTGCAAACTATCATTTTGTAATTTTTTTCCACAATTGGTTTCAATTTCCGAATGTAATACTTAAAGGGATATTTCATATAAAAATTTAAATTACCCCATGATTTACTCACCCTCAAGCCATCCTAGGTGTAGATGACATTATTATTATTTCAGACAAATACAATCAGTCCTGATTGAAAAAAAAGTCCTGGCTAATCCAACCATTATAATGGCAGCCCACAATTTGAAGCCCCCCAAAAAAAGAGCATACATCTATTATAAAAGTAATCCACACGGCTCTGGGGGGTTAATAAAGGCCTTCTGAAGTGAATCGATGGGTTTGTGTAAGAAAAATATCCATATTTAAAGGTCCCGTTCTTTGTGTGTTTTTGAAGCTTTGATTGTGTTAACAGTGTGCAATATAACATGTGTTCATGTTTCACGTGTAAAAAAAACTGTATTTTTCACACAATTTACTTATCTGTATACCGCTGTTTTCACTCTCCTAAAAACGGGCTGACGAGTTCCTTGTTCTATGAAGTCCCTCCTTCAGAAATACGTAACGAGTTCTGATTGTGCCAGCGGTTCCTGTGTTGTGATTTGACAGCAGCTTAGCGCACATGGCACGGTTCCTGTGTTGTGATTCGACAGCAGCTTAGCGCACGTAACTTGCACGGAAAGGTCACGCCTCTTAACGGGAGATGTATGCGCTTAATGATCTATACAGCGTCCCTGGGAAAGCCAAACAAAGGTGATTTGACTCCGGGATGAAAATAACAGCGTCTCGACGACATGGCGACAAACACACTCAAACGCAGCACTTCCTTTTCTCCACGCGACCGTCCTCTTCTCCACGTGGGACAGCAACAAGACCACGCCCCCTTTTTTCACATATTCTTGTGGGCGGAGGTTAGTCTGTTCTACTGACGTCATTTATGAAGGAAGTACCAGGATGTAGTCCAAGCCAGCCGTTCGCTGTAGGCTTTGAAAGGGAACTTCTGTTAAATAAAATATCTCGCTTGGCATTGAACTTTGAGCTTTATAATTTTACAGGTATTATTTATGCTCTAACAGCAACTAACTAAAGTTTGAACAATGGGATCACGAAGAACGGGACCTTTAACATGTTATAAGGTAAAATATTCAAATATTCGTCTTCCATATTCAACTTACGGAAAAAGCGTAACTGGTGCGACGTATGACATCAGACTGTACTGTATCAGGAATGTACTGTTTCAGTTCATGCTGTACAGTCAAAATACTGAATTTTTTGTATTGTGACAACCCTAAAACCCTTATAGAGAAACGCCACTCAAAAGGGATTTTCATAATGATGCCTTTCGGCAAGGCAAAGCTGCCAGACACAGACCTGAACTTTGCTCTGCGCAGCTGCGATTTTCCTCCTGCACTCCTGAGCTTTAGAGCGGTCAGCGGCATCACGGCTGCCCTGAACCTCCAGTTCCTGCAGCTGCTTTTGTGCCTCTGTGAGCTCCACACGGGCCTGCTCTGCCTCAGCTTCCAGCTCAGAGATCTTACGACTGTACTGCCTGTTCATGGCCTGGGCATCCTTACCTACAGAGAAAGAGTGGACATGATAATTATAACAGAACACTGATAATGATAAACTCATAATGGACGATGAGAGAAGTCAGGGTCTGTAAGTTTTAGTTTATGAAAACAAGGATGCATTAAATTGAACAAAAGTGACAGTAAAGACATTCATAATGTTACAAAATATTTCTATTAAAAAAAAGCTGTTCTTTTGATATTTCTATTCATCAAAGAAAATTTGATGTTTTTAATGTTTTATATAACAGACTTCTTTCAAAAACATCAAAAAATCTTACCAACAACAGACATTTGAACAGTAGTATCTAGAAGACGTTGTTCCGACCAAAACAATTCGGCTGTACCCAAACCAGAAGCCGTGGCTAAATGGGGATGTTCGCGCGGCACTCAATGCGCGGACCTTCACTTTTAACTCCGGTAATGCGGAGGAGCATAAACAAGCAAGTTATGCCCTCCGGAAAACCATCAGAGCAGCAAAACGCCAGTACAGGGACAAGATTGAAGGACAGTTTAACACCACCGACTCTAGAAGCATGTGGCGGGGAATTAACACCATCCCGGACTATAAAGGGAACACAAACTCCACCGTGAACACCGCTGCCTCTCTCCCGGACGAGCTAAACACCTTTTATGCTCGCTTTGAGGGAACTAACACCGCCCTCGCGGAGAGTGAGCTCGTGGCTGAAGATGCAGAGGTTAGTTCACTCTCTGTATCTTTAGCGGATGTAACCCGATCCTTCCGGTGGGTGAACATCCGTAAAGCCGCGGGTCCAGACGGCATTCCGGGCCGCGTCATCAGAGCGTGCGCGCACCAACTGGCTGGAGCTTTCACGGACATCTTTAACCTGCCCCTCTCCCTGTCCGTGGTCCCCACATGCTTCAAAACGTCCACCATTGTGCCTGTACCTAAGCAATCAAAAACCACCTGCTTAAACGACTGGCGTCCTGTTGCTCTGACCCTGATGCTTTGAGAGAATAATCAGAAACCACATCTGCTCTGTTCTCCCCCCCTCACTGGACCCACTGCAGTTTGCATACCGCACAAACCGCTCCACTGATGATGCCATTTCATCCACTATACACACTGCTCTCTCCCACCTGGAAAAGAGGAACACGTATGTGAGAATGCTGTTTGTAGACTACAGCTCAGCATTCAACACCATTGTGCCCTCCATACTTGACGGGAAACTCCGGGCTCTAGGCTTAAACAGCTTGCTATGCAGCTGGATCCTGGACTTCCTATCAAACAGACGCCAGGTGGTCAGAATGGGCAGTAACATCTCCTCATCACTGACTCTCAACACTGGAGCCCCTCAGGGCTGTGTTCTCAGCCCACTCCTGTACTCCCTGTACACACATGACTGTGTGGCAATCCACAGCTCCAATACCATCATCAAGTTTGCTGACGATACGACGGTGGTAGGTCTCATCACTGACAATGATGAAACGGCCTACAGAGAGGAGGTGCACACTCTGACACGGTGGTGTCAGGAGCACAACCTCTCCCTCAACGTCAGCAAGACCAAGGAGCTGGTGGTCGACTTCAGGAGGAATGAGAGAGAACACCGCCCCATCACCATCAATGGAGCACCGGTGGAGAGAGTCAGCAGCTTCAAGTTCCTCGGTGTCCACATCACAGAGGAACTCTCATGGTCCGTCCACACCGAGGCCGTTGTGAAGAAGGCTCATCAGCGCCTTTTCTTCCTGCGACGGCTGAGGAGGTTTGGAATGAACCACCACATCCTCACACGCTTCTACACCAGCACTATAGAGAGCCTGCTGACTGGCTGCATCACCACCTGGTTCGGCAACAGTACCGCCCGCAGCCGCAAAGCCCTGCAAAGGGTAGTGCGCACTGCCAGCTGCATCATCGGAGGTGAGCTTCCCTCCCTCCAGGACATTTATGCCAGGCGGTGTGTGAAGAGAGCTCAGAGGATCATCAGAGACTCTAGCCACCCGAACCATGGGCTGCTCTCACTGCTGCCATCAGGCAGGCGGTACCGCAGCATCAGAACACGCACCAGCCGACTCCAGAACAGCTTCTTCCCACAAACAATTAGACTCCTTAACTCCTGATCCATCAGGATCATAACACACACTGGACAGAATATCACTCAGCACAACCCACTGTAGATACACACACATTATATACACATTTATTTATCATATAGCATCTACTGTACATTGGATTTCTATTGTGAATAATATTGTATACTGTACATTGTATATTATTATTATTATTATAGCTTATACTGTTTAATGTATGTTTAGTGTATATTATTTAAAGTATATGTATATTGTAAGTATGTGTATATTGTTTAAAGCTGTGAGAACTACACTCACATTGTGTAAATTATTTATTGTTTATTGTAGAGTTTACTGTGCTGTGAGTAATTGTGGGCGCATCAGATGTGTAATCTGATGTTGCTTTAAATGTTGTACATGTCATGTCATGACTACTATGTTGCTCGGAACTGCACCTAAGAATTTCACCTGCTGTTGCACTTGTGTATATGGTTGAGTGACAATAAAGTGATTTGATTGATTGATATGATCTAGGCTGCCTAATGTGCAAAGAAAAATTCACATGTTTAGATTGAGCTGCTACTGTTGTGCCACTTTCTAATGCAACTTATAAAATCAATAAAATCTAAATAAAATAATTAAGTCCCATTAAAATGTGGCATCTGTTGGAGTCGTGCCCTAGCGGTTCACATACTTGCTTGGATATGCTGAGTCGGGGTGCCTTCATGCAAAATTAAAGCACATTTCTAACATTTACAGATAAGACTATAACCATAAAATACCATTTAAGCAGCTCTCAAGCACATTAAACAACACAAGCATCTGTTACAAAACAATGGGCGCAGGAAACGCTATGAGCTTCTTTAAAGCATTTAATATAATATGCTCCCACGCTTTGGACAACTTGTATCGTGAATGTTTCCGCTGCAGCTAAGCTCTGTAACCTCTGCCATTTTGTTTCATAGAAATGTGTTTTTCACTGCTGTAAAGTGGCACAACTGATGAGGGTCCCTACGCGCACAGACAGATGGTGGAATTAGTTTGTCAATACTTTTCTCATTATCCATTATTAATGATTTTATTCATTAGTCATTACACATTGTTTGAGCACATAAAGTGCTGCCGGGATGACGTATTTAATGACGGATACGTCCTTATTTCTGTATGCCAACCTGGAGGAGCTGATGAGCTTTTGGATTATAGACAATAAGCTCTAAGGATGGAAGTGAGTTTATGAAGTATAAGTGAGGCTTTATATTTTGTTATGCAATTAAAAAACACTGTATAATTGTATTTCATCAACTAAATAAACATAAAATTAAACAAGACCTAGTATGCAAAATTTACTTTATATTGTTTTTGAACCTATTTATGTGTCTGCAGTGTGTGCACTTTCACAGACATAACCGACTGTGTTTGTGAACTTTGTGTGTTTTTGACATAATCTTGAGTGTATTTGAAAGTTTAAGTGCAATAACATCCGTTTCACACTGCAAGTGTGAACAGTGCGTGAGCTTCACATCAGCGTAACTACACTGTGACTGCAGTTGCAGACGCGCAAAAGTATTCACACTGGAAGCGTTTGTACAGCGTCAGCTCCAATGCTATATATAATGCTCACTTATATTTTTAGAACATGGTCATTTACAGGGAGTGCAGAATTATTAGGCAAGTTGTATTTTTGAGGATTAATTTTACAACATTAATAATTAAACAACAACCATGTTGTCAATGAACACAAAAAACTCATTAATATCAAAGCTGAATATTTTTGGAAGTGGTTTTTAGTTTTAGCTATTTTAGGGGGATATCTGTGTGTGCAGGTGACTATTACTGTGCATAATTATTAGGCAACTTAACAAAAAACAAATTTATACCCATTTCAATTATTTATTTTTACCAGTGAAACCAATATAACATCTCAACATTCACAAATATACATTTCTGACATTCAAAAACCAAACAAAAACAAATCAGTGACCAATATAGCCACCTTTCTTTGCAAGGACACTCAAAAGCCTGCCATCCATGGATTCTGTCAGTGTTTTGATCTGTTCACCATCAACATTGCGTGCAGCAGCAACCACAGCCTCCCAGACACTGTTCAGAGAGGTGTACTGTTTTCCCTCCTTGTAAATCGCACATTTGATGATGGACCACAGGTTCTCAATGGGGTTCAGATCAGGTGAACAAGGAGGCCATATCATTAGATTTTCTTCTTTTATACCCTTTCTTGCCAGCCACGCTGTGGAGTACTTGGACGCGTGTGATGGAGCATTGTCCTGCATGAAAATCATGTTTTTCTTGAAGGATGCAGACTTCTTCCTGTACCACTGCTTGAAGAAGGTGTCTTCCAGAAACTGGCAGTAGGACTGGGAGTTGAGCTTGACTCCATCCTCAACCCGAAAAGGCCCCACAAGCTCATCTTTGATGATACCAGCCCAAACCAGTACTCCACCTCCACCTTGCTGGCGTCTGAGTCGTCCATAAATCAGTCCATAAAACCTTAGAAAAATCAGTCTTGAGATATTTCTTGGCCCAGTCTTGACGTTTCAGCTTGTGTGTCTTGTTCAGTGGTGGTCGACTTTCTGCCTTTCTTACCTTGGCCATGTCTCTGAGTATTGCATACCTTGTGCTTTTGGGCACTCCAGTGATGTTGCAGCTCTGAAATATGGCCAAACTGGTGGCAAGTGGCATCTTGGCAGCTGCACGCTTGACTTTTCTCAGTTCACGGGCAGTTATTTTGCGCCTTGGTTTTTCCACACGCTTCTTGCGACCCTGTTGACTATTTTGAATGAAACGCTTGATTGTTCGATGATCACGCTTCAGAAGCTTGGCTATTTTAAGACTGCTGCATCCCTCTGCAATATATCTCACTATTTTTGACTTTTCTGAGCCTGTCAAGTCCTTCTTTTGACCCATTTTGCCAAAGGAAGTTGCCTAATAATTATGCACACCTGATATAGGGTGTTGATGTCATTAGACCACACCCCTTCTCATTACAGAGATGCACATCACCTAATATGCTTAATTGGTAGTAGGCTTTCCAGCCTATACAGCTTGGAGTAAGACAACATGCATAACGAGGATGATGTGGTCAAAATACTCATTTGCCTAATAATTCTGCACTCCCTGTATAAACTTGATAGTCTTGAAAGTTTGTTAACATGGGGAGGTGTAGGCTACAACATTCGCATGTAAATGGTAAACAACAAACACAAACAAGAAAACAGCTCCGACCATGTCGTTTCATTCATACTTTTACAAGACTGCAAACTCTGTGGACAAATGTGGGTAGTGAAACCCCCACTTCACTGCTGCTGACACAACTCTCCTGCTTGACGCTCACACGCTGTTCCTGCTCTCGGTGTGAATGCACTCATTGCTTAACATGCATGCTGGAAAAAATATGCACTGCTCACACGCCGCTCACGCTTGCGGTGTGAAATGGCTGTAAGACATGAAAGATAATTTAATATTCGCGGGACAGGACGGGCCGTCTGACAGGCAGCTTTCTGTGTGCGTGCGCTCAGAAAACCATATATCAGAAGTTTAAACTTTATGGCTTTATGCAAATAAATGAATGCAAATAAAGAACTGCAATGTCACGTGAGCATGACCGTAATAGATGATGATAAATGATAATCAAAATCAAACTGATGTTTTAGTTTTTGGCAGAGTATCCAATGCACGAGCTGCAAAGGCTCCACCCTCTTCTGGAAAGCGGGGTGGGACGCACCAGCTCATTTGCATTTAAAGATACATGCATGAAAACAGTACGTTTTCCTTTCCACTCAAAAATGGCCATTTACAACATGGTATAATAAATGCTCTGGAAGGGGGGGGGGGGTATTTTGAGCTGAAACTTATATGAAACTTATATATATAACTTATATTAAATCTTGTAACAAGGGGCATACAAGTTTGCATTTAAGTAAACACAGGCAGTAGCAAAATAAAGAACAAATATTTTCAGGTATTCGAGTCGGTACTCTATAGTACAGATACTGTAGAAAACATGTGATACGTTATTTTAATATTGACTTTTATTTTAGTACTGGCATAATAGGTGTTCCCATTGACCTCACCTGTTTTGACCAGCTCTTTAATGAGTTCCTCCTTCATGCGGATGGTGATGGAGAGCTCTCTGATCTTCTGCTGTGCCTGGAGGAGCCCTCTCTCCGAGCAGAACTCACCTCCAAAACCTCTCACGCTCTCCCACACCGAGCTCTCGCCAATGCTGGTGTTAGCTGGAGAATCAATCAAAACAAATCAAAGTGACCTGACTGAATGCTGGAAAGAAACTAATGGGGGCCAGTGTCCTTCCCTGAAACACTGAGACCCTCAAGGCTCGTCAAAAGTTTACAAGGATGTTTAACTCACATGTGCGCCTGGTGCATTGTATGCCTGGAGGATGGCCAAGTCCAAGCGCCTGAGGCAGGGGAGCCCTGGCAGAAGATCCTTGGAGCATTAAAGCATCTTTTTTTGTCCAGGTTACATTGATGGATCTGACAAAAAATATGGCAATGCTAAATAGATTTCTAAATAGATAGCCATTTCTCCTCATATAAGTAGACTTCAGAAACCCTTGTTATAAGGCGACACCGGTGGCCATCAAGTGAACTGCAGCCAGCAACTTATTGCACATATGCAAAAGGCTGAACGTGATATAGTCACGTTGAAGTTCTTTTTTGTTCTTTACTTAGAAGTAAAAAAAAGTTGAAGATGACATACTGTTAACAAATATCCAGATGGCGTCCATGCTGCTGAGAACAACGTTTAAATGAATATGTAAATATGTTCTGCATGCTTTCCTCTAAACAACAAAATAAACATGCATTAAAAATGACAGCGGTGAGAAACAAAACAGCAGTTAAGAAACCATCTGATCATAGCGATCTGGCTGCAATTCACCAGCATCATGTCAAGTCCTTCACATAAAAATCAGTCTTCAGGCTTTCACAGGCAACCTAGGGAGTCAAAAGTGGTCACGTTTTTTTTAAGTTTTGTTACAAGCTGTTCATACATTGTCAAAAAAAGATCAGTACATTGAAATTCTTACATATAGCCCCTTTAACCTTCTCATCAGCATTATGATTAATACCATCTTCCATACTTGCGTTTATCTCTAGTGGTTTGAACATGTCCATCTTCATCTCGGTTTACTTCTTTTCCAGAAGTTTCATAGAAAGCGTTTCCATGTTCACGGTCCCACAGGGTCTGGTCTGAAAATGAGCTGCTGTCCACTGATGCACCCATTTCAACCTAAAAAACAGTTTGCATAAAAGGTAAAAACATTTTTTTTACCGCACATCATTTGAATTTCATATTAATGTGCTAATTCTATACATCTACAATTTCACCAAAAATAATGCTAATTAACTATATTATTTGGTAAAAGAATTCATTGTATTATATTTAATACATTAAAATATATGTGTTGAACAATTGTGTCTTTTTAAAATAATAATTTTGGGGTTGTTAGGACACCCAATATACTGTGAAATAACTGACACACACACACACACACACACACACACACACACACACACACACACACACACACACACCTTTTTCTATTATTATATTTAATAAACTAATATATGTTGAACAGAACAGTGATGCCTTTCATATCACCATGTTGAGGTTACCAGCATTTAATAGCAATAAGATTTTTTTAAAATGTTTAAATAAAATGATATATTTATCTGATAAAAAATATAGTAATATTGTCAAATATTATTACTATTCAAAATAATGTTAATATATTTTAAATTTATTCTTGTGATGTACTCCATTCGTCAGTGTCACATTATCCTTCAGAAATAATTCTAATATACTGACTTGCTGCTTAAGAAACATTTCTTATTATTAGCAATGTTGAAAACAAAGTTTTCCTGCTTAATATTTTTGTGGAAATATATATTCTTAAAAAGGATTTTATTTGAAATACCTTTTTGTAACAATGGAAAAACTGTTTACTGTCACATGTGGAATTGAATGCGTCCTTGCTGAATAAAAGTATTAATTAATAATAAAAAAAGACAGTAACAGTAACTTTAGTTTACATTATTAATCTTGACAAGGGCTGTAAAATATATACACTAGACAGTGAACCAAAGACAAAGTACCTGTAAACTGTACCAAAAAAAAAAAAAACACTTGAAAAAAGTGTTTCTGTTGTTTGATCCTCCTTTCGCAATTGACAAACTTTCTATGAACATAAAAAAATATATAATAGCTAGCTAGGTAAGCGTAAAACTCTGCAAATTTTCTCGTCACTGCCATCTGTCGTTTTGGAGAATGGCTGGTGCCAAGTGAAAGTATAAACAAGACTTAACCGCAACACATAACCGCTCATGGCTTATT